>NW_010729116.1:2586199-2607170 GCF_000365185.1 Nelumbo nucifera | reverse complement strand
AACAAAAAAATGAAAAAAAAAACAATGCAGCCCAGTTTGGGTTGTTCGGCCCAGGCCCAAGCATATGTGTCGGCACGGCACGGCACGGCACGGCACGGGCCTGGGCCGTGGGCTGTGCCAGGCCAACCCCCAAAATATCCACCGGGGAGGACGGAATGGCCCATGGCGGCCCACGGGCCAGCACGGCATGGCCTGTGGGTGGGGCCATGCTATGCCGGCCCGGCACAACCCACTTTACACCACTACTTTCAAATGAATTCGCCTATATTTTTTTTCTTAGGTAGTGTTTGGATTGGTGGGTTTGGAATTGGCATTTAGAAATAATAACCCTTTCAATTGATTTGAAAATTTAGACTGTGTTAAGCCCTAAAGCAAAATCTTGCTTTTAGACTCGTACGGTACTATGTGCTTCCTGTTGTAAAATTTGTTTAGTAAAGGTTGTTTTTGCAATTATATTTTGAAGATAGAAGCTCAAACAAGCGTTTGGATAGAACAGGTGGCAATTATACACATGTAATAACATCTTATGATCGGAATGTTGACCAATTATTTTAACTCTCCAAATGTCACGTGGCATCTAAAGAGATATGCCACATGGTATGTTTACATGATCAAAGGAATGTCACATATTGCAGAAATGCCATGTGGAACTTATATTTATGCCACATGGAATTTCTAGAAATACACATCGAACATAGCATAAAAGTACAATTAGTTTTCAAGCTGGATAGAAAGTGATCATAAGTTCCTAATTTGTGCTTTTACCTTCTAATGTACCTTTGCTTTGAACAAAAAATGCTTTAAAAAGCAGCCACTACAAAATTTTGAGACACATTTTTTGCTGCTTAAAAAACAAAGAAAAAAAAATAATGAAACAAAAGCTTATTCAAACACAACCTTATTTGTTTGAATGGTGGTTTCAAATCATGTTGTAGATTGTTTAAGATAAGGAATGAGAAGTTGTAGATCCGACTCAAATGGATTTAGGGTTGTCAATTGGATTGGATTTGGTCCAATCTGGTCTAGTCCAATGTGACTCCATTATAAATGGATCAGGTCCAATTCAATCAAATGAATGTTTTGACCAATTTGGACCAGTCCCATTCAATGTTTGGATTGTCCAGTCTGTTCAAATTTATTTCGATTTAGATTGCTTTTAATCCAAATCCGGTCCATTGGTACATATATTATTATCTTATATCAATGGATCAGATATTGGCTTTATCCAACCCAATCCATTATAAATTTGTTACAGACGAACCACGCCCAATCCAATTTAATAAATATTTTGGATCGAATTGGTCCAATCCAATGTCTTCTTGGTCCGCCTAATTCGTCCAAATTAATTTTAGACTGGACAGGGTCCAATCGAAAACCAGTCCATTGACACCCTTAAATGAACCTGAAAATGAAACAATTTGGTTTTATTTTTGTTTTATTTGTTTAATGTGTAGATAAAGGAAGTTAAAATTTGAAACTTATGCTCATTTTGCAAAAAACATAAATATAAATTATACAAAATACGAATACATACAAAATACAGGATTTTACACTCTAGATATTTGTATTTGCATTGTTTCCAAATTGAGCCTTATATAAATATGTACAACACTGCAAATAAAGAGAGCCTAATGTGGTTGGTTTTATAGCTTTAAACTTGAGTATGTTTATTTTATTCCCTTCACCTTTCTAGCCATAAAAAAGCGTGTGAATGGTTTGTGATAAAAGAAATTCAGGGCTTAATTGAAATTTAGGGTCCATTTGGTTCATATCAAGGATTGGAATTGGATTCACCTATTCCTAATGCATGTTTGGATCAATTTAGAATCTGAACCAAATTTACCATTTGGTTCAACTCAGAATCGGAATTGGAATTAGTCAAAATTTTCAATTATGCCCTTGTTAGAAAAAAAAAATAGAAGAGGAGGGGGATATAGAAGAAAGGAGAGGGGAGGAAGAAGTTGTTGCTGCTAATAATACTATTACAGAATACTATTACAGAAAGAAGAGGGAGCAGAAAAGAGAGAAAAGGGGAGAAAGAAGAGGAATAATGGGGAAAAGGCATGTGGAACGTTGGATGAAGGAAGGCCAACCAACAACTGGTCTTACCTCTTTGGAGATGGTGGGCGTTGGTAGCCAACGTTGGATGGAGGAACGTCTGTGAAAGTCCAAACCTTTGGTCAAATAGGAAATATAGGCTTTTTTGTCAAAAAATAAAAATAAAAAATAGAGAGGGGGAATGGGGATCCCATTCCAGGAAGTAGAACGCCCATTCCCCCATATGGGGGGAATTCCATTCCGCCTAGTTTGGGAATGGGAATCCCATTTTGATGAACCAAACAGTTGGAGGCACCCTTACTTCAACTAAAGCAAAAACTTATTGAGTGTTGACAATTAATCTATTATTATATATTTATCATATTAAAAAAATAATTATGGCAAAATAGACATAATTTTATTAATGATGAATATCAAATATACAACTTAACATCGATTGGAAATTAAATCATCTTCCTATCTAGGGGGTGTATTAGTAGTTCAACACTTCAACCTTTCAGATCAAATAGGTTAATCCATGATGTATAATTAAAAATAATTTTTTTAAAATAGAATAATACAAAAAATATTAAACAATTTTGGGCACATCTATAATATTATATACTAATAATATAAACAAAAATAAGTATGATAAATAATAATTATTTTATCAATGATATAAATGAAATGTAAAATTTAAAACCAGTTTGAAAATGAAACCATTTCCATATCTAGGTGGTAGGTAGGTCAATGATCTAACATTCCGGGTCAAATGGGTCAATCTATAATGTCATAACTAAGTAAAGAATATTAAATACATACATATATGCATACATACATACATAAATAAATTCAAAGAAAAATATGTTTTGTATAAAGCATTTTGATACAGTTATATTGTTATATATTCACCATATTAAACAAAGATAAATGTGAAAATAAGAATTACTTTTATCGATGATGAAAATGGAATACATGATTTAAAATTAACTGAAAAAACAAAATGGTTTTTCCATCCAAGTGGTGGGTTAATGGTTAAACTCTCCATGTCAAATGGGTGTTATTATTAAATAATAAAACACATAAAATTCTAGAAAATGTAGAAATTTGTCAATAATTTTGGGTACATTCTATAATATCATATATTCATCATATAAAAAAAGTGTGGTTAATGAGAATTATTTTCATTAATGATAGAAATGGGATAAAAATTAGGATGAAAAATAAAGAGCATTAATATCTAACACATGACCCGACTAACCATGTCAAATGTTTCAATAATTTAATTAGCTAGGTTGTCGTAGGCAAGTGGTTTGGTAGGGATTCAAACAAATCATATCAAATTTGAATTAAGGTATATTCAAATTTGATCTGATCCATAGATTCAACCAAATCTCAAATATTGATTCAAAACCGAATCCAATCAAGATGTCAGATATTCAAATTTGATACGATCCGATTTAATTTTTTTTAAAATAATAAATTATTAAAAGAAAAAATATAATAGTTGAAATAAAAAAAAAACAAAAAATATAAGTATTTTCTCAACTAAATAAGTAATAAATAACATTTTTATTTATTTCCATCATATAAAAAGTACAAAAATGCATTATAATAACATTTTTATAAATAAGTAATAAATAACATATATATTATATATAAATAATATATATACTATATATCTATATGTGTATATAAATAATTGATTTGACCATAATATTAAAAACCAATGTTTTAACAAAATATTGGAATTGCATTTCCCCTTGGTAAATAAGTAATTTTTATTATCTCATAAATTAAATCATAAAAATAAAAATATATAATTTTTTTTATAAATTTTATAAGAAAATATGAAAATACATTAATATTATATTATATTCATACTAAAAAAAATATGTTTAAAAAAATGAGAATTATTGTTAGTAAAGATAGAAATGGCTAAAATAAAAAGAAAAAATGAATTAATGTCTTAATCATAGTTCATTTTCCTAGTTAAATAGGTTAATGGTTCAACTAGTAAGGTCCTTTGATTATTGATTATTATCATCATCATCATTTGATATTGCCACGTGCAAAAAATAAGAATTACTTTTATTGATGATGAAAATGTAATACATGATTTAAAATCTACCGAAAAAGAAAAAATGGTTTTTGTATCCAAGTGGTGGGTTAGTAGTTCAACTATCCACGTCAAATGGATCAACACATGGTGTTATTATTAAATAATAAAATACATAAAATTATACAAAATATAAAAATTTATAGATAGTTTTGGCTATGATCTATAATATTATATATTCATCATATAAAAAAAGTGTGATTAATGAGAATTATTTTCATTAATGATAGAAATGGGATAAAAATTAGGATAGAAAATAAAGAGCATTAATGTCTAACACATGACCCCACTAACCATGTCAAATGGTTCAATGATTTAATTAGCTAGGTCATTGTAGGCAGCTGGTTGGTAGGGATGCAAACAAATTGGATCGAATTTGAATCAAGGTATATTTGAATTTGATTCAATCCAAAGATCTAATCGGATTTCATAAATATTGATTCGAATTTAAATCCGATCAAGATGTTGGATATCTGAATCTGATACGATCTGATTTTATTTAAAAAATAATAAATTATTAAAAGGAAAAGAAAATATAATAGTTGAAATGAAGAAAAACAAAAAATATAAGTATTTTTTCAATTATTTTTATCATATACGAAGATTATAAAAATGCAATATAAATAACATATATATTATATATAAATGATATGTATATAAATAATTGATTTGACCACAATATTAAAAATCAATATTCAAACAATATATTGGAATTGCATTTCCTCTTGGTAAAAAAATAATTTTTTATCTCATAAATTAAATAATAAAAAATAAAAATATGAAATTTTTATAAATTTTATAGAAAATTTTGAACATGCATTAATATTATATATTCTTAATATTAAACAAAAATACGTTTGAAAAATAAGAATTATTGTTAGTAAAAATAGTAATAGCTAAAATACAAAGAAAAAAATTAATTAATGTCTTAATCATAGTCCATTTTCCTGGTTAAATAGGTTAATGGTTCAAGCAGTAAGGTCATTTGGTTGCTAATTATTATCATCACCATCATGATATTGCCATGTGCAACGCACGTACACTTTTACTAGTTAATTAATAATAACCAAACCTTTATAATTTTTTTTCACTCTCTATCCATTTTTTCAGGACATGTTTCTCCTTTGCATTTTTTTTTTGAAAATCTTTCTCCTTTGCAATTAAATGGCAGGAGTTAAGATTATCTATACTTCATTGTGGGAATAGCTCTCCAAGGCTTTTGTACTTTTTATCAACTAAAATGTCCCTCTTTTTGAATTTTTCCCTTTTCTATTGTGAGGGAAGAATCAGTAACTTTAATACTACTTTTTAATTCATTAAATTCTGTCTCATTAAGTTCCATATTTAAGGTATTAATTCCCATACTCTCTCATTGAATCCTATGTTTAAGGCATTTTTGTTTTTCATCATTAAATTCCATTAGTTAAATCCACTAACAACTATTTTTAGTATAAAACCTATATTTTTTAAAATTACTTTAAAATAAAATTGATTCTTTTAAGTGTTGAATAGGCAATTCAACCATTTGGGTCAAATAGGTGAAACCATGATGCCATAGTTAAACACTAAAAATTTAAAAATAGACAAAACTACAAAAACAAAAAATTATAGAAATATTTGGGCACATCTCTAGTATTATATATTATTCATCATACTAAACAAAACTAAGTATGATAAATATAGAGTATTTTTATGAAAATGGAGTACAAAATTTAAAACTGACCCAAAAATAAAACCATTTCCTATTTGAGTGGTAGATTAGTCGTCTAACCATTTGAATAAATGGTTCAATCTGTGAGGTCATAGTTAAATAATAATTTTTTTAAATAGAAAATACAATGAAATGTGACAAATATAAAAAATAGAAAAATTTAGACACATTAAATATTACATATTAATCATATCAAACAAATATAAGTTCTATAAACAAGGTTTATATTTACTAAAACATGCAAGAATTATTTTCTTGCCTAGGTGGTGGGTCAATGGTTTAACCTTTTGAATCAAATGGATCAACTAAGGATGTCATAATTAAATAATAAATATTCCAAGAACAAGACAAAAAGATATGAAAAAGGTATAGAATTTTTGTAAAACAAACATTTGGGAACAACTTAATATTATATATTGATCATATTAAATAAAGATAAGTGTGAAAGTAAGAACTATTTTACCAATGATGTTAATGGAATACAAAATTTAAAATTGACCGAAAGCAAAATAGTTTTTCCATCCCGGTGGATCAAATAGTTCAATTGCTAGGTCAAATGGGTTAACAAATCTAGCATGCAGATTTGACCATGAAAACCAATGTTCTAAAAATATATTGGAACCACATTTCCATTTCATTCAAACAAGTAAGTTTGTGATGTCATAAGTTAAATGATAAAATAAAAATATAGAAAATATTATAAAAATTTACAGAACATTTAAACATGTCCTTAATATTATATATTTGTTACTTTAGACAAAAATGTGTGAAAAATTAAAATTATATTAATGATGGAATGGCTAAAGTGCAAATCAATAAAAAACGAATACTAATGTCTTACCTATATCATGTTGAGTTAGTCAAACAGGTTAGTGATTCAACTAGTAAGGTCATTTGGTTGTTGACCAAATCTTTTTTATTTTCTTTTTTTGCAAAAAAAGGGTTCGAGTTGAAACATATTTAGAAAAGTTTCCAATTGATAGGTTAATCAATCCAATTACATTTAGTTCAACTACAAGTTTAAAACATTAATGAACTATAATTAAGAAGATTTGAAGCCAAATTTTTAGATTGAAAGGCAATAAATCCATTGGTACACCATCCTTTGAGTATTTATCTTTGTTACATGGATTTTGAAATGAATAGTGAAATTATTATTATTTAAAATTGTTATCAGATTTGGACCTGAATGGATGGTAGGGCTGCAACTAAATCAGATTCTGATGCGATTTGAAATTGAAGTTGATCCAATGTTGTATTGGATTCAGATGTCATTTTATATCTTATTGAATCAAATCAGATCAGAAAAATGTGTTAGTCAGATACTTGATTTGAATTTACATGATCGAATTGAATAAAAGAAAATTTGAATTGGGATGATTGAAAACCCAATGAATTTGAATCAACTATATCTGAATTCAATTCAATACGTTTGCATTCTTAATAGTACAACTAGGAATGGGCAACCAATACGGTTTTGAAAACGTTGACTGGGTCAAATTTACCTCAAGTAACCATGTTAATACCTATTATAATCTATCTATTGTATTTACTACTGTCTCAAACTTATTTTGATATAAAATACTTTGAAACTATCTGTGTTTTTTCTTTTTATTTAAACAAATCAAATAGTTGAAATTAGGCGTTCCAACGAGGCAACCATTAATTCCACCCATGATCCAGTAACCAAAATGCTTTGCATTTGGTCCAAATGTGGCAAGATTGGTTTCGAATTCATTGACAAATATTGTTTTCCATGTTAAGGTGTTCTTAACCACCCTACCAAACTATACCATATTTGGTTTGAGAAGATTTTCTAAAYTCAAGAAAAAGAGGACGACTTTCGGTGGATCAGCCCATTGATTTTTTCTAAAGATCAGTATCTCCAGTTGTGTTTAATTTGAAGGAAAAGGTAGGAAAAGGAAGGAAAAAGTAGAGAAACACAGACTTAATGTCTGCTGTGTTTGATCAGTATCTCCAGGTTTCGCTTTCTTTCCCTATCTTATCCTTCAAACAAAACACAGACTTAATTAATTATTAATTAATTTTGGATGCTTAAGCATGTGTTTCATGTGATTGATGCATATTTTACTTTATGTCTGCTGCAGGTGGGTAGGGCTGGCATCTTTTGACCCTCTCAGATCTGTCCTACAGCCACTCCAACTCCTCTTTGGTCGGGTTCAATTCATTGCATGTAAGCCATTTTCTCAGAAATCTCTATGAGAAATGCATCCATTCATCTCTCTCTCATGTTTTAAGGTTTTATCTTTTTGTTGGGTGAGGGGAGGGCAACTTGTTTTCTCCATGAGATTTCATGTAGACCCAGCAAAAAGTTGACCCAACTTGCAAACTCTACCCAATCCAACCTGAAAAAACAAGGTTAGCGTCTTATGTTTAGCTACTTGAATTTGAGAATGACCCAACCCGATTCAATCTGGAAAAAACTGGGTTGGGTTATAGGTGAATCCATTGACCCGATTATTAGGTCTAATTGGATTATTTGTGCATTGTTAGAAGTTTCCACTCTTTAATTTTTACTATTTAGATTTTACTCTTTGAATTGTTAAATGTTCAAGTTATTTTATTTTATTTTTGGAAATTTAAGGTTAATTCCTTTAATTTTATCATTTTCATGTATTTTTCTTTATTTCTAAAAAATCCAATTATTTTGTGGGATGACCTGAATTGACCCAATGGGTCAACCCTAACCCAAACATTTAGGGTTGGAGATTAGCAGTTGTTGAACAAACTCAAAATTCAATCYGCAGTGTGTTGACCCAACCCGAACCTGACCCACCCAACACAATTGCCAGGTCTAGTTTCATGTGACCCTGCTACAAACACAAATGTGTATAATGGGGGGAAAATCTATGATGTTGGAAAGACATGGTATCAAAGGAGTATTAACCAATTAAAACCCACCTGCAAATTTTGATAAAATCCACCTAATTGATTGACACGTTATGATATCAGTTGGTTGGTCACAAATTTTTCAGATATCATGTCTTTCTAGTATCATAGTCCAACCCATAAAATGGGCTACATAACCTTTTATGATTGGACATGCCAGTGTTCCATATACATAAAACCCACCTAAGAAAAAATACTGATGTATTCACTCATGATTGGTTATATAGCCTGTTATACACATCTATGTTCGAAATAAACCTAATGCACACAACGGTGTAACTTATCCCCCAAACCCTTAAACCCCAAAATTGGTGAAGACAAGATTGGATCCCAAGTCTTACTACATCCGGCCAGAGACCTTTTCAGAGTCAATTGGCATCTTGAGTAGGAGCTGTAAGTTGGGTTGCCTGAGTTGAAGAATTTCAAATGGATTTAGTTTTGGGCCCGTTTAAAATTTGACAATTTCTAGGCCTGCTTATAAAATATAGGACTAGGGTTGGCCGACAGGTTTAACTAGGCCCTATTAGACCTGTTCATTGGCCGGGCTGAGCTTTTGCTCTTCATTAACAAGATTTTTTCAGGCCCAAGCCCAAGCTCGACCTGACCAACAGGCCTACAACTCGGGCCCGAGCCCGAAGCCCGACTTAACAGAGGTTGAAATGTAGGGCGACTGAGTTCACTGGTGGTGCGGTTGGCGCCAGTGCATGAGTTCGCCATCACTAATGCTTGAGTTCACTGGTTCTTGAGAATATGCAACAATGCATGAGAATGAGAACTGCAAGACAGACAAGAGAGAGAGAGGAATGGTGGAGAGAGAGAGAAGATTCACTGCCGGAGAAAGGGGCGGCTGAGTTCACTAGTGGCGCGGCTGGTTCTGGTGCCTGAGTTCGTCGGTTCTTGAATCTTGAGAATATGTGAGTGCGTGCGAGTGAGAACTGTGAGAGAGACGAGAGAGAGAGAAGACTCACCGCCAGAGAGAGACGATGACCGGTGCCTGAGCTTGCTTGTCACCTCTAAGACTGAGAACAGTGGTTGTTTGCTTGGATTCGTGCCAGTTATTGAGAGTGAGAATGAGGATAGAAAGATAAAATATGAAAAGAGGGAATAGGAAAGGTTAATCGGCTAGGGTTTACAATAAAATACAAAATGTCGGGTCGGGTCGGGCTTGTGACAAATCCCAAGCCCGGCCTGTAAAATAGTTGGGCTTAGGCTTTTAGGCTCGAGGTCAAGCCCACGGGCTAAAGTTCATGTGCAAGCCCATTCGGGGGTCCTAAAGCCAGATTTTGGCTTTTCCTATTTATTTTTATTTTTTTTTTGTTTAAGAAGATTCCAGTGGGCTAGCTTTATATACAGCCTTGGTTAAGTGATTCTTCCATGTGCTTATGAGGCCCAGCCCATGACTAGACCCGGTTCACCAGGTCTTAAACCCGGCCTGACCTTAACTTCCCCATGGCAAATTGGAAAAGGATAATATTGTCATTTAATTATTTTTATTTCTTTTTATAATTGTTGTCATTTTCAAGTAGTTCAAATTTTGTAAGGAAGACCGTCGTTTTCCATATTTAAGCCGGAATATAAGATTATATCTCATATAAAATCAAAAATTAAAATATTAATCAATGCCAAAAAAGTTCATTTAAAAAGAAACACTGAAGCCCAAGAAGCAAAATAGCAATTTCACCCTTCACTAAGTTTGTAATTCTTCATTAATCGATGGAAAGATTGAAGGAGATTTTGGTAAACTCACAATATAGCTGGTTTCTGATTTTTAGTTTTTACCTCTTTCTTTCACCTTTGTTAATTTAGTACAAAAACGAGTCAATTACATTCCAAAATCATCAATACAAATTGAAATTACACCTATATCCTTTACTTTCTTGAAATGTTCAAGGAACTCCCTTATTTTCTTTAAAATGTTTTTGACCTAATGCCAAAATGACTATAGAAATGAGAAATAAAAAAATATTTTCTAAAGAAAATTAATCATAAACTGAATATCATAATAAAATAAAGAAGACAAAAACATTGTTTTAGAAACAGGGTAGGTGAGTGAACTTTTCTGAAAGCATTAGGGGTATTGTTGTAATTCACAATTTTTATTTTATTTTTATAAGATACTGAATTTATTATTTATTTACAATAATAACAATATTCCTATGGAATCAATCGACAAATATCTCCTTACCTCTCTTTTCCGGTTTTCCCTTCTCTTTGCTCAGTCTTTTGCTATCTGGGTTGCTCTTAAAACTCAGATGGTGATTCATTTCTTCCAATCTCAAATTTCTTGCTAAACTCTATATCATATTGTATTGTTTTCTGATCTGTGTTCCAACTCTTTTCCTTTCCACAAATTATAGTTTTCACCAGGAAATCTGTGCATCTCTACTTCTACTCTAGAAACCATTGATAGGAAACAAAGACCTCCCTGTTTTGGGTTTTTAGAGGCATATTGTCTTTGCAAACAGATTCAGAGGAATGAGTTTTATGCGGGAGATGCAGCCAAGAGTAGCTCCATGTGAGGTCAGTTTCGTTTTTTAGTTGTTACTGATTTTCTTTTTGAACATTTGAATAAGACTGTAAGGGTTCAACGTTACAAATATTCGTTCATGTTTGATGGGCTTAGAATCCGGTTTCTGAAAGACATTTTTTTTGATTCTGATGGATATCTCGGTTTCTACTTTCTCTTTCCTGATGCGTTTCTCTTGATTATAAGTTTTGAAAGTTAAGTTGGCAATTTTCCATTTGCATCAAATCTCCTCAAAAGGTGTTATCTTTTTTTTTTTTTTTCTGTTTTGGAATCGATTTTCATTCAGAGGGTCAGTGGGAAGTTCTGTTTTATTTGCAGAGACGATTCTTGAGTTGCGATTCTCAACCTTATTCTCTTCCTCCATTTTCCTTCCAAGTTTTGTTGGGGATCCGAGCTGTTTATGGAAGGCAGTTATTTCATGTCTGTGCTATTCAATTCTAAATTAAACTTTTTTGTTGCTCAGTTCATTTTAGTTGATATGCCGTAGATGAGGTTTTAAATTACATTATGAACTGCACCCGGCTTCTCTCCTTTCCTCTTTCCCTTCCCCACCCCATGAATTTTCTAATGTTGAATTTGAGAACTATGCTATTCATATTGTTGTGGGTGTTAATACTGACAGAACTCTTCTATATYGAGGTTTTTTGGTTGTCTTCCAATCTCTGTAGTTCACCTAAGCCTTATTGCAACTCATGCATTTTTGTTCAGTTGTACCTGACGATCCATTTCTTTGTTCATGCAGAAATCATCCTTAGCTGTTTGAGCTTTTCTTTTGGGGCATTTTGGGATAATGGGTAGAGGCAGAGGAAAGGGGAAAAAAATGACTGTTGTTACAAATCATGAGGATCCTGGAAGTGATGAAGAATCACTCCCTGCATACAAGAGAAGGGGAAGGCCTCAGAAACCATTGAAAGATGAAATCGACGAAGAAGTAATTGAGAAGATAGAGGAGGAGGATGGGGAGAATACTAAACCAGCGGTCTCGACCAAAGAGGTGAAAAGTCAAGCAATAACAGAGAACGGAAAGAAGAGGAAAAAGTATTCACAGACAAAAGAGAACTCTGATTCAGTCAAAGAGGAGAATGGTATTGGAAGCAGATTGAGCACTGACAACTCAATCAAATCCAATGGTTATCGACTGAATGGAAACAGGCGTAAAAGCAAGCCTAGGCGTGCTGCTGAAGCTGGTGTTGAGTGTAAGTGAGATTCGGTTATTCATGTGATGGGTTTCTTCTTTTTCTCTTACCAGATAAATTACATGTCTGGGAGCGAAAGGATGTTGGTGCATCTCTGTTTTGGTATTTTGTTTTTTTGGCTTCTTTTTGTATTTTCTGATTTTCCTGTTCCTTGTTTATGAATGATTTTATCTGGGAGATTTGGAACAGGCTATACTGCTTTGTAATCTTCCATGATGCTACTAGTTCTATTTCACCAGTTCTTTTCATATAATATCTACTTTATGTGGCTTGCATAATCAAAAACTTCTTTTTCCTTTCCAACTGCCTCATCATATTTGCTGATGGGGTTTTACTCCTTTATTGATCTATTTAAAAATATGGTTATGTTGATACCATCATTATTACATGCAGTTGTTCTACTCTGCATCTTCTGGATGTACCCATAAACCAATCCATTCTGGGATTTACTGTGAAACATGTGTTTGTATTATATCTGAACCATTTAATGCTTTTATTTTATCCTGAACCATAGGATTGTTCCATTTACAGCATGCTATGCTTATAAGTTCCAGTTGTCAGGTTGCTAACAACTTAGGTGTTAGCAAAATCGCTTCTGTTTTATTAGGCAAACATCAATTTCAGAGTTTCTGTCTTTGCAGTTTCTTTGCTGCTTGCTTAATAATTTCAAAATATTATCTAGTGTAGCCTATTTGGTGACATGATGACTAGTTATCTTGGCCTCCCTAGATGATGGACTGACTAGTCAGTGCCTAGCATTGAATAGTTTACCCAAAAAGATATATTCCAAATTTATGATAATGATGCAGTCTCATGTCTAAGTTATAGGTAGATAAATAGATGGATGCATAGTCCCTGGTTTCATACCAACCACCCCTAATTGGAAGATGTTAAAAAAATCTACTTCCACTATGCCTCTTATTTTTTAGGGCTTATTACTATTATGTAGCCTCTTGCCATATTTCAACATAGATGTTTAAAGCATTTGGCATACATATACCAATATGAAGGCCATAAATGATGCTATTCTAAAGGACAGAGATAAGAATAAACAGATACAAGTTAAAAATAACTTTGTACCCAACTAGGGAGAATAGTTGATTTTGATTGAGGTAACCTGGTTGATACTTAGGGCCTATTTGTTTGCTCTGACATTTGGCGTTGGAAAGTGCAATAATTACATTAGGAGGTATACTGATATTGGTGAACTTTTCTTTCCTCTAACATTTGTTTTTACTTTTCTTGTTTTTTTCTTATCTAACTCAGAAGGTGGACAAAATTTCTGGCTTTGGTACTTTGAAACCAAAAAGTTATAGTCATATTCTATCATAATTTGTTTTTCCATCACTCTCTCCACAGTATCATAATATGACTTGTATACTTGATTCTGGTAGTTGCAACATTTTTTATCTTCTTTTTAATATGTTTCCATGCAGGGGCTATGATAATTTTGTCTATTCATCTAGGGTTTTTGTTTTGTTTATAGTATTGCTAAAAGGTAGGCCAACAATGACCATCAAAATTTCTATTAGAGATTCTTAAACCTTCATTTTGTTCATGCTTTTAAATTTCATATGGATCCCAAAATATCAAGATTTCATTCCATTATTGCGAGGTATAGGGATGAATAACAAGGACAAAAAAATTACTTTTGAATTAAAATCTGAGGTAGTCCTGAGTCTTATGGTTTTTATAGATTTTAGAATGGGTTTTAGTCTTCATGCTGAAACTCATTGTAGATTACCCGCACAGAAAGAGAATAAATTGGGAGGAAATTTAAACTAGTGTTTTAAAAGGCATGGGAGCGTATGCCTGGAGGCATGCCTCCAGGCAAGGTGCCCCCAAAATGCCTTGAGACTGTATGCCAGAGTTGTTGACACCTCTGAGGCGTATGCCTCAGGTGCAACTTGCAAGAGGCGTGCACCTCATATGCCTTTTTCATGAAGCAGAGGCATGCTAGTGGCATATGCCTCATGCACCTCGTATAAAAAGACAAAAAAGAAAGGAAAAAAGAAAGGAAAAAAGAAAGGAAAATGTCTGTAGAAGTTTCCTTTGGAACTCAGAGGAAGAGAAAGAAGATCATTTGACTAGATGGGAAAGTATCACAAAAAGCAAGGATTTTGGTGGGTTGGGTGTTGGGAGGTTGAAAGAGAAAAATATTGCTTTGTTGGGAAAATGTCTGTAGTGGTTCCCAAGGAGACAAGTGCTTTGTGGTATTTAAGGTTTAAAATGTCGGTGTTGGTGGAAATGTCAATCAATCCAAATATAAGAAACACGTCAAAAATGTTGGGAATGCCGTATGGAAATATTGTAAAAATTATAGACATGGTGGAAACATTGTAAAATATGCAAAATTTAAACATGGAAAACCTAAATGGTTGTAATAGTCAGCCAAATAATCTATTACACAAACAAAAACTAATATTTAACTTCATGCTTGAAATGAACATTGAGCTAGCTCAAAGTGGTAATCATGTAAGTTAGACGGGCAATGACATTGTTGCTCCACATTGGATTAAATTAAAATGATAATCTGAATATTACACTTACAGGGTGCATTCATCCATTAGATTCATTCCATTCCCAGCACAGATACAAGATTTACAATGGTGTCCAAAACAACTGCTGCCTATATACACCTTGCTTTGCAAGAGTGTCGGCCATTCCATTTGCTATCTTTCTAATCCACTTGAAAGTTATGTTGAGCTCCTGTGTGATGCTCTCTATTTCCCTTAAATCATGCCTATAAATCCATTATAAAGAAGTGTTCATTGGCTGATTCTTGGAGGTTACCAGAAGAGTTTAGCAGCTGTTCGAAGACTTGGCACGGCTTGCAGAGTGTTGGTAATCAGGAAGAATCAGAGAAGGCTAGGGTTCAGGCAACATTGGAAGGTAGCRAACAGAATTCTCTGGGTAAGTCTTATTTATTTTCTAGAGATTGCTATCAGTCAAGATAGGTTGGACCTATCTAGAAGGAGCGACCGAACTGTTTTTAGGGTTTTCTCTCAGAGGTGATCTATTCTAGGGTTTCACATTGATCCTACGGCAAGACCTAACTGTGAACCCCTTGGAAAGTGCGGCTGAGCACCTATTTCAGACCTATGATTAAAATCCTAATTCTGTTCCAGCATCTCCGATTGCTCTCTAAGCTGGTTTCAGACATGTCTCTTGGTTCCGAGTTCTTTTAGGGGGTGAAAACTTGTACGGATTGCTTGGTACTGTGATTGCCGATTGGTTTCATATCAGATTTACACTGGTTTCATGCATATACTGTGATTGCCGATTGGTTTCAGATCATACCCGCACTAGCTTCATGCATATACCGCACTAGCTTCTGATTGTGGTCGACTGTTCAAGTGCTGTTTTCTGTTGTAGTAACCCTAATAGTTCGTAACTACTGATTCTTGACCAAGAATGGAGTTTAAAAATTAGGGAGAAGGTAGTTTTGGGAACAACAGTTATGGTAGTGTATTTGAAACCCAGTTTCGGATTACAACTATGAGATTTGACGGGTCAAACTACTTGGAATGGGCCCAATTAGCCATGATGGCTATTGGGGGAAGGGGAAAACTAGGTTACCCCTTGGGAGATGTGAAAGAACCTTCCAAGGAGGATCCAATGTATACCAAGTGGGTTCAAGAGAACTACTTGGTTATGACATGGCTGTGTAAGTCTATGAAGCCACATATAAGCCGAAATTACTTGTGGGCAAAGACAGCCAAGGAGATATGGGATGTTGTGAAAGAAACCTATTTCCAATCCCTTAATGTTGCAAGAACCTATGAACTGAAGTGTGAAGTGAATAGTCTTAAACAAGGAGAGAAACCAGTTTCTATCTACTTCTCTACCTTGAAATCCCTGTGGCATGAAATTGATCATTTAGAGACTCTTGAGTGGGAAAGCCCCAAAGATGCACAGACTTGTAGAAAGCAAGTTGAGACGAATAGGGTATTTGAATTTCTRGCTGGCTTGAATTCAGATTATGACATTGTGAGGCAACAGATACTGACCAGAGATAGTGTGACCCTCTCTCAAGCATACTCCCTGGTGCATAGTGAAGAGACCAGGAGGAAAGTTATGATGCAACTTCATCCCTTTTCCCCAGCCCTGACAGCTGTTAAACCTAAGTCAGGGGGTGATACAAAAAGGGACAAGAAGAAGGAAGACAAACGGGATTTGGTATGTGAAAATTGCAAGAAACCCAAGCATACAAAATATACTTGTTGGAAGCTGCACCCTCATTTGGTTCCAGCAAAACTAAGAAATAAGAAGGGTAATGCTCATGTGGCTGTGAATACTGATTCAACATCCTCGTCAGGCACAAAAGGCACACCCTAGAGACCTTAGCCGCGGTTCGGGCTGCCCTAATACAGTTGGAAAAGGAAGTTGGGAGTTCAACTCAGCCATCTCAATCACCATCAGCCCCTGCCTCATCTGCATTTGCACATTCAGGTACTCGAGCCTCAGCATACCATGTTTCATCTCCAGGTAATACTGAACACTGTTGGGTAATAGATTCAGGTGCATCCAACCATATGACTAGCTTGCCATCCTTGTTCACTACATATCAGTTATCCTCTGGTAGAGATAAAGTATCCATTGCTGATGGCTCTCTTATTCCCATTTCTGGCAAGGGTGACATCAAGTTATCTGATACCATATCTTTATCTTCTGTCTTGCATGTTCCTAAGCTTGATACTAACCTGCTTTCAGTGAGTAGTATTACCAAACATATGAACTGTTCAGTAACCTTTTTCCCTGACCGATGTATTTTTCAGGATTTGGAGACGAGGAAGGTGATTGGGACTGGCCGTGAGAYGAATGRGATCTATMTGCTCGGAGAGAGTTCTCRTTGGRAAGAGCTAGTGGATAAGAAGTCCTTTGTTTCTCAGTTTGTGAGTCCGGTTATGCTTTGGCATAATCGATTAGGTCATTTATCTTTCCGGTCTTTGAAGAGTCTGTTTCCTGCTTTATTTGAGTTTGTTGAGATGTGAGAGTTGTGAGTTTGCCAAACATTGTAGAACATCTTATTCTTTGAGTAATAAAAGGAGTAATAATTCTTTTGATATTGTGCATACTGATGTTTGGGGGCCATATCACATCCCTTCTATGGGTGGGTACAGATATTTTCTATTGTTTGTTGATGACTATACTCGGTTTTCTTGGGTCTATCTAATGCGTTCTCGAGATGAGGTTCCCACTCTGACACAACTTTCATCAGATGATTCTAACCCAGTTTGGAGCCAAAATCAAAGTTCTCAGATCCGATAATGGAAAGGAATACTTTGCTAAACCATTAACTTTACCTCCTTAATCATGGGGTTATTCACCAGAGCACTTGTCCTCATACATCACAGCAGAATGGGGTTGCCGAAAGGAAGAATAGCCACATCTTGGAGGTGGCTAGAAGCATTATGTTTACCTCCAATGTACCTATTCGCTTCTGGGGTGATGCTATCCTCATGGCAGTATATCTCATTAATCGGGTTCCTTCCCGGGTTCTTGATATGAAACCCCCTTTTACACTTCCTATGCCTAGACGAGGAGTTGTTTACTATTCCTCTTAAAACCTTTAGTTGTACCTGCTTCGTTCAGCTTCTCGGGCCCCATCATTCCAAGTTTGACCCTAAGGCCTGCAAATGCATTTTCCTCAGTTATGCACAAACTCAAAAGGGTTATTACTGCTATGATCCTGTTTCTAGGAGGGAGTTTGTCTCCATGGATGTCACCTTCTCTGAGGAGACACCCTATTATCCTAGGGTTTCTCCTCAGGGGGAGAGTAGTGAGAGTGGGGATTTGGGTCTTTTTCCTTAGGGGGAGCGCAGTGAGAGTGGATCTAACACATCTGAGGATGTTTCTTTACCTATTCCATTGGGTGATGAAGGCTGTAATGGTGAGGGTGGTCAAAGGGATCAGGAGATGAAAGTCTATCACAGGCGATGCAGGCAGGTTGATCCCGGTTATCGGCAGTCCAGGCCAGTTCCAGTTCCTTCTACGGCTCCAGATCCAGGTATTACAGTCCCAGGGCCCACTGGGACACCTTCCACTGTTGCCACTTCCCCTCCTGTGGATGACCTTGACCTCCCTATTGTCGTCCGTAAAGGAAAACGACATTGCACCACATCTACAACTCATTGCATTTCTCAGTTTTTATTCTATGATCACCTATCTCCCTCTTACAGGTCCTATCTCATTTCCATTGCTAATGTTCCTATTCCCAGAACAGTGCAAGAAGCCTTATCAGTTCCAAAGTGGAAAGATGCAGTGCAAGTTGGAATGGATGCCCTGTTGAAAAATAACACTTGGGAGCTAGTTGACCTATCAAAGGAAAGAAGCCAATTGGATGTAGATGGGTATTTATTGTGAAGCATAATGCTGATGGCTCCATTGAAAGGTACAAAGCCCGGCTGGTTGCAAAGGGGTTCACTCAGACTTATGGTATAGACTACTTGGAGACCTTTGCCCCRGTAGCCAAGATGACCACCATCCAAGTTCTATTATCCCTTGTAGCAAGTTATTCTTGACCCCTGTTCCAGATGGATGTTAAAAATATTTTTCTGAATGGAGACTTACAGGAAGAGGTCTACATGCAGTTGCCTCCTGGATTCTATGATACAGAGACAAGTAAGAAGGTTTGCCGACTGAATAAGGCATTGTATGGATTAAAACAGTCACCTAGAGCTTGGTTTGATAGATTCAGACTAGCCCTTGGAAAATTCGGTTATGTACAGGCCCAGTCAGATCATACACTGTTCATTAAAAGGTTGGACTCCTCTTTGACCCTGTTTGCTGTGTATGTGGATGATATTGTAGTGATAGGAAATAATAGTAGTGAGATTGAGTCCCTCAAACMGCTCCTTCATCAAGAGTTTGAGGTGAAAGATCTTGGTGCACTACAGTACTTTTTGGGTATTGAGGTTGCTAGGTCTAAACAAGAGATCTTTATCTCAGAGAAAATACATTCTAGATCTGTTGGCGAAAACTGGAAAGTTAGGTGTCAAGCTTGCTGATACACCCATTGAACAGAATCACAAGATCAGTGCAGAGGGCGGGGAGCCTCTTGAAGACAAAGTTCTGTTCCAACGGTTGGTTGGAAAGCTCCTATATCTCTACCTCACTTGGCCAGATATCAGTTATGCAGTTAGTGTTGTCAGCCAGTACATGCATTCCCTTAGAACTACTCATCTTCTTGCAGCAAAGAAAATATTAGCATACTTGAAGAGATGCCCGGGTAGGGGTATACTGTTCAAGAATGCTAATCACATGAAGGTGGAGGTCTATACAAATGCTGATTGGGCTGGGAGTGCTGATGACAGGAGGTATACCTCTGGATATTGTGCTATTGTGGGAGGTAATCTTGTCTCTTGGAGGAGTAAAAACAAAGTGTTGTTTCCCGCTCTAGTGCTGAAGTTGAATACAGGTCAATGGCTAACGGAGTGGCTGAAATCCTATGGCTGAGATAACTACTTGAAGAGTTGGGTATTGATTATGAGAAGCCCCTGATGTTGTATTGTGATAATCAGGCGGTTATTAATATAGCTCACAATCCGGTGCAGCATGACAGAACTAAGCATATCGAAGTTGATCGACATTTTGTCCGAGAGAGGGTCTCATCACATGTAGTGTGTCTCTCGTATATCACATCCAACATGCAGCTCGCAGATATCCTAACCAAGGCTATACCAAGGAAGAAGTTAGAGGCAGACCTATCCAAGTTGGGAATGATAAATATCTATTCCCAACTTGAGGGGGAGTGTAGAGAACATTGATGTGGGCCCCACAGTTGTGGTCCCCACTATGTTCGTAGGACAGTATGTGCAATTATTTGTTTGTCATGTTAGTGTTAGTTGGTGGTCAACTTGTTATTTCAGTTTGTTATTTGCTTTATTTGTCATGTAAGTATTAAGGACAAATCTGTCCTTTCCTCTATGTACTGAATATAACCTATAAATACTAAGAGAGTGGCGGCGGCAGATCAATTTGAGAATCTGTCCCTTCTTTCAAACCTTTGTGTTCTCCTGTTCTTCTCCTTTTTTATTCTTTTCCTTACTTTTCTTCTACCTTTTCTAATCTAAAATCCATTAGGATTCAAGGCTGATTGTAGTCTTGATCGCCTACATTTTCTAACAACGCGAAGGTCGCAGGTTCGGGACATTGGTGACAGCAGGCACGTTGTCAGCAGAATAGGGGTACAACTTGATGAGAGCCAGAGCATCCTCAAGGACAGAAAGGTCGGTCTTGCCGCCACAAGCCTCGTACATCGGGCGCACGGTCTGCAGCAGTGTCTTGTAGCTGTTGGCAACCCTCACCTCTGACTCGACCGCAGGCAGTCGTGACGCAGCAGGACCAGCCCCCGCCTTAACCAACATTTTTGGCGTATTCTCACAGTATGCTAGCTCGTGCTTGATGGAGATGTTCACGGGGTGGCAGCTCTTATGCCATAAGGCATCCCTTATCAGGTCTTGATCCTC
>NW_010729116.1:2555015-2570667 GCF_000365185.1 Nelumbo nucifera | reverse complement strand
AGATTGCTGCTAATCCAGTCCTGCATGATAGGACGAAACACATTGAAGTGGACAAGCATTTTATTAGAGAGAAACTTGTAAATGGAGAAGTGTGTACTCCATATGTCAGCTCAGAAGAACAACTTGCAGATATCTTCACCAAAGGTCTTCATCATGTGCACAATGATTTGTGTGGCAAGTTGGGCATGATTGACATCTATGCTCCAACTTAAGGGGGAGTGTTGAAATAATTTAGTTATTTGTATTAGGGTCTGTTTGGCTAGTTAAAGCATTTTTTATTTTTGTTTTGTTTATTTCTGTTATTGTACTCACTTACAGAAGGGGCACAAGGGTCTCTTCCCTTCTTATTTCTGCCGCCCTATATAATATAATAAAAGTTGGCGCTGCTAGCACTGTTCTATTGCTCCAAACTTTTTCTTCTTCCTTTCTTCCTTCTCCTTTCTCTTTTCTTTCCTTCTCTTCTCTACTTCCTCATATTTCAATCGGATTTATTGTCAAGAATACATGCATAAATGGTGAATATACATAATAACATGCATAAATACATATTTATATAATATTTATACATGCAAATATGAAGTTAAGTTGGGTTCGGGGAGGGTCAGGTTGGTCAAGGCTTCAACCCTAACTCCACTCAAAGCTAAGTCAGGTACATACTTTTCAATCCTAACCCTAACCTGAACTTGAACTCAACCCTAATTTTTCGGGCTGGGTTTGGGTCTAACCTGGCCCAAGTTGCAGCCCTACTTGCAAAGCTAGGGATAGGCTGATTTACTTGTGATCTGCTTACCTTTTGGCTTGTTATTAAAATCTGTATAACTAATACTATGACATTTGAGCATGAAAGTATAGTATATTAAAATCTGTATAACTAATACTATGCCATTTGAGCATGAAAGTAAGAAAAGTATACCGGAATTATATCTCAGGAGCACTTGGACCTTATAATCAAGCCATTAGCTTTTGCTCAGTGTGTACATACACTAATATGCTCTGTACCGATTCATGTGTTTGTATTTCATACGACCATTCTACACATTGAACACCACACGAGGACGGATGAATAAACAACTTCAAACTGCTTGAGGGTTGAGAGAAAAGTAGCGTACGGACTACAGAGTGCATATATATTTGCACCTCCTCTCCTTTTTTCTTTGTAGCTCCTTGCCTCCTATAATGCGTTCCAGTTTGTAGTAGTCTGCCCTTGTGTTTACTGGACCTAATTGTAGAGGAATCCTATGTTAGCACAATTATTGGGTAGCAATTGAGTGGTTTATTTTTTTGGACTCAATGCTTTTACCATCTAAACTACATTCTCATTTCATGTAGCCATGTTTGCTGTTATTGCTGCCAGCACCAATGGATGTCAGTTGGCTGTTAATGAGAGTGAATTGCTTATGATTTAAATTGCAGAGTTCATACATTTCAAGGTTCAAAATATTTAAAGCTTTTTTTAAATCTGGTTCAGAGGGGCCGGTTTAAGGTCCATCCATCCTCTGAACCGATCAAGACCCCGAAACACCCCCTGTAGGGGTGAATTGGGAAGCCCCGATACGAAACGTATCRGCTGGTACGGCGTATCGATACTTTGAACCTTGTACATTATGATGTAGAATTTCCACATACCATCCAGTTAAACTAGTAAGCTGCATTACTGAAAACGAAATCATATAATTGTTTAGTAAGACATGAAATCTCTTTCCTAGGTGTGCATGTCCAATGCATCTATATGGTACAAATATCTTACCCATAATTCCAAAACTATTTTTAAGGTGTGCATCTCTCTCTCTCTCTCTCTCTGATGGGAGGTGAGTGTTTGTTGAAATCTTGAATTCATTTGACTTTTTTTGTGGGGGGATTTGAATTCACTTGACTTGGAGGCCTAAAAGAATAGGCTATCATCTATTGCAAGCAAATGAGAGTGGTTACGGCCACACAGGATTGTCATTTGTCAATGGTCTGGTTACTTCTGCCAGCAGTTACGAGGCTCAAAGAAATATTGAAACTACAACGGAACATGTACTGTTCAAATCTGATAAAGAGAAACCCCACTCTTGTATGAAAGGAAAGAACTTGTTGATGATCTGGAAAATATAATATGATGAGTTATTACTGTTCTCTCTCTCTTCCTTTTCTCTGTTTTTCTTCTTTTGCTAGTCAGAATTTAAATGAGAGATTGAAAGAGAGGGGTGCTAGTTCATCCTATTGGTTCCTAACCCAATCATTTGAGGAATCTGAAGGATGGTTTGGTCCACAACTGCAAGAAATAGAGAGTGGTACTGAACCTCTTTTTAACACGTTGATTAGGTTGAGTGAAGTAATTCCATGCCATTATGCATTTATGCCAACAGCTGGGGTTGCTTTATGCCCAGATCTGAATCCGAGTATACTGTGGCTGAGGCGATTGATGTCAGCAGAATTATAATTCCTAAATCATATTTAGGTCAGTTTTGTCTGCTGAACTCAATGGAGAGAGTGAGAGAGAGCATCAGGGGGGATGACGACAGAATAGTGTTCAATTCATGAATTCAAAGTCTTGAACAGAATAAAGGCGTTGGCCCCAAATTTCAAAGGAGAATTGGTATCCCATAAATGGATCACTCTGTGCCAAGAGAAGCAATGATGTGGCCCAATCCTTGTTTGCTTACATGCTTTGCCAGATTTAGCCCAAAATGGAGGGCTACAACCACGCGTAGGGATTCTTTTGGGCTGGAGCTTTCCTTGTTTGGAGAGGGTGGAGACTGCACTGGAGCATCTCGACACCTTTTCAATCCCAACCTCACTTCTGCCTCTCATTCGAGTACCAGACCAGAAAAAGGTTGTTACAGCAATTCTCAAATTTTATAGGAATGAAACGAATGGAGAATGCAAACCAACTAATTGATGGGATTGATTTATGTGATCAAAACACTAGCGTTTTTTGCTGAATAGAGCATCCCTTCCAATCAAGTGCAGCAAAAGCAAAATGTCCTAATTTTTTTTCCTTTTTGTTTGGGAAATCTTCCATTCTTCCATCTCAGAAAACTTTTATTGGTTTGTACAATTGAGAACAGTGACAAGTGGGGGAATATATCAAAATACAAGAGGTAATTGCATCATATTGATAGGTGGGGTTTTTTATGAATAAAATCAGAAATCAATAAAAAAAATTGAAATGGAGCAAAATAAAGATACCTTTTTGCTTTACTTGATCAAAGTATTTTTGTTTTTTGCATTGTTTTTAATTGACAAGAGGTTACTTCAGTCCAACCCTTTTTTCGTGCATGCTATATCTATTACTAGGCTATTTGGGGTCTGGGTTCCTTATAACTTGCCACCTGTCCTGTGATCTGTTCACTGGAATCCAGCATCAGACGGGTCCTACCTACTATTATCGTCCGGGCTAAAAACCGGTATGTGCAAAAGCATATGATTCTTTGGTTTTATTGCATTTGATTCGATAATGAAAAAGGCAAAGTTTCCTTGAAAAGCATCTCTACAAATATATCCCCAAATCAAATGGTTAAAATCATCTGTTTAGGCTGATCTTTGGCATTAATTTTTGGGATCCTAGATCCATACACAAATCACAAATGATGTACCCCAGACCCAAAAATACTTCTTTGTTGTTTAGATATAACAAATTATATTGACTTGAGTGAAAAATAGAGGCAATTGTGAATGGCTGTGGATGATAAGGCCATATCTCCTCGTTTTTTTTTTTTGAAACTTTTTTGATATTGAATGATGTGACTGGTTTTAGGATGAAAAAGTAGAGTTTGGATGAGCTCCCAATAGAGCGTGCCCCACAGGTGCCCCCCAGCCCGTCATCTTCGTGTATTGGGAATATCTTCTGTGCTTGTCATTGGGAGATGTTCTCAATTCACGGGAGGGATGGGCTGTTGCCTACTTCATAGAAGCAGCAAAGGTAATTAAGATCAGATTAGACATTCTTATTCAATGTCTATTTGTGTGTATGCTCAAATTTATTTAAAAAAAAAAACTAATAAAAAGAAAAAAAGAGGAAGAAGAAGAATATCATGGAGGTACTTTGAAATCCTATATACCTGATTGGTTCTCCCTGGTCATTTCAATTTGAACATTACATAACCGTAAATGACCCCATTATCTATTCCATGTAGATTTTGGGGATATATGCTGATTAGACAAAATGCACGATGTGATTGGAGGAAATGATATAAAGTTATGCTGCAAGCCTGCAACTTGCAAAAGGATATTCCTCCTTCTGATTGTTCATTGAAGCTGCACTATATACCTAGTTAAATGAGTCCGGACCTGCTCCTCACACCGACCTTAAGGTGGGGACAGAGAGCAGGTTGCATGTGAGGTCTACTGACCTTACCACGGAGAGCCTATTGTCTGGGATTGATCCCAGTCGGAGGTCACCAAGTGGCCATCTCAACTATTAGGTCATCAGCAATTAATATGCATTTTTCATGGATTGAAACTTGGTTAGAGTTAGAATTCTTAGATTAACCTTCTACACAAAATACAAATGTCATTCACACTCTCTTTTTTTCCACTTTGAAGGCTTTTGGAGTGGAAGACTTTTTCTTTTTATAGGCAAACTTTATTGAAAGGATTTTGGAGGAGAAGAGAATTAGTCGATGATTTGGATTAAAAATGGTACTTTCAGATCATGGTAATTTTCAGATTTGGCACAAATAATTGGAATTAAAAATGGTACAGTTGTATGTTAAGGTTAATAGACCTTGTATGCATTCTCTTTTGTCACCACCTCTTAAGGTTCAAAATATCGATACAGTCCAATACACCTGAGATAAGGTAAACTCCCAAACAGCAAGGATTTCACATATCGATGACCCACCGATATAATACGTATCAATCAATACAGGTTGATACGTTGCAAAATTTTAATCCTTGCTAATATATAATATGTAATATTTAAAAAGAAAATCAATGCTATTCAGGTAGCCAACTGGCTCAGTTGGTATGATCTTGGGCTGGTTAGCAGAGACTTTGGGGGTCGTAGATTTGTAATCCCAAGACGAAGAAGAAATTATTACAAGTTCAGATACAGTTTTACGAACAATACTACCCACAGATCTACAATCATTATCTAACATAGTTGCCTATGCATTTGCAACCCCACCCCCTGAGAGGGCTTCAGCCATTATTTGGGTTTGTTTGTCCTTCCCCTCTTGTTTCCATTCTTAGAGACAAACTTGTGGTTCCACTTTGCCTCGGGAACCTGTCGCTGGCCACCTCGTTACAAAGGCACTGACAGCTCGCTGCATTTCAAAGTTTCAGAGTTCGAGATGACCAATCAGCTAACTTTTAGCCTTTTCTCCCCTCCTAACTTAAACTACTTTTCAGTTTGTTTAAGGAGTGCTCTTCAACATGGCAAGATAGGTTTAACTGAACCCAATAATTGTTTAGCAGCTGTGGAACCAATAATAACACTCCACACCAATCGTAAAATACATGGRCACGATAACCACCCAACCTCTCCCATGGGCTGCAACCATTTACTGACCGGCATGGGATCACCTTCTGCTAAAACATGACTTACTCTTTGATTGTTTGATATTATGTTTCATAAAGCATATAATGTTTATATTGGAGACTCCAATCAAGTAGATATTAGTTAACCTTTATTTTTACTTAAAAAATTATTTTTTGTTTTGTTTCCACTTGGACCCATTTCCATAGTGTGTATTGCTATGATGGATAGGATCTATAGAAGATTTCTGTGTACAACATACTAAAATAGTGGCCAGCGTCAGAGTTCTGAAAATGAAGACATGTTTTTGTTTTTGAAGGCATCTTGCTGTTGCTTCCAAAGAAAAAGGTTTTTCGCTTTGTTTTTGAGAAAAAAACAAACACAATAATGCATTTTTGTTTGTTTTGCTGATATGGCATTTTTCAAAAACAAGGAAAACAAAAGAAAATTCATGTTAGAGAGAGTACCAACTCTTGTTCTTTGCTTCCAAAAAAAGAAAAAAGAAGACTCCAAAAGAAAAGAGCCAGTTGCAGTCATTTTCAATAGCTAAGCAAATGGGTAGTATTTCCATTTCCACTCATCTTGTTATTAATAAAAAAAAGTATCTCTATCTCTTCCTAATATGTGAAAATTGAATTAAGYCCCCTTTCCGTTGAAATTCATTTACATTTACATTAAAAAAAAGCTATCAACTTGACCAACCATTTAAAAGCCAATTGAGTTAAAAATCAGCATGGTTCAAAGTATCGATACACATTTGTTATGAATCGCACACTTCAAAAGGGTAAAACCTTTTTTTTTTTTAATTTTCAGTTCCGTTTCTTCACGATGGACATGTTAAGAGGGGTTCTAGTGTTTAAACATAAAGAACCCCCTAACTCATTGTATTTTGTGTTTTAATGGGTTCAAAAGTTGATATGTATCATAAAATACACATCGATATATTGCGATATTTTGAACCTTGACCTGAAGATACTAAGCAAAACTAAAATTAAGGTAATTGGTTATAGGCGGCCCCCTTGGGCTAGAAGATTTGTAACAGTGTTGAATGTCCATAATCTGCCATGTACCTATGCCATACTTAGAAGGTTTGCAACCAATCAGCTCTACAAAATTTTGGTTGGTGAAGAAAAGGTCTTAGGAAGTTCTGAGAACGGTTTATGCATCAACTTGGTAAAAAGTAAAAACAATGTTTTCCCAATACTTTGATTGAGGCCAATACACAGTAAACCGCTAGTTTTCAGAGAAATATTGGTTTTCATTGAACCAACCATTCAAGTGATAAACCAATTGAAACTGCTGCCCTAACTAAACCAGAATTGATTGATTTTAAACAATAAATTGTGTTTGGGGGTGTCAGTGGGTCAGGTTAAGTGGTAAACCCACACTGACCCATCTCAAGTGAGGTTGAAATGGGTCCTTGTTAAACCTGATCTGTTGAAATACTTGTATATATAAATTTGATTGAGCATAGGTGTGCTATATATGGGATGGGTCAGGTCAAGTTAAATAAACCCTTTTTCATTTAGTCGGATTGGGCTGAGAATCAAAGCAGCTCTTTTTTATTTCTTGGAATCGGAATCGGAATAGTCTATTCCTCTCACCTGTTTGATTCAGACTGAAATTGAAATTGAAATTCGAATTGACTGGAATATATTTTTATTTTAAAGGAGAAGAGGAAATAAGTATTCCCTCAAATGAGGAAATACTATTCCACCACAAATAAGAATGAAATTCCAATTCTACCACAAATAAGAATGAAATTCCAATTTCACCCAACCAAACAATTAAAATTAAAATGAACCAGATTCCAGAACTTTATTTCTGCAAATCAAACGGAATCCAAAACCAGTCCCATTATTAATGGGGTTTATTGAGTCCGACTTGACAAGACTCAATTATACTCGACAAAAACCTGTGAAACTGGTACAAGTCGGTTCTGGCCTGACCGGTTCAGGTGGACCATTTATACTTTCTTCCTTCAATTTCTGAGCTCATTATATTGCTTATAACTGCATAATAAATGCTGGTTCAATGAATCTCAGCTCCATGCAATCAATGGCCAGTTTATTCAAACATTKGTTTAAAATGCTCTGATTCCATGCCAATTCTTGTTGTGTCGGCACTCTTGTAGGTGTGAAACGTGATCCAACCAATTTGGTGGGCCCTTTTGCCCAACCCAATTGGGTGGTGGGCCCTGATCCGCACTTGCTCTAAGATATTACCATCAACCACTACCAGACAACACACAATAAATTCGAAATCTCTGATGCGAAAAAAGAGAGATTTTTTAGAAGCGAACATCTAAAGCTGATGGGGGCCACCAGCTGATTATTGACCTTTTGACACATGTTTGAATAGTCTCTGTTACTCCACACGCTGCTTCTGCCTCCCAAAAGGAATGCAAGCAAGCAAACCATACTCGTTTTTTTCTCCTGCAAATTTGCTCTCAAGTTAATGTCTACCTCTCACTCTCACTCTCACTCTCACACAAATGTGGGGTTTGGGAATGGATAGATGGAGATAATCTCAAGGTGTTTATTCCGTTATTCAATAAACGTTTTATATTTGTGTGACTGTAAAATTAAGAAATACATTTAATGAGGGTGTTTATTCCGTTATTCAATAAACGTTTTATATTTGTGTGACTGTAAAACTAAGAAACACATTTAATGAGGGTGTTTATGATATATAGTTATCATTAGGCATTACATCAGCAAAATGCCAATAAACTAAGAAATGGAAGAGATATAAAAAAACTTCSGTACACACAAATGCAATTAATGAGGCATTTACTGATAGGGCATCTTGTGGCACCATCAATAAACATTTATTCAATAAATATAAATGGAACCAAACATATACCTTATCTATGCAGTTGTAGATATAGAAAAACTGTTTCTAAGATTTGAATCTTTGTCACCTAAATCGTAATGGAACAATCCAACCATTTGCACCAACACCCACATTAGAGTTCAAATCAGCTAATAATACACAGTGTCAATAATGTCCCGTACATAGGAGCATCTCCCCATGAATGACAAAGAAGATGTTCCTAATGTGTGGCTGCAGTGGTTTATTGGGATAGGGTTGGTAGCATATCCCTACCCCCCCTAAAAATTGATTAATTCTTGCATAAAAAGAAAAAGAAGGTGGTTTGTGGTTTGATCTTTTTCCAATGGACTTTGGGTTCTGTTTTTAGGTATGAGAGTGTAAATGGGTTAAGGGGTGATTGTTTATATTGAATAAACCTTTTAGCTTTTGAGAAAATGACTTTTAAGAGGCTCAAATTCACTTGGTCCGATTTCTATAAGAACCCTTTATAAGTTTTTAAAATGTCTTTGAGAAGGTCCATTTCACTATTAATGCATTAAGAGGTGTTTCATGAAATTTTGGTTCCAAAACTGTCCCTATAAACATTTCTGATGGCAAAAATGCCCATGACTTTCTTTTTGTCCAAGACCCTATCTTTTTCTCTAAATTTCTTTGTTTTCTTTTGCTTGTTGGAGACCACAATGGCAGCTTGTAATTAGTAGGCATTTCTTTTTTTTCATTCTTATTTTTTTTTATTTTGCTTTTGTCTTCTACTATTTCAATGTCTGGAAGAGTTCTAACATCTCTCTTTATTGTTTTTTCTTGATTTTTTATAATGTGCAATACCAAGGCTGATTTTTTTATATCTTGCAATACCAGTTCTAACATCTCTCTCTTCAAATTAAACAACATAATACAAAACAAGAAGCTGCAACCCATCTCTCTCTCTCTAAAATTGGAGTTAAACCTAATTACAACCAAACCAAACTACCAATGTGCCGGAAATGGCAATAGGGTCCATAAGGAGTAAGTAGATAGGATGAGGAAAATAAATATTTCTTCCACAATAAATAGAAACTAAACCTAACAGCAACCAAATTAGGCTAACAAACTGCACTCTAAGCTCAGTTCTGCTGATAAAATTGAACCACTGAGTTGTAATACTTCTAGGTTTTCTTTTCCTTGCATACAAGAGCAACAAAAGTACAAAACCAACCACCCGCATGCATGCATCTTTCCAAACAGAGAAGGAAAGAAAATGGGTATTATTCAGGGTTCTGTCGATTCTATCAAGATGTGTTTGCTAGATTTCATAGCAGTACCTCACTTACCTAAAATCCAGAGGAAACCCTTTAATACCGAGAAAAACAATACAGAAAAATCCAGACGAAACCATTAAAAATCATACAAAAGCCAATATTTCTCCGGGTTCTAAAAATGTTGTTTGTCCATACCAATCCAAAAGCCTTCTAATCTGAAGATCCTCAACCTCTAATACCCAAAAGAAAAACGACCCTCAAAATTTAGTATATTTAGCTACTTCTTTCCTCCCAACCATCAAGAAGCTCGATAATATTAAAATATGATGCAGAAAAAGATATGGTACTGAAAGAGTTTTGACCAATCAAAACCCACCCATAAATTTTGATAAATAACAACCTGATTAGCTACCACATTTATGATTCCAATTGATTAATAAGTTTTTAAGATATCATATCTTTTCCGTATCATAATCAAACCTAATAAATAAATATTAAATAGAAGAGTTTTACAGTTTAAAGAGGTATATATATAACATAAAAAWCTTTAAAATCTACATGAAGCAACCTTTTTCCTATACAAAGTATGTGTTAGATTAAAAGGTTAAATTACACTCCATAGCCCTTAAATTTTTGGAAAAGTTCATTGATAGTAGCCTAGTAGGGCTGCAAACACAAATTGCTCGATCCCATCCAATTTCATCATAAACTTTTTGTTTTTGCATGTAATTTTATAAATTAAAATTTATTCTAATTTTATATAGATTTATTGATATTTTAGTACGAATAATATGCTCATATATATATATATATATATATATATACAGATGTGTAGAATTTGAATCTATGTTTTCCATCTTAATCAGATATCAGATCAAATTCAGATTTCTCATATTTTTATTATTAGATAGAATTTGGATATACTCCTATCTGAGATCCGTTTGTAGCCCTAGCAACTTTGGACTGTTATCTCATGATGGAAAGTGGAAAATGACATTAATGTCCTAAAGTCCAATTGGTTAATGAATTGATATAACATTGAAGATCAAAAATACTAAATCAAGTTTGCATTTTCACATTAAAGAAGAAAAACCAATGAGAAACCAATAATGATCCCTTGTATTAAATAAATTATACATGTTAACTATATATTAATGTATTAAATAAATTATATATTAAATGTATAATATTTTCAACAGATTTATTATAATTAGGTCTATCAGATCCCATGGACTTGAGAATTGATTCTAGATCCAAAATTACAGATGACCTTAATATTCTTGTCGATTTGAGACCAGTTTTACTTTTTTTTAGTGATGAACCAATTCTACCTTGTTCCCACCCAGACCCGACCGCTTGACCGCCCTAAAAACTTTCACTCTTTGAATTTATTCATACGAACGCTGTATTAAGTGTTTGATATATATATTTTTTTCAAGCTGACCCTCAAACTGATTGATATATAGAAATAGGGATGGTCGGAGGACTTTTGTCAAACACAAGAGGTGTGATATATCTTTAAAACAGTATATCATAAARAGCAATTTTAATTACTGGAAAACCGAAAAACCCAAATACACTATTACATTCAAGTATTCAACAACAGTTGATTAGCTACTCACGACTTCCTTTCTACTTTTTTTCTTTTCTAAAGAAAGAAAGTTTGAGCCCTCACCTCACAAGAACACTACTTTTTTTTTTTTTTTCTTTTTTGATGTTTGATGACGAGAGAAAAGGAGACTAAAGCTCTCTCTATCATATTGACCCAAAAGCCAATGTACTTTCTCTCTTTCTATCAYACACACAATCACATACACGCACACACATACTCTCTTTAATCTCTCTCTTCACTCTCCTCTCTCACCATTGGACAGTTTTCTCAGAGTACTATAACCCGAGCTGGCATGGCCCAAATGGCAGGTGTCGGCTTTATACAACACTACCAGCTATTACAGCAAAAAGACCGGAAAGCTGTAACCAGTAAAACCCTCCTCCCTTTTTTCTCCATCAGACCTTTAACCCTTCTCCCTCCTCGAAAACCCACCTTCCAGTCTTGTGCCCCACAAAACAGCCATGAATGGAAACTAGAGGCCACACATGGAGATGGGTTCGAACTCTTTGGCCGTTTCAGCGGCCTCTGGTTCGTCTGATTCACTCAATGGCTTGAAATTTGGCAAGAAAATCTACTTTGAAGATGTGGGTATTGGAAGCGCAGCTAAATCAGGAGGTGGGTCGTCGTCGGTTTCGGTTTCGGTTTCCGAGGGATCGACATCGACATCTATGGCGCCGGCGCCGGCGCCGACGAAGAAAGGAAGGGGAGTTGTGCAGGGTGGGCAGCCTCCCAGGTGTCAGGTTGAGGGGTGTAAGGTGGATCTGAGTGGGGCCAAAGCTTACTATTCCAGGCACAAGGTTTGTGGGATGCACTCCAAGTCTCCCAAGGTGATTGTTGCTGGTCTGGAGCAAAGGTTCTGCCAGCAGTGTAGCAGGTCAGTCGGCTTTTGCTTTAACTTATTTTCTCTTGTACATATAAACATTTTTAAATTTGGTTTCTACAGATCATTTTGTAAGTTTTCTTCGATTGGAGCGTTTGGATTCGTTGGGCCTCTTTTTAGATGTTTCATTGTTATTACTGTTAATGTCTAGGGCACTAGGCTGTGTAGTCTTTATGTTTACTCTTAGTCAGACTTTACTTTTTCTATTTCCTAGGTGAACCTTTGGAATGATTTGGCCGGTGTTAGAGTGAAGAGATGTTGGTCATTTTGTATCGGTTGGGATTTATTGGATTTGGTTTTGTTAAATAGATTGATTATGTTGGGTTGTGAGTGCACTTTTCTTGTTATTATGGTTCTGTTGTTTATCTGTTAATATTTTTTCGAGGTGGTATCAAGTTTGTTTGTGATTGTGAATTTGGTTTGGAGTTGTATTTAAATGTTTTCTTTTTCTTTTACTGTAACTGTGGGGGCTTTGGATTTTCATGTCACTGAACAAACTTCTCTTATTGGGTTTCTTTTCTGTTATTCACTTCCCAACTAAAAGTTCGAAGTTTTTTTGCACAGAAGTTATTTCTRCCTTATGTTTCATCTTGCATACAATTGTTGCCGATATCGATCTTTCCTCTCTCTCTCTCTCACTCTGGAAAGGAAAGAGAGGTTAGCAGAAAAATATTAATTTATGTTGCGAAGGTATCTTCATTATTCTTTGAAAGAGGACAACACTCTGAATGTTGAATGTGGGCAATTGAGGCAAGGCTAATTAAAATCAAATTCCATGCTACTTGGTATCAACTCCTATCACTTTAACTTTCGAGTGTTGAGGTTCTTTCTGCTATCTAACTAAACACAATGTGCAAGGTGGACATGATTTGATTAAGTTGTTGCTAAACATGGGAGCAATGAGTTGATAACCTGTTTTCTGGTTTAGGGTTGATTAGGTCTCTAAATCCGAATCTATTTCCATCTCTTAAAAAAATTTGAATCTATATGACTCCTTGTTGAGCTGTTAGTAAATTGGGAATATGAGTCTGAGATTGGTCCTTTGTGAAAAGAAAAAGCCAAGGTTAGGTCCATATCCAGTCCACCTATCCCAAGACCCCAGATAGCTGGGACCAACATTGGGTAATGCCCTTTTCTGGTGTGTCATTTATAAGAGGTGAGAAGACTTATTAGTAGATGTTTGTTTTTTGCATGAAATGAATATAAGAGTTAGAGATGTGGTATAAGAAATGAAAAGAGTTTAGTTTTAGGATTTGATTTTAATTAAGAAAATGGGGATTAAGAGCAGCAGTATAGAATACACATAGCAATGGGACCCACATGTGCTTGGCTGGTTTCAATGGGCAGCATTCTCACTCAAGATAAGTTGAAAAAAAAGAGGCTTTTCAGTTTCCAAACAGATGTGTTTTATGTATGGTTGAGGAGGAGAATATTCTACACTTGCTGTTCCAATGCAGCTTTGTGAGAGGATTTTGGTTTGCTTCTTCATACTTTTCAACATGGCTTGGTGGTCACCCAATGGTTATGCTGAGATCTTTGGAAGCTGGTCAAGAGTACTTGGGAACACTGAAGCAAAAATCATTTGGATCTGCATCCCCTTTGCAGCGTGCTGGGGAGGTTTGGATTTGGAAGGAAAAAATAAAATAATTTTTGAGGGGAAACTGAAAAGCAATGAAGAATTAGGGGCATTAATCAGTTCACAGATAATTGGATGGGTTCTAATACTTCCAGAATTTGAAGGCTTACCTTGAATGTTTGGGTTTTTGTATTTTGAATTAGTGATCTGATTACTGATCTGTTTGTTTCATTTTTGGTGTTTCCAGTTTTTGTTTTGTGAGTGGTGACACCTTGTCACCTAGAAGTTGTACCTTGCTATATTTTTCAATAAATTTTCTTCTTTATTTATCTTCAAAAAGGGACCCACATGTCTGCATGACCATTTGGAAAGGCCTATTTTTCTGAATCTGAGCAATGGGGTTGTCTACCTGGATGAGAGAGAAAGCTGCCCAAGCAGATTTAAGACTGCTTTTTGAACCCTCTACTTTTGTTTAGCAACAGAAAAGGGGTAAAATCATGTGGAGGTGTGCAAGAGCTGCATTGATATGGACAATTTGGGAGAAAGGAATGTTAGAACTTTTTTGGAGAAGGAAAGGAACCTTCAAGAGATAAAGGACTGCGTCTTGGTTAGGGTGATTCATTGACTGAAATCTTTAGACTTGTTTCACCAGTTCTCCTTTAATGACATTTGGAGGAATTGGGCAGCAGTGGCAAGTTGTTCCTTTAATGACATTCGGTTTGGTGTTTTTAGAAAACCGAAGATACAGGTTCAGTTTCGGTTAACCAATATAAAAAACGACGGTTAACTGAACTGACCGGTATACATATGTTTCTATGTATTATATATATACAGAGGAGGTAGTAGGGCAGGGATGGACATTGGACAAGAGGTAAGGCATATATGAAAATCAGAGGAGGTAGTAGGGCAATGATATTCATACCAGAGGAAGCATGTCATTGGTCAAAAGGCTTTGTTGATGGAATAGTAAACACTATTAGGGAAGAAGGTTGGAAAAACTCATTAGTCTATTGTGGGAAGAGCTATGAAACAGTACTGAGAAGGAATGGGAGAGGGTGGTTTATCATGGTAACAGAACACTTTGGCACTAACAAAAAACAAATGATTTACATACCAAAAGGACAAAGGGGACAAGGTTGGGTTTCCTTCGCCAATAATCTTTTGGTGTTTCTCCTGGAAATCGAGAGGAAGGTTGGAGAAGAAATTGATAACAATCTACGTGAAAGTGTTCCAACGAACCATTGTACTCCGGAGACTAGCAAGAAGCAAAGCTCATTTTGTCAAGAAATCATGGTAGCAAGTTCAACTGGACATCGAAAGTTAGCACTTGAAGAAGGGAGAGGCAAATGGGAACATAGAATGGTATTAACAGCAGATAGGGCTGTAAGGGATTGGACGAAAGTCTTAGAGGCAGTTGCGGAAAGACCAGTGATTTAAAGGTGCGAGGCATGCCTAGGCGCATAGGCGAGGTACATTTTAGGGTAGGCGCAACCCATTCAAAAGACGCACACTTGGTGTGCCTTGCACCTTAGCTCAGGCGTGTGCCTTGCGCCTTAGCTCAGGCGTGTGCCTTTTGAAAATTTGCCACTTTTTCCTTTTTTTGAGTTTGGTGGCTGTGCCGGGGGCGGAAAAGTCTTAGAGACAGTTGCGGAAAGAACGGTGATTATAAGGTGCGAGGCGCGCCTAGGCGCACAGGCGAGGCACATTTTAGGGTAGGCGCAACCCATTCAAAAGGCGCACGCTTGGTGTGCCATGCGCCTTTTGAAAATTTGCCGCTTTTTCCTTTTTCTGAGTTTGGTGGTTGGGCCGAAGGCTCCGCCCCTAGACCCTYGTGCCACGCCCCTCGAGGCCAGCCCAAACAAGTCCATGTTAGGGTCTTCGAGAATTCCCTATTTGGTAATGTTGTCCATTCATTCATCCTAATAAAATATCTTCTTAAAAGCAATTAAAACTATAAAATCATTATTTTTTGTGTGAAAACTCATAATTTAAGACCCTAACATGGACTTGTTTGGGCTTGCCTCGAGGGGCATGGCACAAAGGTGGC
>NW_010729116.1:2458362-2547965 GCF_000365185.1 Nelumbo nucifera | reverse complement strand
TAGGACTCTTGTAATCTCCTATTTAAGGAGACCCCATTATTGAATGAGATATCAAATTATTTAGTCAAGAGTGAGTTAGGAGAGTTGGTGATCTCTTGGACAAATCACCAAAGGCGCCAAGATAGGTTCATCACGAGCAGGAAGGAACAAGGGAAAACCCCGTGGACCGACCCGTGACGAGATCCTATTCTCGGGCCCTCAACATACTGGTGACGAGAAAGTGAGCTTCAATATAGTCCAAATAGACGGAGGACTGATACAAATTCAAAACAAGGTTCCAATTTGCAATAAAGTAGAGCCAAAAGACGACATCCTCCTAATCAAACTATTAGGGCTTCCCTTTAATCTCTGGAATGAACCAACCTTAAGGAAAATCGTCAGAGCCCTAGGTGGTGTTCTACTGGAGCTAAACCTGAGAAGCTTGCGTGTTGTGGTGATCAAAGTAGCAGGGATTATGCCAGAGAACCTGCCTCGTTCATTTGACATATTCTCAGATGGCGCCTGGTACAGAGTTTGGTTAGCATTGGAAGTTGAGGCGTCTCTTTGGGGAAGACGAATAGAGGTAGGAGGCGATGGTGAGGTCACAGGATGGAGCACACGTGGCACCCAGGGAATGGTGAAGAAACCTGTAGCACGTGATAGAGTAAAAGAAGAGAATGAACAGTTGCAGGAGGTTACCAATTCTCAAAGCTTACCATTAAAAGCTATTAATTCAAAATTCTTTGAATTAAAGACAAGGTCTTTAGGTGGCYCTTCCTGTGCTAATGGCTCGGTGGGTCTCAACAGAGTAGCTCTATTTGAACCGACTGGGAGAGTGCGTGAGCTAACACATGGACCACATGCCACAAATAATGGACCACGTGACAACTTAAGGTGTCACGTGGAGCGGGAGAGGGTAAGAGAGTTAGTAGACGAGAACTTTCATCTATCTTCTTCCAAGAAAGGTTCGGCTGAACTGAATGAATCAAAGAAATCGCGAACAGAAAGAGAAGATCGACCATTGAGCTGGATCCATTGATCAGACATTGAAATGTAGTTGATCGCCCAAACTCGTGCTACATTAGAGACAAAATAGAAGAAAGAGAAGAGGAAGACCAAGGGTGGTAAGTTGCAGCTTAGAGAGTGATTTAGAGGGGAGTTCAGAAGAGATTGCAAGTATTGATAGTTCAGAAGAGGAAGGACTTCTCGAAGGTCAAAACAGAGACCTTAAACTTGAAGCATCATTTTCTTGGAGGTATGGTGGGAGTACAAAAGGAAAACTTGGAGGTTTTGGTGAACAATAACAGGGTAGTCCAAAGTCCAAAAATGGACAAGCCTTTACCAAGTTTTAGTGCCATGCAAGCAACTAATAAGGAGATAACTCAAGCTAACCTAGAATTGAACGATAACAGGGTAGTCCAAAGTCCAAAAACGGACAAGCCTTTACCGAGTTTTAGCGCCATGCAAGCAACCGAGAAGGAGATAACTCAAGCTAACCTAGAACTGAACAAGGGTACATCATAGAGAGGTGAACAATTGGGTAAGGGAAAAGGTCTTTGTGTAGACCATTTGACGAGAAATAGTTCCCTCCAAACCGAGGATACAGAAAGCTCCAACTGTTCTTTACAGGGATCGAAAACCAACCATCCTCATTTGCCCCTTTCTCACAACCCTCAATCGAAATCAGGTAACTCTGTCAATTCCGTTTTTGCTATTGATGAGTGTTTTGTGTCCGTTGTTCCAGATTCCCTTCCCAACCAAGAGTCATAGGCCCACAAACAGGAAGCCATAGTGAGAATACAAGGGGAGAAAGTAGTGGGAATAACATGTAGGGATAAAAGGATCTGGAGAATCATTGAGAGAATAATGGGTGAAGTGGAGAGGAATGAATTGCAAAGGGAGGATACAAATGGGGGAGAAAGGGTTCCTGGTGGAGAGAATGAAATAAGGAATGAGGAGAGGATTAGGATGGAGAGCTTGGAAAACTAGAAAAAGGGGAAACTTGTAGGGAAGATTTAGTAGCAGAATTTGTGGGAAAGCTGGGGTGTAAATTGAAGAACCCGAATGATTTAAAAGCCTTTCTACAAAAAAAAGGATAGTAAGATCAAGAAAAGAAAATTGAGAGATTAAAAAGAGATATTGAGGGGGATAAGAAGTTTGGGGTGATAGGGGACAAAAGGAAATGGCTTAAATAGATTTTGATGGTGTTAGGGTTGTTTTCACAAAGTTGAAATGTGAGGGGGCTGGGTAATGCCTAGGAAGAGAGCAACAATTAAAGAGGTGATTAAGAAGTTTAATCTAGATGTGGTGTTAATTTAGGAATCCAAAAGAATGGATTTCGATTGTAGATGGGCAAGAAGTGTTTGGAGAGGTAGGGGGATTAAGTGGGCGGCTACTCCTTCGTGGGGGTCCTCAGGTGGGATTGTAACATTGTGGAAAGAAGATGTGATAATAGGAGTGGAGGAGTTAATAGGTGATCCATAGTTGTCAAGGCGTCGCCTAGGCGACTAGGCGCCCTTTGCTGGGCGCCTCGCCCAAACGCCTTGACTTTTAGCAACTAGGCGCCCGCCTAGGCGACAAAAATGACAAGGCGGGCGCCTTTTATAACATCATTTATATTGTTGTATCTTATTAATGTATGTGTTAATATATTTTATTATATGCTATATATATCAATTATACTTTGTTTTAATGTTTTACTATTGAAGTTTAAAAGATCAAAGGGTTTTGAGAAGAGAAAAAGAAAGAAAGAAAAGAAAGAGGAGAAAGAGGAAAGAAAGAATAGAATAATAAATTTATTTTTTCTACTTTCTCTCTCTCTAATTAAATAAAACAGAAATTCCATCCTTGTTTTTTTTTTCTGTTTTGCTTTCCATCTTGAATATTTATCATATAATGTTGATAACCATTTTTAGTTGCTAATTAATATGAATTTTCTCTATTAAATACTTATTATGGTAGTATTATTTTTGAAAATAATGAAATTAATATATGTAAAAGATTTTTTTCTTTTAGATGTGATGATTTGCCATATTTTTAGAGGAAATTTAATGTTCTTAATAAAGAAAATTGCTATTTTTTCAATTAATTAACACATGCTGAATGGTATATAAAACTAGGAAACTAGCCAAAAGTCAGATTTTTATATTATAAAATTTTTATCGCCTAGGCGTCCGCTTAGGTGACTAGTCGACTAGGCGCCCCAGTGTCGCCCAGAATTGCCTAGACGCCTTGAAAACTATGAGGTGATCATTATGTTTCTCTAAAGTTCAGGCAAGTGGAAGATGGTTTTGAATGGGTACTAACAAATGTGTATGGCCCCAATGACTATAGGCAGAGAAAGAAATTGCGGGAAGAACTGAGTGGTATTAGGGGCCTTTGGGAAGGACCATGGTGTGTGGGAGGGGATTTTAATGTAGTGAGTGAGATTCACAGAGGAAACCAACAACCCTAGATAGAGAGTGACAACAAGTCTGAGGAAATTTAATCAGTTCGTGGATACTTTTGAGCTTAAAGAATTTCCACTCCTAAATAATACCTTCACCTGGTCCAACCTCCAGTCAAGTCCAATTTGCTCTAAGCTGGACAGGTTTCTATTTTCTACGGATTGGGAGGAACATTGGGGTAATTTAACATCTAGGGCACTTCCTAGACTTACCTCAGACCACTGACCTATAGTGATGTGTAAGGAGGAAATGAGAGGTGATGGACCTGCCCCCTTTCAGGTTTGAAAACATGTGGTTGATCCATCCGGGCTTCATTGAGAAAATCAGGGAGTGGTGGGAGCAATTTAATCTGCCAGTACAGTGGGAAGGAATGAGGTTCTACAAAAAAGCTTCAATTCCTAAAATCCCAAATAAAGGAGTGGCACAGAATGGAGTTTGGGAGAGTGGGGGAAAGGAAATAGATCTTGCTGGAGCAGATAGAGGAACTGGATATGAAGGAAGAAAGGGGATTTTTTGGAGAAGAAGACAGGGAGAAGAGATGGAGTCTAAGGAGGCAGATGGAGGACTTGTTGCTCAAGGAGGAAATAAGTTGGAGACAAAAATCTAGGTGTAAATGGTTAAAGGGGAGGGGGGGGGGATAGAAACACTAGATTTTTCCATTCAGTGGCAAATGGTAGGAGAAAGATGAACTTCATCTATTTATCAAAAAAAAAAAAAGAACTTCATCTCAAAATTGGAAGTTGAAGGAGTAGTCATATCCCACCTGGTAGAAATAGCAAAGGCCTTTGTAAGTCATTTCAAATCTATTTTTAGAAGACCTTTAAATGAAAGGGTGTGGTTGGAGGGTTTGGAATGGCTGACTATAAGTGCAAAAAACTGAGAGGTTAGAAACGAGATTTGAGTTGGGGGAGATAAAGGAAGCAGTCTTTTCAATGGATAGGACAAAAGCTTCTGGTCCAGACGGTTTCACAATGGCTTTTTATATCAGGATTGTTGGGATATTGTGGAGAAGAATCTTGGGTTAGTGTTTGAGGAGTTCCACAGAAGGGGAATAATTAACCCGGGTTTGAACTCTACATTCATTGCTTTGGTACCAAAGAAGAAAGAGGCATCACAACCAAGGGACTATAGACCTATTAGTCTGGTGAATAGTTTGTATAAAATAATTACATAAGTGTTGTCTTTAAGAATAAAGAAGGTTTTTCCTACCATTATTGCACTTAACCAATGAGCTTTTGTGAAGGGGAGATAGATTACCGATCAAATCTTGATTGCAAATGAGAGTCTAGAGAGCTTTAGGAAATCCAAGAAGAAGGGAGTGGTTTGCAAATTGGACTTGGAGAAGGCTTATGACATGGTTGATTGGTCCTTCCTGTTGGAAGTGTTGAAAAATTTTAGATTTGGAGACAGGTGGTGTAAATGGATCTGGGGTTATGTTAGGAGTTGCCACTATTCTATTTTGATGAATGGAACTGTAGTGGACTTCTTTCTCGCCTTGAAAGGAATAAGACAAGGAGATCCACTATCCCCTTTTCTTTTCACTTTGATTGCAGATGTCCTTGGGAGATTGATCCATAGAGCGGACTCAAGGAATTTAATAAAAGGCTGGATAGTAGGAAGAGAGGAGGTACCACTTACACATCTGCAGTTTGCATATGACACAATCTTGTTTTGTGAAGGGGGGGACATAAATTGGATCCGAAATTTAAACTTGGCAATACAACTCTTTGAGCAGATGTCTAACCTCAAGGTGAATTTGGATAAGAGTAGTATGCTGGGTGTGAATTTGAAGGAGAGGGATCTAAGCGAATATGTAGGTGTGCTAGGTTGTGCAACCTCAGATTGGCCTATGATTTACTTAGGCCTCGCCTTAGGGGATAATCCTAAGAAGGAAAGCTTTTGGAACCCGATTTTGGAGAGATTTGAAAAAAGGCTTGCTTCTTGGAGGAAAAATTGTCTTTCTTTGGGGGGGGGGAGAGAGTCACTTTGATTAGGTCTGCCCTAGCTAACCTACTTGTTTACTTGCTGTCAGTGTTTAAGATCCCCACAAAGGTTTCTAACATTTTGGAAAAATTAATGAGGGATTTCTTGTGGGAGCCAGGAGAGGAAAAGAGGGACCATAGGGTGAGTTGGGAGGTAGTAACTAGGTGTAAAAAGCTAGGAGGTCTTGGGATTGGGAATATTAGGAAAAGGAATATGGCATTGTTGGGGAAATGGTTATGGAGGTTTCCATTGGAAAGAGACAAATTGTGGACAAAGATTGTGGCTAGCATACATGGATGGAAGACAATGGTTGGGAACTTGGAATTTTGGCAAGGGCTACAGCTGACTCTCCTTGGAAAGCCATTCATGACTTGCTTCCAGTTTTCTCCCCTTGGATCAGGTATGGTCTTAACTCCGGTAATAGAATAAAATTTTGGGAACAACATTGGGTTGGAGACTTACCTTTGATGGACCAATTTCCCTCTTTGTATGCTCTATCAGATTTGAAAAATGAACCCATATCATCCTTCTTAAGCCCTTCAGACTCTCCTTCTAGTTTTGGGTGAAACTTAGGCCTGAGAAGGGCAATTAGGGATACAGACTTGGGCTACATCATGTCTCTATTAGCCATCCTTGAAAATGTTTTCTTGGACCTTAATAAGGAGGACAACAGATTTTGGACCCCTTCCTCCTTAGGTATTTTCTCTTGTACTTCGTTTTTTGAGACGTTAACTCAGCCGTTTGATCCTATTAGATTGTCCTTCCTAGTTAAAGAAATTTGGAGTAAGCCCATTCCTCATTGGGTTGGTAGTTTTTGTTGGGAAACTTTCTTGGAAAGAATTAACACAAATGACCAACTTCAGAAAAAGAGACCCAGTTCTTGTTTACTTCCTAATAGGTGTACTCTCTGTAAAGCTGATGGGGAAACTGGTTACCACTTTATGGTTACTTGTTCGGTCGCTAAAACAGTATGGGAGTGGGCTTTTTCCCTCTTTGGGTGTATTTGGATTCCCCCTAGGAGCGTCCAAATCTTGTTCTCTTCTTTTTTTAAATGGTCGAAGAAGAGAGGGAAGATTATGTGGAGAAGCATTAGGGCAACAGTGTATTGGTCCCTATGGGAAGAAAGAAACTCACGAATATTTTCAGACAAGAAAAGAACACTCGGAGGTGGTGATTAAGTGGCTAAAGGAAGAAGACAGCGGTTTGTGGAGTTATATCAATGAGAAGAAGAAATTCAAATAGCTGAGTAGGGATATTGTGATGCATTACAGCTGGGTGAAGAGAACTACTAACTCATTTTCTGATGGGTTAGCCAAGCAAAGGGTGAATAGGGAGTCTATATTTTGKGCTAATTTTTAACTGTCTTCCATTGTATTCTGTTGGTAGGGAGTTAAGACATTTTACCTTCCCCCTTTTGTACTTAAAAGTTTCACATAATTTCATACCAAGAATAAAGTTTCTTGTTAGTGATAAAAAAAAACAAAGAAATAATCACATTTTTTATAACAAGGTGAGATCTCTAGAAGACTTGATTTCTCTTCTAACCTACTTGTGCAACACTTGGGTGGTAAATTCTGCAGAATTCAAAGGAATCTCAGTAAATGAATTGCAAAAGAATATGGTTGAGTTTCTTCATTCTTCTCCAAAGACTTTAGCCTCCTTTAGGGGTTCACACACAAGGGAGAAGGTGGAGATGAGGTAACTTTGATGGAGGTGTGGTAGGTAATTCACGTGTGGCTGGAATAGGTGGGTGTCCAGAGGAGAGATGGTACCATCTGCTGGGTGTACAGTGGCCCAATTGGCATTGCTGGTTCTACAAAGGCAGAGATTTTGGGCTTATGGCTGCTCTAACTGGGCTCTGTATAGCAAAAAACTTGGGCATACCTCTCTTAAGTCTTAACCATTGAAGGAGATTCTGCACACACTATAAGGTAGCTAGGTGAGGATGGTGGTTCATAGAGGCTGGCACACTATTTGGCTGAGGCTAGAGACATTGGCTATGTTTGGTTCTGTGGATGTTTATTGAAAAAACGCCGCCACATCAGTGCCATATAGGCATTGGTGTTTATTGTGCATGAAGCCACTGTTTGGTTTCAATGTTTATCAAATAAACACTAAAAAACATAAATGCTTGGATTTATGTGCATGAGACATTTAGGAAAACATCAAATCCTTGTTTCCCCCAATGCCCCAGCATTTCTTGAAATGATATGCTTATATGGCATACTCTATGGGGTGTTAATCTGGGATGGAAAGTAAGAAACATTTAAAGTTATGCTCAACCAAACAGCAAAAGCAAGAAACGTTTAAATTACAGTTTTTCAAATAAATGTTAAAGCAATAAACACCCCAAGATAAACGCTGATGGAACCAAACACATACATTTTGGGTCTGATGAATGTAATAATCAAGTGRATTCCTAGGGAGTTAAGTTCACTGACTGATGAGTTGGCAACATTGGGTGTTCAGAAAGAATCTCTGTGTAGTGAAAGTTCCCTGCCGGTGTAGTTTCTGTGCTGAATCTATGAGTTGGCAACTGTTCAAGTGAAAGCTCCCTTTCTTTGTCTTTTAACCTTTTATATAATACTTTTAGTTACCTTCTTCAAACAAACAAACAAACAAAAAATAAAATAAATCCTACTTGAACAGTTGAACTAGAAGAACAAAAATTATAGTATTGCCACTTACATCTGCAAGTTGGGTACCTGATTTGAAGAATTTACACAACATTGAGTCCAGGCATTTGGGCATGACCCAATCAAATTTTAGCAAGTCTTCAAGTTGAGCCCACCCAAGTTACACCCCTATTGCCACTACCATAAGAAAACACATTAACTCCTAAGTGCCTTTGATATTTTAAATAAAAACTAAGTATGACTTGACAAATCAAACTACTAGGCTGGAAGCAACAGATAACATGTAAAATGACCAAACTAACCATTCCATTCTAGAATTATAAAAAATACATGAACATCTATTTTTTTTGCTAATTGAATAAGATTTTATTATCAAAAGATAGCTATTGATACAAACATCCGGAGGGGGTGCAATGTGCAGCCACACCCTTAATACAATTGCATCTCAAAACTGGAAATTACAACATAGCCTAATAAAGAATTTCCATAAAGCCCCTTGTTTGGCTAAGAAATCTTCCATTGCATTAGCCAACCTGCTCACCCATTGTATTCTAGTTGTCATATTCCTTGTTAGCTATTTGACTTTCTTTAGTAGGTCCCTATAGTGCCAAGTAACAGAATCTGGATCCAGTATCCACCCCACCACCACCTTAGAATCTCCCTCTATAATCAGACTGCTCACACCAAGTTGATTTGCAAATTGAATTCCTTGTAGAACAGCTAGCAACTCAGCCTTAGTAGAATATCCTATTATCATTGGGCATGGAAACAAGGATAAGATATTGCCTTCCCCATTTCTTTTCTTTTCTTTTTTTTTTTTTGAGCAAAGGTGAAGTACCATCAATGTATTGATGAAAAAGGTCCTTTGTACAATAAGAATCTGTACACAACAAAACAGAAGGACCTCAAAAAGAGTCCATCCTCAAAAAATTACAATCAGATGTATCCCCTTTAAAATCAGGAAGTATAGCCAACCAACTTCTAACAAAATCTACAGCCAGATTGATGACTTCAGCTGCAGAAGAGGTTTTATAATCAAAGACTCTCCTGTTCCTTTCCAACCAAACCACCCACAGAATTGCTAAGAGAAAGCCCCTTGATATTTAGAAATTAAAATGTCCATCACCTTAATCTGGTGGCCAGAATTTTTGATAGGATCTTGTAGACACTTCCAACCAAGCTGATTGGCATTAGACAATTCTCACAGTCTGTCGACGGTCAGTTCTCCGGTGAGCTTGAATTTTCTCAGCAAGGTAGAAGGCAATACATGGAACTTGGGAGCTCAAGGGCGTATGATTCTTCTAATAATCAAATGCACTGGTCTCTTTAAAAGGACTCACTTAGAGCTTATTAGGTTTATGCCATGTGCTTGCTTTTTTCCCCAGTTTTGCTTGGACCTCTTTTCTGAGTTTCAATTCCTGGCTTTTGACCTTGAAAATAAGTTATGGGTTTGCTCAGTTTTAAGTTGCAGTTCTATTCCTTTAGTTGCTTATTGGGTATGCTGGTATTAATTAGGAAGAGCAAGAGCTCTTTTAATTAGTTTGTCTTAAATTTGAAATCCAGATATTTAACTTGGCCTTGGAATATCAATGGAGCATCCACATTCCTTAGTCAGGCCACTCAAGGATATAAAAGTTGCATTTAAGCTTCTCTCGAGGGCAATAGAATYGTGAAATTCCTCCAAAAAACTTTAGCAAATCAGCTTTCAAGAGCTCCCAGAACTTCTTAAAAAACAACATTGTGAAACCATCTGGCCCCGGCGCCTTCTCCCCTTCCAACTCTTCAATAACCTTCTTTACCTCTTCTTCTAAGAAGGGTTTTTCTAGCTTTGAGACCTGCTCCTCAGCCAAGCAATTAAAGATCAAACCATCCAGCCTTGGCCTTATCTTGCAAGGTTCCTTGAACAAACCTTTGTAGAAACAAACAAAAGCATCTGCTTTATCTTTCTCTTCTTGAACTACCTTCCTTCCATCTCCAATTTTTGAATAGAATTAACTCTCTTTCTAGCATTGGCCACCTTGTGGAAAAAAGCCGTATTATTATCACCTGCTTTCTGCCACATAGTCTGAGCTCTTTGCCTCCATTTGCCTCCATTTGACTTCAGATTGGTGCAGCAAAGTATCTAAAGTCTGCACATGATGAAGACCCTTGGTGAAGATGTCTGCAAGTTGTTCTTCTGAGTTGACATATGGAGTGCACACTTCTCCATTCACAAGTTTTTCTCTAATAAAATGCTTGTCCACTTCAATGTGTTTCGTCCTATCATGAGGACTGGATTAGTTGCAATGTTGATAGCAGCTTTATTGTCGCAATAGAGTGACAGGGTTGCTAACTGCAAAACCCAGTTCACCTAATAGGTTTCTTATCCACATGATTTCAGCAACCCTATGAGACATAGCTCTGTATTCTGCTTCAGCACTAGATCTAGCCACCACACTTTGTTTCTTGCTTCTCCATGTGACCAAGTTTCCTCCTACAGAGACACAATACCCACTGGTAGACTTTCGGTCATCAACTGCCCCTGCCCAATCAACATCAATATATACTTCCACCTTTAAATGTCCATGTTTCTGGAATAACAAATCAGCTTTGGGAAACTTCTTGAGGTATCTAAGGATCCTCTCTGCAGCTTCAAAGTGAATTGTCCTAGGATTGTGCATGAACTGACTAAGGACACCCACTACATAAGCAATATCAGGCCTGGTCATAGACAAATACACGAGTCTCCCTACAAGTCTCTGAAACTTCTTCACATCTTTCAAGAACTCCCCCTGATTGTCTCCCAGCTGATGGTTAGGTTCAATTGATGAGTCAATTGGTTTCACCTCTAGCTTGTTTGTATCTTCAAGTGGATCTAGTACATATTTCTGTTGGGAAATAAAGATGCCCTTGTGAGAGCGGGCAACTTCAATTCCAAGGAAATAACGTAAGGGGCCTAGATCTTTCACCTCAAATTGAGTAGCTAAGATTTTTTTTAGTTTTTGTATTTCAGCCTCCCAATCTCTTGTGATCATTATGTCATCCACATACACAATTAAAGCTGCAATTTTCCCTTCACCTTTCTTCACAAATAGAGTGTGGTCTGACTAGCATTATTTGAACCCCATCTGTTGAACTGTTAAGTGGAACTTACTAAACTAGGTCCGAGGTGATTGTTTCAACCCATATAAACCTGGAGGTTGGGTCATGTACACTTCCTCTTCCAAGTCATCATTCAAGAAAGCATTTTTAATGTCCAATTGGTGAAGTTCCCAGTCAAGATTTGCTGCCAATGAAAGAAGAATCCTGATAGAGTTCATCTTGGCTACTGGAGCAAAAGTCTTTGCATAGTCCACTCCATATACTTGTGTAAAACCTTTTGCCACCTGTTTGGCCTTATATCTTTCAACAGTTCCATTAGCCTTGTGTTTCACTGTGAACACCCACTTGCAACTCACTGGTTCCTTCCCTTCAGGAAAATCCACCAACTCCCAAATGCCATTTTTGTGTAATGCATCAATTTCTTCCTTCATTGCATCTATCCATTTAGGTTTGGATAAAACTTCTACCACATTCTTAGGAATAAGGATATTGCCAACAAAAGAGAGGAAAGCACGATATGAAGGTGAAATATGATCATAGGATACAAAGTGAGAGATAGGATGATTAGTTGTGCAAGATCTAACACCCTTTCTCTTAGCAATAGGAACATCAAGATCATTAATGACAGGGGAATCAACATTGAGAGGAACATGCATATCAATGGGAGCAAGTGTACCTGGATGATGAGAAGGATCTACCTCCAGCGAATCCGATGATGTTGGTTGCATAGTATCAGGTGCCACGGCTCTTGAACTCTTTTGGCTTTTGTGGTGGCAAAGAAAGACACGGAATGGAGGAGAATCGGGTAGAGGAGGTAGTTGAGTCTGATGTGGGACAAGTTATGAACAAAGCAACGACACCCAAAAACACACATTGGAATGGGGGACAACGGAGCCATAGGAAACAAAAGCTGATGTGGGACCTTATACTCTAGTAATCGAGATGGCATACAATTGATGGTGTACGTAGCACACAGAACAACATCCATCCAAAAGTGTTTCAGAACATTCATATTGATTAACGAGCCACAAGCTACTTCGAGAAGATGTTTTTTCTTTCAACAACACCGTTTTGTTGGGTTGTCCTAGCACAAGAGCTTCGTTGAAGAAATCCACTTGAGGCAAAGAATTCCGTGAGAGCACTATGGAAGTATTCCTTTGCATTGTCCGACTGGAAAATATGAATTTCAGTTTGGAACTGAGTGAACACCATGCATTGAAAATCCTTCACACAATTTTAGGCACCTCATCTCTAAATCGCATAGGGTAAATCCAAGTGTATCTAGAGTAATCATCGATCAAGGTAATGAAGTACTTATATCCAGCCTTAGTGGGTAGAGTAACAGGGCCCCAAGCATCAGAATAAACAATATGAAACAAAAATTCAGATCTTTTATTTCTCAAAGGAAAAGAACTTCTACAATGTTTACTCAATTGACATGTCTGACACTGCAACTGACTCATTGACAAAGACTCAAACAACTTTGGAATCATAACTTTTAATGACTCAAAAGAAAGATGACCAAGACGACTGTACCATAAATAGGCTTGACTCTCACTGGACGAGCTGAGGGAGTCTATAGCCACAAGACTAACTTTATTCTCCAATACGTAGAGACATCCACCATGCTTCCTTTACCAATTGTCTTCCCCGAGGCCAAATCCTAAAACACACATGAAGACGGAAAGAAAGTAACTGAACAGTTCAAGGAGTGAGTAATACTACTAATGGAAAGCAAACTTATAGGTAATTGAGGAACATGCAGTACATTAGAAAGGGTAAGGCCGAGTGGGAGAGATATGGTTCCTTGGTTGGCTATGGTGGAGAAAGAACGATCAGCTAGTCTCACCTTATCTTTCCTAGAGAGCAAGTTGTATGCCTGAAATAAATTTGACTTACCGGTCATGTGGTTTGAGGCTCTGGAGTCAATTACTCAAGGAGAATTAGAGGTATGAGATGACACGTGTAAGGTAGTAGCAGTGTTACCTGATGTAGATGCGAAAGAGGTAGGAGTAGGACCAGAATCCATCTGGCGAAGAGTCTTACCATATAACTCCAAATGGTCAGGAAAGGAGTTGATAATCTCTTCCTTAGGGTCAGAATTGGGTTGCCTTTCCTGAGTTACCATGGGACTAGTCTCTTGAGATGCCATATTAGCTGAGTTATACTTTTTCTGATTCTACTGACTTGGTTTCTTACCTTGATCAATTGTTGGCTTTTACCTAAATCCTGTGTCCATTTAGGTTTTTCATGGAGATCCCAACATGTATCTCTGGTGTGTCTTGTCTTCTGGCAGTGAGTGCACCAAAGTTTACTCTTGTCATATGTTCTCTTCTAAGAGTCACCCTTCTTAAAAGAACCTCCAACATTAGTATCTGAACTTCCCCGGATAGGTAGGGCAACTGGCTCCCCCTCTATACAATTCCTCACATTCCTACTCTCTTCTGACTGAACTAAGGCATAAACCTCTTGAACTGATGGCAAGTCTCTACTTCCCAAGATATGCACCCTGATCCATATGAAGGATTCAGCCCCAAAAGAAAAGCAAATACCCGTTGTTGAGAGACAAGTGACTTGTATGCCTTTGCATCTTCATTACACTTCCAATTCACATTCTGATAGTGATCAAGTTCTTTCCAGATCGATGTCGGATCTGAATAGTACAATGAGAGACTCCTCTTCCCCTTCTTACAAGTAGAGGATTCAACTTGCAGTTGGTAATCTTGTCATAGTGTCTCTGCTCTGAATATGTGGACTTTGCTTGTTCCCATATTTCACAGGCAGTTTCAGCCCACATAAATGTCTTTCTTACCTATGGCAGTATGGAAACCAAGAGCCATGACATCACCATACTATTTTCTTGGTTCCACCTATCATATTCAGCACTTCCGTTCTTCGGTTCCTTCACTTTCCCATTGATGTATCATATTTTCCCCCTAGCAGTAATGTAGAGTTTTATTCCTCTAGACCATTTAAGGTAATTCAGACCATCAAAGGGAATAACAGCCATGGGGAAACTCATATCCCTTGCCCCACTCACTCCTTTTTGACTTCCTGAAACCCCTGAAGTAGCAGAATCCTCAGACGACATGGTCAACACAGAATTTTAGTCTAAATTCTCAACTTAGGATCCCTCCTTATATCAAAAAAAAATTGCTCCACACACACTTCGGTTTTGGACTTAATCTGAGCACAAGAACAACACCAGTTTCCAGAAAAAAAAATATGACCAAACTGATTTTCAGACCTGTACGGGATCAGTCCCAACCTACTAAGTTTCCAAAAGGTCTACAAGCATTGATCGTTAAGAGAGATCCTTACACACATGAAATCAAGCCAAAAAGCAGAGAAAACAGGTCATCCGTGACCTATAGTCACCTTTTCGCATGTACAAGATAACACGATCCAAAACAAAAAAGAGGTATAAACCTTAGAAGGGTCTGATGACATTCAGTAGTTTAGATTCATTTTTTTTTCTCTTGGTACACGACCAAGGAAAGAAAAAAAGAAAAAAAAAAGGGCTGTACCAATTGCAGATCTGATTTGATCAACCCAGATTCAATCCTTTGTTCCACCTAGATTCAGCAACTTGAAGAAGGAACTTGTTCACCCAGATTCAATAGCCTTGCTCTGATACCATCTTGGCAATAAATCCGATTGAAAATAAGAGAGAAGAGAAGAGAAGCGAAGAAGAGAAGAAAGAAGAGAAGAAAGATTGGAGGCAATGGAATAGTGCTGGCGGCGCCAGCTTCTATTAGAATATAAAGGGCGACAAAAATAAAAAGGGAAAAGACCCTTGTGCCCCTGCAATCAAGTTGTTAACRTAGGTTCAAAAAGAAAGCGGGAAAACCAGAAAAAGGTAGATGATAAAGAGAAATTGTTGTGTARTCACTGTAAAAAATCCAGACATACCCATGAGACTTRTTGGAATTGAATGGAAAACCAAAGTGGGCACATGAATTGAGCAAGAAATCAGCACAAGAGTAGAGCAAGAAGCCAAATCAGAAGCTCAACAAATTTAGCATCTCATGAGCATCAGGGTGGTTTCTCTACCATGAGTTCTTCTCGGGATTGCCCCCTTTGTTCTGATCCCAAGGAGGATACTATCAATTCCTTTGATGACCATTTGGAGCAATATGGTAGGGCCCTTAGACATGTAGATTCTGGATCCACACCTTCAACTTCGTTTCCTTCCTCAGGTAACTCGATCTCTGCATTCCATGTATTTATTGATAATCCGCAATCCCCATGGATTATTGATTCCGGTGCCTCAAACAATATGACTGGTAAGTCAACCTTTTTCCAATCATACACCCTTCTCTCTAACAGAGATAAAGTGAGGTTAGTTGATAGATCCTTCTGCTCCATTGCTGGTCGAGGATCTATATCTTTGCCTTTTGGTTTTTCATTATCCAATGTTTTACATGTTCCAAAGTTACCCGTTAACTTGTTCATTAGTAGTTTACACATGCCTTAAGCTGTTCAATAACCTTTCTTCCACATTGTTGTGCGTTTTAGGATTTAGCCTCCGGGAGGATGATTGGTAGAGGGAACATGGTCGATGGTCTCTGTGTTGGAGAATAAAGTTGGCCTTGCGGTCTTAGAGTCTTTGAGTCAATTAAGTAAGAGTCAAGTTATTTTGTGGCACCATTGTTTGGGCTATATGTTTTTTTTTGAGTCTTTGAAGTACTTGTTTCCAGATTTATTTAAGTCTGTGTCAGTTAGTGATTTTTAGTGTCAAGTGTGTCAACTAAGTAAGCATTGTAGAACTTAGTTTCCTTTACGTAATAAAAGATCATATTTTCCCTTTYACATTGTGATGTTTGGGGACCTGTTAATATTCCAATTGAGAATGGCTACAAATATTTCATCTCCTTTATTGATGACTTCTCTTGATGCACTTGGTTTTATCCTATGCACTCACGAGAAGTTCCCAAACTTGTGAGAGATTTTTAGCGTATGGTCTATACCCAATTTCAGATAAAAATTCAAACTTTTGAATTAGACAATGCGAAGGACTACTTTCATGGTGATCTCACAGATTTCTTTGTATCCTGTGGCTCTCATCACTGGAGCTCCTATGTCAGAACCCCTCAATGCCAAGGACTACTTTCCTATCCACTCACGAGAAGGAGTTCCCAAACTTGTGAGAGATTTTTAGCATATGGTCTATACCCAATTTCAAATAGAAATTCAAACTTTTGAATTAGACAATGCCAATGACTACTTTCATGGTGATCTCACAGATTTCTTTGTATCTTGTGGCTCTCATCACCGGAGCTCCTGTGCCAGGACCCCTCAATGCCACGGACTACTTTCCTATGCACTCATGAGAAGGAGTTCCCAACTTGTGAGAGATTTTTAGCGTATGGTCTATACCCAATTTTAGATAGAAATTCAAACTTTTCAATTAGACAATGCCAAGGACTACTTTCATGGTGATCTCACAGATTTCTTTGTATCATGTGGCTCTCATCACTGGAGCTCCTATGCCAGAACCCCTCAATAGAATGGGGTTGCAAAGAAAAAAATTACCACCTTCTAGAAGTTGCTCGGGGACTTCTGTTACAAATGAATGTTCCAAAAAGAATTGGATGGATGTTGTTTTGACGGCTGCTTATGTTATCAATAGGGCGCCATCTCGGTTACTAGAATATAAGTCTTCTCATTAGCTCCTTTCCTAAGGCCCCAATGTTTTCGATTCCTATTCGTGTCTTTGGATGTCAGTGCTTTGTTCATGATCTCTCTCCTTGTGGTAAACTTGATTCCAAAGCTATTGTGTGTTTTTTCTTTGGTTATCCTCTTTCTTAGAAAGGCTATTGTTGCTTTTGATCCCATGTCAAAAAAATATTGTCTTTATGGATGTTTCTTTCTTTGAAGATGTTCCTTATTTTCCTATATTCCCTTAGGGGGTGAGTCCAGTTGAGGAGAAACAAAAACAAAAACAAGTTTTACTACCCTATCTTCCTGATCCTCCATTTCGTGTCTTTCGGAGACAACATTATAAAAGTCAAGGCCAGYAGAGTTCAATAGCCATAGAACTGCTAAAAGCTATGGGACCAATGCCATCAAACTCTTAAGGTCGGATCCTTCACCACACCTAGGTACCATTATTCCAGTTGATATCCCTGAACATATTGATATTGACACTTCAAGCTGTGATCTGAGCCTTCCTATTGCAAAAAGGAAGCATGTTTGAACATGCACCACACACCACCCCATGACTCATTTCTTGCCCTATGAGAATATCTCATCTTCATTTTGTGCTTTTCTATCTGCCATTGATAGTGTTCCTCTCCCTAAGAGTGTTTCAGAGGCCTTATTTGTTCCTGAATGGACAAGTGCAATGGAGGAAGAAATCAATGCCCTACATAAAAATGGCATGTGGGAGTTGTTAGACTTTCCTAAGGGAAAAGAGCCTGTGAGGTGTAAATGGGTGTTCTCTATGAAACATAATGCAGATGGCACTGTGGAGAGATACAAGGCTCGGTTGGTAGCAAAAGGTTTTACACAGGTGAATAGAAAGTTTGCAAAATAGAGAAATCCTTATATGGCCTAAAATAGTCTCCAAGGGCTTGGTTTAGCAGATTCCACCAGGCAGTGCAACAAATGGGTTTCAAGTAGTGCCAAACTGATCACATACTCTTTGTAAAGAAGGAACAAGAAAAAACAACAGCTTTGATTGTCTATGTGAATGACATTGTTATCACTAGAGATTGGGTGTCGGAGGTACAAAGGTTAAAGAAGTTCTTGGCTACACAATTTGAAGTGAAGGATCTGGGGACTTTGCGCTATTTCCTTGGAATTGAAGTTACCCGCTCCCAACAGGTATCTTTATTTCCCAACTAAACTAGCTGACGCCCCTATAGATGTCAATCACAAACTTGGGGACTGCAGTGGCGAGCCCTTGAAAGATCCAAGGCAGTACCAAAGACATGTGGGCAGACTTCTCTATTTGTCTATGACTAGGGCTGACATTGCATATGCCGTGGGTGGCCTTAGTTTATGCATGCACCCAAGGTAGCACACCTAGAGCCAGCAGACAGGGTTCTCAGATACCTAAAGAAATTCCTAGGGACTGGTATTCTCTTCAAGAAGTACGGACATATGAGAGTAAAGGTTTGCATTGATGCTGATTGGGCCAGCTCAGTGGATGGTTGGAAACCCACCGGTAGTTACTGTACCTTTGTAGGAGGAAACCTTGTTACTTGGAGAAGTAAGAAACAAAGTGTGGTGGCCAGATCGAGTGCAGAAGCAGAATACAAGGTCATGTTACATGGAGATGCTGAGTTACTATGGATCAAGAACCTGTTGGGTGAATTGTTTTTTCACTTTGATGTTCCTATGTCACTCTATTGTGACAATAAAGCTGCTATCAAGCATATTGAGGTAGACAAACATTTCATTAGGGAGAAACTTGAGAAAGGAGAAGTGTACTCCATACATTATGCCTGAGGAACAACTTTAGATGTTTTTACTAAGGGAGTAAACTCCTAGAGGCATTATGATCTTTGTGACAAGTTGGGGATGATTGACATCTATGCCCCAACTTGAGGGGGAGTGATGTAATATGTACTATGTGCCGCAAGGGCACTTTAGTCTGTTCTCTTATTATTATTATTTTTTTTTATTTTGTACGGTCACCCTAATCTGTATATACAAGGTCTGGTGCCGCCAGCCTATTCTTTTGGCTATCTTAACTCGTCTTCCCTCTTCTCCCTTTCTCTTCTTGTTACTTGACTGAAATCAGATATGTCACAAGATCAGTATGCATTTCCTGCAATTTCCACCTCTTTCATCATTTTTTTTTTCTGTTAGTCTGCTGGCAGCATTCTCCTTACCATTTGCCTTACCCCCTTGCAATGGGATGGTCTGGACCTTGTAATGTGATGTCTGCAACGAGGTAGGGCATTCTGAGCATCCTCTGGTGTTGAAGGCTGCTGTTGAGTCTACCACATAGTGCACAACTGACAGGAGATAAGAGGCCATTGTCTCTCTCTCTCTCTCTAGATTTAAACTAAAAGAGGATTAATCAAGTAATGAACACGAGGTAGGGCATTCTGAGCATCCTCTGGTGTTGAAGGCTGCTGTTGAGTCTACCACATAGTGCACAACTGACAGGAGATAAGAGGCCATTGTCTCTCTCTCTCTCTCTCTAGATTTAAACTAAAAGAGGATTAATCAAGTAATGAACAGCGTGCATAAGGTTTGGGGTTTCTCTTTTAGTTTTTTACCTTGGATAATTTCTTGTTAAATCCATATATTTGTTCGTTACTAGGTTAATCATTTATATATTTTGGGAAATTTTCATCCTTGAGTATTGTCACTGCAATGTATTCAAATCGGATATCCAATAATATTGTCAAATTGAATTCAAATCTCAAACTAAAATATCCATCAGATTCTTATAGAATTTGAATTCATAGAAATTCTTCTTGAATCGAAATCCAAATTTGATCAAATCCATTTGCAGCCCTAGGCTTGTAAATGGATGGGTTAGCATTCAATTAAAATCCAAGCCAACCAAAACCATCCATTTTCCACCCCTAATATTTAATGGGCCAGTGGTGAGGCAAACTTGACAAAGACAGAGGTGATGATAGGGTATTGTTATTATTGTTGTTGAGGGTCGAGTTAGGACTAATCCCATGCTATCAGATTGGGGGGAGGGGGAAAGGTCTAGTGGAGGTTTGCCCCATCATTTGAATGAAAACAAGTTCTTTTTTTTTTCCATATACAACTGTCTTAAGATGGATCCCTAGAGAAATCACAATATATAAATTAGCTAAATTCAAGGATTTTAGATTTGAGATGTATCACAAGTTAATCCTTTTCCATGTACTATTTCTTCCCTGTTCTTTAGTTGCATAGTTATGCAGCCAGCTTGGAGGACTTGTTTTTCTTTATTTTGCTTATGATGTCCATGTTGTACATCATCCTATGTTCTCCCCAATTGATGCAATCTCCTTGAACAGCCTTCTACAAACTAGGAGTGAGTGCATTTGTCAGGGTGCCAAGGTGAAGCTAGAACACAGGGAAGCACCCAGTCACCTAGTTTGTTGACTAGGTGCGCCTAGGTGATGGATTTTGACTATAAAAGTTGTTAGATCCTATGTTAGTTCCTTAGAATTATAGCATGATGGACATCTTTATTTGGAAGAAGGCAATGGTGTTTACTAGATCATGATAAACTTCATGCCAAAGCGTAGAAAATCTTCATATCTATAAGAGAATGTCACTAAATCTATTGATATTGATATTCCAGACTCAATATAGTAATGAAATGAAATATTCAATAAATCATAGAGCAATTGCAGACTAGAAACAATTAGAAAATTTACCAATCAAACAGCAAGAAGGAACCTATCAGAAACCAAAGAAAATAAAAAAATAAGAACAACAAGAATGAGCATCTGCCTATTTTTAGGACTAGAAAAAGAAAATTCAAAATAGAAGAATGGAGGGGGTGGAGTCCCTATTTCTGTCAAATATAAAAAAGTCAAAAAAATAAATAAATAAAACAAAAGAAAACCTTGAACAATAAAATACCGAGAAGGGGGGGGGGAAGCCCCTTTTTCAGTCCAAGAAAAAATAAAAAAATAACTTGAAAGGAAGGCATCCCTATAGTTGCTCTTCAAGTCTCTTCTCTTGTAGTTCAGTCGGTTTGAATATGTGTTGATCAGACCCTAATAAAATACAATAACAAAAACTGATTCATTTATAAGTGATGGAAAACAATGATTTGGTGTAGCAGGTTCTGTTCTAATACTGTGAACTTAATACAAAAGAAAAATGTAAGTCTGTTTTGTAAGACAGTTAATGGGGTTTTTGAATTCTTTATTTGCTTTTATATCATCTTTTATATCATTTATATTGTCTTTTAAATATGCATTTGATTTTTAAATATGTATTTATTAATTGATTTGATCTTGATTTTGTATCTTCCCTTTCTATATGCCTAGAGTATGCTGCTATATGCATGTATAAACCATGGTTTTCAAAACCGGATCGGACTGGATGGTTGGACCGGAAAAACCTGGAACCGATCAGGTGACCAGTTCCGTTTTACCCCAGAACCATTATTTTGCCAAAAACTGTTGATTTGGTCAGCAAACCGCTGACCCGGGCGGTCGAACCATTCGAACCATCCAACGGTTTGGCCGTTTATTTTTTATTTTTTTTGTCAGAATGGACCATCCATTCGGTTCAAACAGTTGGACCATTTGACCCGGGAACCGGACCCCTGACCAGTTCGTTGTCCGGTTTGATTTTAAAAACCTTGGTATAAACTTGATTCACTGAGTATACTGGAACATGCAAAAAAATGGTTACTTGATATGCTGTCATGTTTTTTTGGAGCATTCTGGTGTATGCTTGTACTCTGTTGCTGTGCGATGAAACTTCATGGATCAAATGTTGTACTGCTTAAACAGTTGATAGATGACTTCAGATAAACCCTAGATATTGTTGGTTCATCATTAGCATCATCATCATCATCGCCATCATCCAATCCTTGTACCAACTACATGGGTTTGGCTACATGAATTCTGTTTTGTCATTCCGCCATATCCATTGTTATTAGCACTTAAATCATTTCTTACTATTTCGACCCATGTCCTTTTTGTTCTACCCCTWCCTTTCTAGCCCCTTCAACTTGCAACAAATCACTTGTTCTTATGGGTGCTGTCGGAGGTCTTCTATGCACGTAATCAAACCATCTTAGTTTTATCTCATTGATCACTTCTTGGAGCTACTCGTAGGTTCTTTCGAATGACTTCATTTCTGACCCTATATGGTTTGTGTTGATAAATAGAAATTATTTTAGTTGTTCAGAAACAGTATATCTGAACAGCATAGACCCCAATAAACTGCATCATGCGCTATGTGCATTGGACTGATTAATAAACTTTTGTAAGTCTGTAGTAGGAATTCTTATCTATTAACATCATGTACATTCAATTCAGCATGCACTTGTTATTTATGAACAAAAAGGAGATAATATCATTTCTACGTTCTCTGAGGCTGTCAAGATTAATGACTTCTGGGTAGTTCTTCTACAGATTTCATCAGCTGTCTGAATTTGACCAAGGAAAGCGAAGTTGTCGTAGACGTTTGGCAGGGCACAATGAGCGTCGGAGGAAGCCACCACCTGGATCTTTGTTAGCTTCACGCTATGGACGTCTGTCATCCTCTCTCCATGGTCCGTCAGACAATGACAGTAGAACACTTCAGAAGGGGCATGATTTATATTGTTTATGGAGCTTAATTCATTTTTTTCCTTTGTGTATATAGTTTGTGGTCACATAATTTTATTCTTAATTTGCAGAAGCTAGCGGCAGGGTTGGAAGCTTTCTGATGGATTTTACGGCATACCCAAGACAGCCAGCAAGGGATGTGTGGCCGACCATAAGAGCTGGTGATCGACCACCTGGCAACCAACCAACTGCTACGGGAAAATTTCTTCCACATCTATGGCAGGGAAGCTCAGAGAACCCTCCGAGCAATGCCTTCTCTCATGGGTCACACCCATATCTGCAAGGTCCGGCAGGTGGGACTGCATTTACCAGTTCCGTAATTCCTCCGGGTGATTGTTTTGCAGGAGTCTCTGACTCTGGCTGTGCTCTCTCTCTTCTGTCAACTCAATCATGGGGCTCCAGAACTCGTACAACAGATCTTGCAGCAAATAACTTGAACGAGGAAGGGGCCCCAATGGTTCAATCATCAGCACCTCATGGTGCTATACCAAACAACTTAACAAGCAATTCATGGACTTTCAAGGGAAATGAATGTAGTAGCAGCTCGCATGAGATTCCCCATGATTTAGGCATTAGACAATTCTCTCAGTCTGTCGACGGTCAGTTCTCCGGTGAGCTTGAATTTTCTCAGCAAGGTAGCAGGCAATACATGGAACTTGGGAGCTCAAGGGCGTATGATTCTTCTAATAATCAAATGCACTGGTCTCTTTAAAAGGACTCACTTAGAGCTTATTAGGTTTATGCCATGCGCTTGCCTTTTTTTCCCCAGTTTTGCTTGGACCTCTTTTTTGAGTTTCAATTCCTGGCTTTTGACCTTGAAAATAAGTTATGGGTTTGCTCAGTTTTAAGTTGCAGTTCTACTCCTTTAGTTGCTTATTGGGTATGCTGGTATTAATTAGGAAGAGCAAGAGCTCTTTTAATTAGTTTGTCTTAAATTTGAAATCCAGATATTTAACTTGGCCTTGGAATATCAATGGAGCATCCACATTCCTTAGTCAGGCCAGTTACCATATGCTTGAAATTGAAATTTCACGTCTGCTTCCTCTGTTGGTTGTGGTTCTTCTCTAGCGTTGGCTAATGGCTTCACGCTTACACCTCGACGGCCAGCAGTTCATTAACTTTCGTGATTCTTCAGAGGCAGATCCTGGGTGGTCGGAAGAGGATTCATTAATTCACAGGCTGTCATACAAATAAAATGACCCAACCTCCAAACTTGGAAAAGCATGAAATATATAGACTGACAATTAAATAGCACATAATTGATAGTTCTGAATTATGATATCATGTAAGATTTCTCTCCTGTTGGTTCTTTAACGTAATCAAAGAAGCCAATCAATCAAAGGCAAGCTTACCAAGAAGATAAAAGGTGGCATTAGCCAAGTCTTCGTGCGGTCTTCTGGGTTTTGGCAAGCTCCGAAGATTGAGAGACGGTCTTTTTTCTTTTGGGAAGCTTAAAATGAAGCTTTTTGGTCTTCTTATGCATTTTAAAAACCTGGCATACTGAGCCACTAGTCTTTTGTCTTTAAAGACAAGTCCAAAAGTTTCCTATATTGGCAAATAAAATGGCAACTGAACTAAGGGTCCGTTTGGTTTGAGGTAATAGGGCCCTGGAGTTGAAATCTGAATGGGTCATTCTGTTTCCAGATGTTTGGTCAATCGGAATGGGAATGAGTAGGCAGAATGCCATTCCCCCATATGGGGGAATGGCTATTCCCGACCCTTTCCCCCGGAATGTGATTCCCATTCTGCTATTAGTTTCTTTTTTTTTTTTTGGATTTGCAATTCATAAGGAAGATGCCGTGGGTACACCAGGGTTTCACCTTGGCAAAGAACCTCCCCAAATCTGCCACTCGTGCCTTCGTCGAGAATCATACATCCTCTATATGATCTCCACCACCACCGTGGCCCAATTTCACCATCATCGTCTTCTGCTACTGCTACCCACCACTACGCATCACTCCTCCAGTCTCTTATCGAGGGAAAAGCAATCAAGCCTGGGAAGAAAATCCACACGCACTTCCTCGTTACGGGCATCGGTTTGAGCACCACTGTAGCCACTAAACTTGTTAATCTCTACTTGGTTTGCAACCATTTACCCCATGCTCACTGCTTGTTCGACAGAATTCCTAAAGACAATGTCTTTGGAACGTTCTCATTCAAGGCTATGCTTGGAATGGACCCCATCAAACCGCTCTCTCCCTTTACCACCAAATGTTTGATTGTGGTCTCCACCCTAACAACTTCACTTTCCCCTTCGTCCTCAAGGCATGCTCCGCCCTCCCTGCGCTTCAACAAGGGAGAGAGATCCATTGCCACATCATACGGGCGGGATGGGAATTGGATGCCTTTGTAGGGGCTGCGCTTATTGACAAGTATGCCAAGTGTGGATGTGTAGTGACTGTGTGTCGAGTCTTTGACAACATTCTGGTAAGAGATGTGGTCTTCTGGAATTCCATGCTCGCTGTTTACTCCCAGAATGGGCACCTAGATGAGGTCCTTTGTCTGTGCCGTGAGATGGCTTTTACCGGTTTGAGGCCCACTGTTGCAATTCTCGTCGCCGTCATCTCGGCGTCGGCTGACATTGCGGCTCTCCCTCAAGGGAGGGAACTCTGTGGGTTTGGTTGGAGGCATGAGCGAGTATGGGTGGATTAACAATGAGACGGAGGAGACGTTTGAAGAAGCGGTGGATAGCTACAAGCAAAATTTCTAAATTTGCTACAAAATTTTCATGCATTTTTTTGAATTTGCTACAAAATTATTGTAATTTCTGCATTTTCTACAATTTCTGCATTTTTTGGGTATTTTCATGCATTTTCTTCTTTTTTATTTTTATTAGGGGCAAAATTGAAAGTCATGGCTGATTCTGATTCTAGTCTCTTGATGAACCAAACAGCATCAATCGAAACCCGATTCCAATTCCTGTTTGAACCAAACAGGTAAGAAGAATAGACTATTTCGATTCCAATTTTAAAGGATTCCCATTCTGATTCCGATCACGAACCAAACGGACTCTACCTTCATTATCTCAACAGATATAATATAAAGCTGTAGTTCTCCAAGAATATAATTTCTCTATGAACCTATATTTGATCCTTGTGCTGTCAGTATGGTTCAAATTATCAATACACTCGATATTAGTAAATCAAATATTACGTGATTCAAAGGGGTGATGCATGCTGACTCTCAAACGATACTCTGAATGCTAGTGTACTGATTTTTTGGTGAAAGTTCTTCATGTATCATGTGTTTCCGACATGATAGATTTTTCGCATATATCAGATGACACATGTTTGTTTTTGAATTAAACGATACTCTGAATACTAGTAATTAGGGACACTGACAACTTTGAATAATGAAAAGTAGTAGGTGTACAAGTACAATAATGGTGAAAAGATGAATTTTGACTTAAACTTAATTGAGCTCAGTTTGCAAATATATACAACATAAATACATACGAAATAATATAAAATATAAGGTTTTGCGCTCTACGCATTTGTACTCTTTCCAAATTCAGCCTTAAAGTAGAGTAACAATGCTTTTAATCACTCAACATTGAAATTTTCAGTATCAAGATTGCCAATGCTTTGAACCTCTAAAGTAATCATCAGAATACTGGAGAACATTGTTGAGCGCATGGACTAGTATGTTGAGATTATGGTTTCTGGATTGATTTTCATATTTAAGAGAAAAACAAATCAACTAGAAACCTTTCTTATCTTAGTAGAATTTGTATGTTAATCTACAACACGCCATTTACGCTACCAAGTTCGACAGTGTGTGTGTGGGGGTGGACGAGGGGTTTTCTGGACTGACGCCATTCAGAGGTCAGTTATTTTCTTCCAATTCAGGTTTGATTTACACAAATTATGCACTTTGGCAGAGTGAAGGGCAAATTAGGAATTTTAAAACTTTAAATGAGTCACCTAATGTCACATCTTAATTGTTCTTAGGGGGTGTTCTTTTTCTAGATTTTGAAAGGGGAAAGTTGGTTAATGGGAATATTGACCAAGAATACCATGTTCTTTTATCATATTTATGTGGGGACCAGGGAAAGTTTTTTTATTTTCCTGTGTATCAATTACTGGGTAAGTGGTAGGGGGGAAAGTTGCCAATACTTGAATGGGACAAAAAGACCCCTTATAATAATGAATTTTTATGGCTAAAATAGTCATTACCTTATTTACATGGGAAATAAAAGAACATGGGTAAATGCACTTACCCGGGTAAATCTTTCCTGGGAACACTTACCTGGGTAAGTGCATTTACCGGAGTATGTAACTTACCGAAAAGCGAATGGGGCCTTAATGTTTTAATGAGGGTATATTTATAAGTCCAGTGGGGTCAACCTACAAGGTATGGTATATTTAAGTCAATTTGTAAAACTCAAGGTATCTTTTTAAGTCGGTTTAGGAAAACTTAGGGTATGTTTAAATCTTTTACCCAAAAAACTAGGTTTTGACATCAGTTTGGTTTCAATACAAGGTTCATGTTCAATGTTGGTCCAGCGTTGGCCCTAACTCCACCCAACCCATCTAATTTATATCTATGTTGTATTAGAGAGGGTCAAAAGAGTTTCAAAGTTTTTTTTTTTTTTTTTTTTTTGAAGCCATGAAAGGCACAATCCATTCATCAATGATTCATCTCATTTAACATAGCAGATATGATCAAATCAGGATTGAGAGAGGTCTGAGAGACATTATGAGCAAGCGCATGTGCAACACTATTACAAGAACGGGATACATGAGAGAAAGTGATTGAAGAGAAAGACTGGGAAATACCCTTACAATCAAAGAGCAAGTAGTCATGGCCTGACCCACAATGAACTCTCCCAATTGATCTTCTGCCAACAAAACATGTTCAAACCCTCTACCAACTTGACCTAATACTACACATCTCACTATGAGACTAGGACCCACCATATATAAGATTAGAGGTGTAAATCGCAGCCTGACACGAACTTGGACCGGCCCGACACAACGGTCTACGGGCCGTGCCAGGCCCGACACGACCATGCGGGCCGTGCTGGGCCTAGGATTTTAGGTCCATGGGTCGACACGGCATGGCACGATCAAGCGGGCCATGCCGCCCATGGCTTGCGGGTTGGCACGGCCCGTGGCACAACCCATATATATTATATATATATTATAATTATATATTAATATATAGTATATAATATATTAATAAAATAAATATATATTTTTTTAATTTTATTATACTAATTTATTTAATTATTGCATATATAAGCAATTTTATACACAAAATTCATATAAAACTAAAATTTTAAGTTTTTTTGTCAATTTTTTAAATAAATTGCTTTGGCCTGATACACGGCCCGACTGGCCCAAGGCTCGTCCCACAGGCCAACCCGGCTGGTGGAACAACAGGACACAACACCGGCTCGGGCCGTGGGCTGTGCTTGGTCGACCCTCAAAATTTTCACCGGGGAGGGCAGCATGGCCCGCATCAGTTTTAGTATTTGGCAAGTCAAGATACGTGCCATTTTGGGACAAGATGGACTACACAAAGCTTTGTATGGGAAGGAGAATAAACCTACAACTATTAGTGATGAAGAATGGGAGGAGTTAGATTTTAAAGACCTAATCACTATTCAGTTGATGCTATCAAATAAAGTTGTGCGGGAAGTGATTCATGAGAAGACTGCTGCAGGTTTGTGGCGATAGTTGGAGTCTTTGTACTTGTGAAAATCTCTTGTTAGTAAGCTCTACTTGAAGCAACAACTATTCCTGTTTCGGATGGCTGAAGGTGCACCTATAAAATCTCATATTGATGAATTTAACTCTATTATCATGGGCTTGCAAAATATTGCTATTAAGGTTGAAGATGGAGATAAAACCCTTTTGTTACTCTATTCCTTACCACCCTCATACAAGTCTTTTAGAGAGTTTCTCATCTATGGAAGATACACCATTAGTATAGATGATGTTAAAAAGGCATTACTCTCTAAATAGATGATTGATAAAGACTTGACTATGAATATGGGTGATACTCAAGACTTTAGATTATTTGCAAGAGGGAGGTCTAAGGATAATGGTTCAAATAGTAAACTAAAGTCTAGATCAAAATTTATACATAAGAACTTGACTTGTAATTGTTGCCACAAGAAAATGCACATTAAGTCAGAATGTTATAAGTTGAAAAATAAAACTAGAATGAAGAAAAGAAAAAGAACAACTCTACAAAGGTTAGTGTGGTTGATGATGAGAATGTGGATGTTCTTTTAGTGACAGATCATAGAACCATATCCAAGGATGAATGGATTTTGGATTCGGGTTGTTCCTACCATATGTGTCTCAATAGTGACTAGTTCTCCACCTACGAATCTATTAATGGTGTAGTTGTATTGATGGGTAGTAATGCTTCCTGTAAAACTGTGGGAAAAGAAAAACTTCAAATCAGAATGTATGATGGTGTTGTGAGAACATTAACAAATGTATGGTATGTGCTGGACTTATAGAAAAATGTCATCTCTCTTGCACTTTAGATGCTGAAGGATGTAAATATTCAGCTAAAGGTAGAGTTCTGAAAATCAGTAAGGGTGCTCTTGTTGTGATGAAAGGCATGAGGATAGGAAGTCTGTATGTGCTATAGGGTATTACTATCACATAGGTTCAATTGCAATTTCTACATCTCTCTATCTGAGTCTGACACCACTAAGTTATTGCACATGAAGTTAGGACATATGAGTGAAAKGGGACTTACTATGTTAAGTAGGAGAKGTCTTCTTTGTGGCAAAAGTATAAGAAATCTTGACTTTTGTGAACATTGTGTTTTCGGAAAACAGAAAAGAACTTGTTTTAATACAGCCGTTCATAGGACAATGCACTTTGAATTTTGTTCACTCAGATCTATGGGAACCTTCACGAGTTCCATCAAAGGTTGGTGCTCGATATCTTCTTACCATCATYGATGACTAATCTAGGAAGCTATGGGTTTATTTTATGAAGCATAAGAATGATGTATTTGCGACTTTTAAACAATGGAAAACTTTGYTTAAAAAGCAAACAGGAAAATAAGTCAAGCGGTTGAGAACAGATAATGGTTAAGAGTTTTGTGAAAATGAATTTAATGAGTTTTGCAAAACGAAGGCATTGTAAGGCATCGTACTATTGTCAAAACACCATAGTAGAATGGAGTTGTAGAACATATGAACAGAACTCTATTAGAGAGAACAAGGTGCATGTTGTCAAATGCTGGGCTCTCAAAGGATTTTTGGGCGAAAGCAGTTAATATGGATTTCCACTTGGTAAATCGATCTTCAGAAGAGGTATGGTCTGACAACCCTCCTAATTATTCAAATTTGAAAATATTTGGTTATCCAACATATGCACATGTTAGTGAAGGAAAGCTTGAGCCTAAGGCCAAGAAGTGCATATTTCTTGGTTATGCTTTTGGTGTGAAGGGATACAGATTGTGGTGTCCTAATCATAAATCACCAAAATTTATAGTTTGCAGAGATGTTACTTTTGATGAGTATGCTATGCTTCACCCAAAAAAGAAGTCTTCAAATTCTTGTGATGCAAATAAAACACAAGATTCAGGAAAGAAGGTGGAGTTAGAAGTTAAAAGTGTTTTCTCACCTTAGTTTACATTAGTATAGGTGCCCATTTCTACTGAGATAGAAGAACATGTACAAGAGGAAGAAGAGGAAGAGTAGTATTCTATTGCTAGAGGTAGAACAAGGAGAGAGACTAGACCACCCAGAGATATGGTTATGCTGATCTGGTTGCCTATGCTTTGTTAGTTGTAGAGAATGCTGATGTTACAGAATCCAATACTTATGTAGAAGGTATCTCATTTGTTAATTTTGCTAAGTGGTTGACAATTATGCATGAAGAGATTGAATCCTTGCATAAGAACCAGACTTAGGAGTTTGTAAGACCACCTAAAGGAAAAGAGATCGTTGGATGCAAATGGGTTTTCAAAAGAAAAGAAGGTACTCCGGGTGTAGAGGATGTTAGATATAAGGCACGATTGATTGCAAAAGGCTACAGTCAGGTACAAGGTATTGATTTTAGTGATGTTTTCTCTCCAGTTGTTAGACATAGCTCCATTCGTGTTTTTCTTGCTTTGGTTGTTGTGCATAATTTGAAATTAAAACATTTAGATGTTAAAATTGCTTTCTTGCATGGAGAACTTGATGAATAGATTTATATGCTTCAACCCAAGGGTTTTGTTGTTGAAGGAATTGAAGACCATGTTTACTTGTTAAAGAAATCTCTATATGGCTTAAAACAGTCTCCTAGACAATGGTATAGAAGATTTGACTCTTTATTGGTGGCTTTTGGGTATTCTAGATGCAAGTATGATAGTTGTGTTTATTTTAGGAAACTTGCAGATGATTCTTTTGTTTACTTGTTGCTTTATGTTGATGATATGCTTATTGCAACAAGAGAAATATTTGAAATCAACAAATTAAAAATACAATTGAGTGATGAGTTTGAAATGAAAGATTTGGATGCAACAAAGAAAATTCTTGGCATGGAGATTTAGAGGGACCGAAAAGTAGGAAAATTGTATTTGATACAACATAAATATGTTGAAAAGGTTTTAGAGCGCTTTGGCATGAAAGATGCTAAACTAGTAAGTATTCCTATTACAATCCACTTCAGACTTTTAGCAATTTTGTCACCATAGATAGATGAAGAAGAAAAATATATGTCACATGTCTCCTACTTCAATGCAGTTGGGAGTATTATGTATGCTATGGTTTGCATACGACATAACATTTCACATGTAGTTAGTATGGTGAACAGATATATGTTATGTCCTAACAAGACACAATGGTAGGTAATAAAGTGGATTCTTAGATAGTTAAAAAGCACATCAGATACTTGTTTAGAGTTTAGGAGTAGTGTCAGTTTGATAGGTTATATTGATCTAGATTATGCAGGTAATCTTGACAGGAGAAGATCACTTACAGGTTATGTATTTTCTATTGGCGGTTGTGCTATTAGTTGGAAAGCTTCTTTACAGTCTACAATTGCTTTATCTACTATTGAAGTCGAGTATATGGCAATGACTGAAGTAGTTAAAAAAGCTATTTGGTTGAGATGTTTGTTTTGTGAGCTCAATTTGGATCCAAAAGTGACTATTGTTTACTGTGATAGTCAGAGTGCAATTCATCTGACTAAGGATCAAATGTACCATGAGACGACGAAACACATTGATGTGAGGTACCATTTTGTTCGTGATGTTGTAGAATAACGAGATATCATTGTGAAGAAGATTGGTACTGCAAATAACCCAGCTGATATGTTAACAAAGCATCTTCCTGTGGCTAAGTTCAATCATTGCTCGGACTTGATTGGTGTTTGCAGCATTTGAGTTTGCCCATTGGGGCTTTTGTTGGAGAAGGTGGAGGGGGATTACTATTCTGTGATGCTTGAGAGAATTCAAGCTAAGGTGGAGATTTGTTATGTTTGTGCATTGAATTCTTTATGGTGACCTGGTTCATGAATGCGGTATGGACCCGACCTATATTCATCTTGTAGGTCCGAACTGAATACGAAGATTCATGTATTTTGGAGATTTTCTCTCTTGCATATAGAAACCTGCGTTTGGTGAGAGATGAGTGAGACATTGGGTGTATTTGGACCTTAGAGTTTTCTATGTGAGCACAACTTTGTATTTCTTCTCCATTACCTACTACATAGTGGATTTTTGTTCCTCCTTCACCCATGGACGTAGGTTATAAGCCGAACCACATAAATCTATGTGTTCTCTGTGCTTACTTTCTCTTTATCTCTGTTTTATTTTCATTTGAGTGCCATTTTGAATATGTTTTCTTGGGTTTTTCTGCAACAAAAGTCAATTCAGTTTTAGTATTATATACATAATTGTGATGGTTTAACAAAATTTTCCCTTTAAAACTTAAGATTGTTGGTGTGCATTTACATGTATATACATACATAAAATACATATACATAGATATATGAAAGACATACATATAAATACATAAACACTTATATATAAAGACGCTTATATATATTTTTAGATACAAAGATGAAATTAAGTGGGATTCGAGTTGGATTCTAAAAGGAAAAAGAAAAACTAAAAAAAGTCGAATTAGGATTTAGGTGGCTAAGGCCTCAACCCTGGGTTCACACTTCTCAACCTTAACCCTAAACTGAAATTCAACCTGACTTTTTTGGATTGGATTTGCACTAGCCCGGCCCAAGTTGCAGCGCAACTTACAACCTGCCTTGTATTGCTTCCACCACRGATTTGATAGCCTTGGTCTTATGTCTACCCAGTTGAAGTTAGTGCTGTTTGGAAATACCATATCCAAGTAGTTTCTGCTCAGTTTGGAAAGGATACAAATACAAATGTGGTATTTTTAAATCTTGTATTTGTATTATACATATTTATATTTACACTCTTTCCAAACTGAGCCTTAACAGCAATACCTCTTAATGAACAAGGACAAAGCATTCATACAAATAATAAAGAGGCAAGGGGAGATGGGATCACCTTCCTCAGGTCCTTTGGTTTAAACGATCTAATATCCTCCCCTTTGCCAAGTTCACTAAACCTCTATGGGCAATGTAGGTTATATTGAAAAAAAAATTAGATGATGAATTTGTAGGTTGTTTCTTCAGGCATCACTTGATCTCTAGTTAGGCTGAAAGCAACCGATTGATGTAGGTTTTCTGTTTATGGTGTCGAGTGCTCTGTGGTGACTCTATTATGGATGAGCTGAAAGCCTAAAACATGTATGAATATAAGGATTGATCAATACATTCCTCTCCTYTCTCACCTGTTGCCCGGTTTTAGACTAACCACTGTTGTTTCTTTGGTTATGGGTTGCTGTAAAATGGTCGTATACTGGGGTCAAAACTGGTTTTTAAACCGAAACAATGGTTTTGCTGGAGCCACCAATGATGAAGAAACACAAGGATAAAAGAACCCCAAAAAGCCCAATTGAAATATGTAGGGCAGAAGCTCTTATTTTGTCTTCGATACCTTTATCTTGACATAGAACCTCTGCTCTTGGTGATTTTTTTGAGGTGTACCATCATCAATGCTTCGTTTTAAAATAGTTTTCTAACAAATAAAATTAATTATTTTAGTTATTTGATGTTGTATAAATGATAAAGAAAATAGAATGGAACTTATGGGTATCCAAACGGAAACCTGCATGAGTTCCCTTCAACATTTGGTATGTTCAGTTAGGTATTTGTCACTTCCATCATCTTTCTCTTCTCACTTTCACTTTCGTCTGTCTTCTTCTGAGCGTGGTTTTCATGTATAGGAAGAAATAGGAAAAGTATTGAAATGAGAAATGCTTTATTTCCCATCTTTTGTTTCTCCTCTTTTGATATTGTAAGAATTGACTGAAGTCTACTATTTGTCGTCCGATTTCTCTTTTCCTTCTTTAATTCCAGTGGAATTACTTTGTTAACTTTGCCATGGGGTTGAATTCTATTCTTTAGAAAATTTCACCTAATTCTGGGTTACAGAATCCTTTTTTTTTTTTTTTTTTCTGCACAATGGAGGTAACCTATCCTCGTACCCACAATCCCCTAACCCTGGTGCAGCGGGGTTCAATCTCAAGTCTCTGTTTGAATGATACAGATAATGCACCAACTCAGCAAGCCATCTGTTTGTGAGGTAGGGATCTGCTACCAACACTGTCCCAACAGGCCACTGCAGCCACACCTTGGGAACATCTCTTGTCTTTCATTGAGAGATGTTCCCAATGTTTGACTGTAATGGTTTAATGGGATAGTATTGAGAGAAAATCTCAGACCAAACCAGTGAATTACAATTTGAGAAATTCTCTGACAAAAACAAACTGTTTTAGCATGGAAACTGAATCAGATCAAACCGTTTTAATACTGTTTGATGTGGTTTCTAATATGGTTTGAAAAACTTTGGACTATTCTTTGATTCTATTGGGCTTATTCCAATTAAAAAGCCAAAATAATATTCCTAAAAGTTAAAACTTTTATTTTATTATAAAATAAAAGAAACCAAACCAAAACTGCAAACCACAATTTCGCAAAATATGAAACCGAACCAAACCGTTTTCAAGTGCAGGATGAACCAAACCATAAATTTAGTTTGATTCGATTTGGTTTTGTGGTTTAAAACAAACAATGAGCACCCGTACATAGAACGTTTCTTGGGATTATACATGAACTCCAGTTGGTGGGGTAACAGAATCAATATATAATCTTTTTATATGTCTAATGAGGCCGGCAAAAAATGGGAAATTTAAATTATCTCATTCTCTAGTACAGCTCCTCGACTGGGAGTAAGCAACAAGGACAAGTCAGCTGGTGGTGTATGGCTTTTTGTGAGAAGAGATGGAATGTGAAAAAAAGGGGAATGTATCTAAGGGTGTAACTTGGGTCGAATTGGATTAGAAATTTGTTAAAAATTTCAATTTTTCGAGTTCAATTTCCCTTGGATTTGATTTTTTTTTTTGATAAATCCCTTAGATTTGATTTGTTGGTTCGCCAAATATATTTACGCCGGCCCACCCCCTCTTTTCTAGGAGGACTGATCTCAAAAATCCCATAATTTTGAATGGATCCAAACCCTAACCCAAAGTTCAATACAATTGAAAATTTTCATATTGGAGAAGTCGACTTACAACCCTAATGGCAAGTGAGAAATGAGAGAAAGGGGAAAATATTTTCAAATTGGGAAGTGGACTTACAAGCCTAATACCAACTGAGTAGTGGCCAGTTGGTATGTTAGCATATATGCGGATTCAAGTTTTGCTATTAGCACATTTGAGAGTAATTATTTTAAATACCAAAAAAGAAAGACTTACAACATAATTTTCAAATTTGGACTAGACCAGATGGTCAGACCAGAAAACCTGAGAACTGATCACCTGACTGGTAGGTACCATTTCACCTTAAAATTGCTTTTTGGTAAAAAATCGTTGATTTGATTAGTGAATCATTGACCCTGGCAATCAAATCGTCTAACTGTCAACCTACATAATGATTTTTGGCTATTTTTTATTTTTTTTTTCAAGTCAAAACGGGCCATTCATTTGAATTGAATGATTGAATCATTCAAATCGGGAACTAGTGCCTAGAACGATTCCCTATCTGGTCCAATTTTAAAAACCTTACATACAACCCTAGGGTATAGGAACATAAAGCAGATGTGGTAAAAAGCATTCATGTGAAGCTGAAGCAAGGGCAGATGTGAAAAATCTGTTGGGTGTATGACAAGATCCACAGAAGATTTGGACCCGATCTCTCTCCATTGCATGCATCTCATCTGCATGATTTTTGATTCATGGGATTTGCATTATTTCGAAGACAAAAATGCAAATATCTGATTTCAATAATTTAAGGTCCAGGCCTGTCAAGTTCTAACAAATGCTTAAGTTTTTTAAATCAACATTAACATTTAAATAAAGATAGAAAAGCATTTACAAAAGTTCTTGTCTTCACTGGCCATGTCTAAAACTTTTTAATTCCAACTTTGAGACATATCACTTGGCGTTTAATGGATTTTTAGTAAACAATGAAAACGCCACAACCTGCACACAAGGAATGTCATGGTTTTCAAAATCAGACCGGACCAGAAAAACCGAGAATCGGTCAAGTGATTGGTTGCATTTTTCTCCAAAACCAGATTTTTGCTAAAAAACATTGATTTAGTCAGTAAATTGCTGACCTGAGCATTTAAACTGTTCGATGGTTTTGACTGTTTTCTTTTTAACTTTTTTATCAAAATGGGCTGATTGTTCGGTTCGGATGGTTGGGCCGTTCAACTTGAGAGCCGGACCCTGACCGGTTCATTGTCCAGGTTGTTTTGAAAACCTTGGATCAATGATGGGTCTTAGCCCTTTAAATGGATGATCTTGATAGTTAACTGATCATATATCTTATACTGCTTTGTTTTATGGCTTAAAAAAATATCGATTCTAAGGCTCAGTTTGAAAGGAGTACAATTTTTGAAGTACAAAATCTTATATTTTATATGTATTTATGCAATACATATTTGTATTTGTACTTCTTCCAAACGAGCCCAAGTATTTGCAACAGATAGTAATATATTAATTTTAATTGAAAAGAGGCCATAACTTGGTGCAATGGTAAAATTAATCTCCGGCATTATTAGAATGTGGGTTTGAGTTGAAAGTAACCATTGTGGAAAATTATGCCAAATGTTATGAGTTATGACCATACTCAGTTCACCCCTCCCAAGAGGCCAAGACCCCATATAGTTGGGGTCTTACCCCAAAACTACCCTTGTGTGTAGAATGACCATTTTGCCTCGATGAGATGTTAAATTTAATTTTAATACTGATCTCTCACCTCATACCCTTCTTCACACACGAACAGCTGCAATCTTTGGAACTAGGGGTGCGTGTCAATTGAATTGGATTTGGTCAAATCCTATCCGGCCGAACATGAATCCATTACAATGGATCGGGTCCAATGCAATCTAGGAATCCTTTGAATTATTTTGGACTGGTCGAATTTAATATTTGGATCATCCAATCTGTTCAAATTGATATTAATTTAGATTGGTTCTAATCCAAATCAGGTCCATTGACACCTGTACTCTAATATTATATCAATAGATTAGATATTAGTTCAATCCGATCCAATCTAATATAAATCGATCAACCATCATGAATGGAGCAGGTTCAATCCAATCTGATAGATACTTTAGGCCATTAAGTTTTATTGGTTCGTCCAATCTATTCAAATTGATTTCGATAGTACCCAATCCAAAACGGGTCCAGTGACACCTCTATTTTTCCGATGACAGAGCAAATCATATAGGAAAGGGAATTACAAGAAGGAGGAGTTAGCGGAGAAAGAGTTGACCATCCTCCATGGCCGCTGCGGTGGGGGCCCTGCAGTGGGGCCCAGGCAGGGCCCCTCGTCATCTGCCGTGAAACCAAGATCTTATGCTTCCGTTGTTGCAGAAACTTGTGCTCTTGAACAGATTCACACTGGAGTTAAACCTCCCTCTTTCACCCAATACGGTGAACCTGCAGTTTTTTTCTCTGACATTGAAATTGAGAAGGCTTGTGAACCTTTCAGGTTTTTATTGATTGTAAAGTGTTCTTATGGCAGGCCCTCAATACTGGAAATCAAATCCTTACTCTTGGCCCGTTTTGTTTTGCAAAAAGAGGTGGTCATTTCTGTGATTGATTACACACACCTTCTCTTTCAATTTCAGTGCAAGGAAGATTTTTTGAAGGTTTGGCTTAGAGAGGTCATTTATCTCAAGGGATTCTTGTTCCGGTTCTTCAAGTGGTCTCCGTTCTTTAACCCTGATGAAGATCCCACCGTCCTCCCTATCTGGATTAATCTTCCAAAGCTACCTATTTATCTTTTTGGGGAGGATTTCATAAAGTCTATTGCAGGCAACGTTGGCAAGGTACTAAAAATCCATATTGCTACTTTGTAGTGCACGCTGGCTAAAATTGCTTGGGTTTGTGTTGAAGTAGATATAGCCAAGCCTTTCGTGTAAAAGGTTTGGATTGGTGTGGGGAAAGATGGTTTCTTCCAACGTATTGTTTATGAGAACATCCCTAGCTATTGTAACAAGTGTCGTAAAATTGGCAATGTCCAAAGAGAATGTAAGAAAATGGAAAAAGATACAAAAGAAAATAAAGTGACTAAATAAAACAGAGGAATCAATGAGAAGAAAGATATTTTCGTTGAGAAGGGTGGCTCCCTTGAAGAGAAAGGAAAAGTGAAGGAGATAACGATACCAAGAAGGATCGAACGTCAAGAGTGGAAACCGACTGGTGTTGTCGACAAACATGACATCATTATCTCGCCAATTAAATTAGATGAGGATCTAGTTGTTGAGGTCTCTTCCTCCCCAACGTCAATTATTATTTCTTGCTCTAACAAAAATATTACGCAGGAGATGAAGTTAGCAATTGATGATGCTCTATAAGAGGTGTTTGGCACGCCAACGGATGCAAAGAATACTGAAATTAATGTTCATGATGACCTGGAAATCATGGGAGATAGGGCCATTTAAAGCCATCAAGAGAGACCAAGGTCTGCTGATGGAGACACTATTAACAAAAACTCAATTAACTTAATACGAGCTGATGCCACGTACCTAAGGAGATTCTATAGCAACCTTGCTACGAAAATAACAGAAGCAGTTCAAAGAGTGTATGAGATTGTTCAGAGTGATGATGAAGGGTCTCAGCTTGACAGTTCGCCAGATAACGATGAAAGTTCGCCGATGTCGGAGGAATTATAACAATTGTTTGTGGCAGACACCCTATCTCTCACGAACCAAGCCAACCGGTGGTTGAACCAACTTTTGTGGAGGTGAAATCGAAACGAGTTAGAAAGACAATCAAGGCTATGGATGAGTGACCTCAATCTTCGCCTTGCTTTTAGCCATGATTACATCTCTCTTTTGGAATTCCAGAGGTGTTACCAACCAAAAAACTGTACGACATTTAAAGAAATTTATTCAAATTCATAGAATTTCCTTAGTGGTTATTTTAGAGCCTTTTCTTGTTTCTATTAAAGCTCAAGATTTAGCGGGGAAAATTGGGATGGATTTCTCTATTTTGGGAAATGATGAAAATAGTAAGGTTTGGATTTTTGGAAAATCTGATTTCCAAATCCAATTGGTGGACTCTTGGAATCAATGCATTACTATTAAAATTATAGACAAAAGATCCAATTGTTCTTGTTTAGTTACAGCCATTTATGCAAGTTGTAATTACATCATCAAAAGTGAATTATGGGAACATATTAAAACTCTATCTGTTGGAGTAAACCTCCCTTGGATTTTAGGAGGTGACTTTAATGTTGTAAAAGAAACTACTGAAAGGGTGGGCTGCCATTTTCAGTTGGGCCCAATTATTGAATTTGAAAATTTTATACTAGATGTGGGGTTGATTGACTTGGGTTACATAGGTAACCGGTTCACATGGTCTAACGGTTCAGTTGCTGCTAGACTAGATAGATGTTTGGTTAATATGCATTGGCAGAACTCTTTCTCTCTCACAAAAGTTTTCCATTTAAATAGGTCCTGCTTGGACCATGCCCCTCTGCTAGTCAAAATTACAGACAAACCTGAAAGTGGGCCTAGGCCTTTTAGGTTCCAACAGATGTGGACTCTCCACCTGGGCTTCATGACTATAGTAAAGGAGTCTTGGGAAGTTAATATTGAAGGAAATGCTATTTTTATTTTGGCTGAAAAATTGAAACTGTTGAAGAATGGTTTAAAAATTGGAATATAAATGTTTTTGGTGATATTTTTGAGAATGCAAAGGCAACAGAAGAAAATGTAGCAAATGCTGAATTGAGGGTCCAATTGGACAATTCAGAGAATAACCAAATGAATCTGTGGCTGACGAATGACAATCTCCACTAATGTCTTGCTCAAGAAGAGGGTTTTATAAGGAAAAAATTCTTGCGAAAAATGGTTAATGGATGGTGATCGCAATACTAGGTATTTCTTCTCATCTATTAAAGCTCAACAAAATATTCTTCAATTAATAGAATTTGGTAGGATGGTAAGAAAATTACTTGCCAGAATGCTATTAAAAACCACGCCACTAGTTTCTTTGAAAGAATGTTGACTGATGAGGGGTGTGAAAACCATGACTACTTGTTTCAAACTATCCCTTGCCTTGTAAATGACAAGGATAATCGAATGTTGACTCGGGTTCCAAGTAGCGAAGAAATTAAAGACACTGTCTTGTTTATGAAATTAGAAAGTTCTCCTGGTCCAAATGGGTTTGATGATATATTTTTTACTAAATATTGGAAAATTGTTGGCAATGATGTGTATAATGCAATTAGAGAAATTTTCTATACCAAGTCTCTTCCAAGGTACTATACATCCACACTCATTGATCTTGTCCCAAAGAAAGAACCACCTAGAACTTTTGTAGACTTTCGACCAATAAGTTTTATGTAATTTCTGTTATAAAATTTATGCAAAAATCCTATCTTTGGAACAAGGTTATTTTGTCAAGGGGAGAAGTATTGATGACATCGATTTGGCTCAAGAAATGGTAGCGAAAATCAGCAGGAAGGTCAGACATAGTAATGTGATATTCAAGTTGGACATGGCTAAGGCTTATGATAGAATGAATTGTGGGTTTGTTTTCAAAGCCCTTCAAAGTTTTGGATTGATTTAATTCGGCTATGCCTTTGTAATTGTTGGTTCTCAGTAATCATTAACAGCCCCCCAATTGATTACTTTCATTCTACTAGGGGCCTTAGACAAGGAGACCCTTTGTCCCCTAGCCTCTTTATTATTGTTGGAGAAATTCTTAGTAGAGGGTTGAAAATGGTATCTAAAAACGGGCACATCCCCTACTATGCATTGCCAAGAGGATGCAATGTGGTATCACACAGTCTGTTCGCTAATGACACTGTTATTTTCTCAAGGTGCAATAAAAGAGGTTTATAGAATTTAATGCAGTTCATTGATGTTTATCAAAAGGCCTCAAGACAACTGGTAAACAAGGAGAAATCATGTTTTATAGTGAACCATAGGATAAGATGTGCTTTTGTTAATATGATTAAACAAGTCACGGGTTTTACTCAAAAACATTTTCCTTTCATCTATTTGGGTGCTCCAGTTGGTAAAAGGAACGCAGGATCTAGAGACTTTGATGAGCTTGTACTAAAAATCAAAAGTAAAATTGAAGGATGGAAAGCCAAATCTCTGTGAGCTGGTGGAAAGTTAATCTTACTCCGCCATGTTTTGCAAAGTTTACCCATGCACATTCTTAGTGCTTGCTCGCACACTAAAGCTGTCATTAAACGGATAAATCAGTTGTTTACTAGTTTTCTTTGGGGGACTTCAGATTTTGGATCTAGGATGCAGTGGATAAGTTGGAGCAAGGTATGCAAGACTATAAATGAAGGTGGCCTTGGGTTAAGAGAAATTTCTAACATAATAAAAGCCTCTCGAATTAAAGCTTGGTATAGATTAATATCAAATGACAACATTTGGGCCCACTTCATTCAATCAAAATACATAAAAAACACTCCTCTCCCACTTCTTTCTTTGCCAAGAACTTATACTAGAGTCTGGAAAGAGATGATAGGCCTGAAGCAAATTGCATTATCTCATTGCCAATGGATTGTGGGAAGAGGAGAAGTATCATTCTGGCATGATAATTGGTTGGGTCCGGACCCCTTAATAAATAATATAGGGGTGGAGATTGAAGATTTTACTCTCAAACAGGTTTTTAATTGTGATGGGTCATGGAGCTTTAATACAAGTCAGAATATGCCTCCTTGTATTATGAATCAAATTAAGGAAGGAAGCTAATTGCTTCATTGAAGATGAGGATGATCGGCTAATTTGGAATTGTAATATGAATGGTCACTTCTCTCTTAATTCAGCATGGGAGCTAGTTGGAAGTCGTGATCCTATGATTGATTGGGAAAGCTTTGTTTGGAAAAAGGGCATGCCTACTAGAATCTCTATTTTTATGTGGCATTTTATGCATGGTGCTCTTCCAACTGATGACAAAGTCATGAAGCGTGGGGTTAATTTGGTTTCAAAATATTGTTGTGGTAGCCATAGAGCTGAATCATTTCAAAAAGTTTGGAATTTCTTTTCTTGCTTATTTGACATACACATTAATCCCTCACAACATATTGGTGATTGGGTGAGAGCATGGTGGCGTCAGTGCAAATCTGACTCTCAAGTTGGCAATTTAAAAGCTATCACCCCATGTCTAATTCTTTGGATTATTTGGAAGGAGAGATGCAAAAGAATTTTTGAAGGAAAAGCCTCAACATCTAATGAGCTGATTTCAAGAGTGAAGAAGTGGTTGATTGATATTAACGCCATCCAAAAACTCTCTCTCAATGCTAGCTCTAACAACCTTGTGCTCCAAACTCTTAATATTACAACCAAGGATGTTAGGCAGAGGAAAATTAGATGGTTAGGCTGGAAATTTCCAATCCATTATCATTACAAATTAAATATAGATGGTGCTAGTAAGGGGAACCTAGGTGATAGTGGTGGGGGTGGAATTATTAGGGATTCCTTGGGAGGTTTTTACTTTGCTTTCTGCAATTTTTATGGCTATACTTCCTCCATTCAAGTTGAGTTTTTGGCTCTTCTAGATGGGCTAGACTTTTGTCTCCAATTTGGAATCACTGAATTAGAAATAGAGAGTGGCAATGAGGTGTTAGTCGGCATCATTAACGGGACAACATCTCATCCATGTCAATTTCCTATACTTGTATAAAAATCAAACGAATACTTGATAACATGAGGTATTATTCTATTGGTCACTTGTCGAGAGAAGGAGATAGGTGTGCAAATTACCTTGCAAATGTGGGTGTGAATTTGGAAAGCAATGCAACTTTTAATTCCGTATTTCATACCCCACCAAAACTTAAAAGACTGCTGCATGAGGATTATGTTAATCTTTCCATTCTGAGAATTGGTTAAATCTGATTGTATTTTTTAATTAATTTGTTGGGGTGGTGACGAGTGCTTTTTGTATTGGGCATGGGACAAGGCGTGCTATGTCCTCCCCTGTATATTGTAATTTTTCATTTGATAATTGTTAATAAAATTTTTGGGAATCAAAATATTGCTGCCGCAATTAGGGCACAAATAAAGAATTGCACAATTGTAGTGTAGAAATAAGAGTTACACCTCCAATGATGACGAAAATGTATATTACCACCATCATCACTCGGTTCATATAGCGCCAACAGAGCTACCACTTGTGTGGTTCATGATTCTCTATCCTTGCTGTTGTCGGGTGTTAGCTAGACCCGACCCGTTGGCAGCAATACTAAGGAGACAATGGTAAGCACATATATAATGAATCAGATTATATTGAATCTAATAATATTATATTGAAGTTTAAGTCTGTATTTTGTATTCCTTTATTCTAAGGACTTATCTACTCTTTCTAATTAAAAACTCAATATTAATAAGGGCATTTTAACAGTAAAAAGGAGTCTTTAAAATTAGGAATGTACAAATGCAGCATTAATCTGCTTTATATATGTACATATATAAATAAACTTAAACTCAAGAAACCCAACCCGACCTTTTTTGAGTTGTGCTTGGACCAAGTTTCAACCCTAGGTAATAGATATAGAGTCCATTAGTTCAAAAATTGAGGGGGTTTTCAATAGGAATGGATGAGAAATCTTCTTTATTTTTTGTGCTTTATGGGGCTACACAATAGGGGGTAGCCCATCCCCTTTCCCTTAACCCCCCAAACCCTGGTGGTAGCGGGATTTGATCTCAGATTTCTACTTCGAAGTCAAAGAACTTACCAACTGAACCACCATCAGTTAGCGAATGGATGAGAAATCTTGGTACAAATGTCTTGTTAACAAAATTTTCAATAAAAAATCTTGGTCATTTAGTTCTAAACTTCATAAGAATATTTGGATACATAGGTGTTATAGACTGATCCACAAAATTCAATGTAAATGAAAAATTGTGAGATAGTATGAATTGATCCCATGGAATGGACCGAACTGAACCATCCATGGTTTTTTTCAACGTACCAAATAGAATTTTATTAAGAAAAAACTAGTAAGAATAGTACAAGGGAGTAATTTTCGATTCTGATAATGCCATTTTAGTTGCAATGTATACTTGTAATGTTCATTTTGTATATTTTTGACTGAGAAACAGTCCCATTATACATGGACCGGGTATTCTGGTTTTATGGACTATTTAGGCTCCATTTGGTTCATAGGAATAGGGGTCTGGAATTAGAATCGGAATAGGTTATTCTAATTCTAACTGTTTGATTGGGTAGAATCGAAATTTCATTCCCATTCCTGTTGGAATGTCATTCTCTCATTTGAGAGAATGGTCATTTTCTGCCTCTCCCTTAGGAATGAAATCCCATTCCTACTAATTTTAATTTTTATTCACATTCCTTGATTTCAACTCTGATTCCAAAATTTTTTAATTCTAATTCAAACTGTAAAGCAAACGTACTCTTATATTTAATCCATCCTTCCAAGTTACAACTGCTCTGTATAACCTTTTTGCACATTCCGTAGACTGTAATATGACTGGAAAGAATGGAGTTGTGTGCAACTTACATCAACATTTTCATGGGCTTTCATAATTGAAAACATGGTTTTTAAAACTGAACCGGTGTCCGAATCAGTCAAGGGTCCGGCTACCGGTACGAATGGCTGGTTCGTTCTAATAAAAAAATAAAAAGATTGAAAAATGATTAAAACTATTTAAACGATTAATTAACCGGTTCATCAGTTTGCTGACGAAAATCAACGATTTTGAGAGAAAAAGTGATTTTGCATAAAAACGAAACCGATCAGATTCACGGTTCCCGGTTTTGAAAACCATGACTGAAAACATTGATTATATTTTGGCTGTATCTGTCTGTGCACATTGGCCTATTTTGTCTAGTTCTACTCGCATAGTCATCGTTAATTAGAATGCTGTGTAGCTTAGTTTGACTATATTCTAGTTTGATTTCTACAGTCATTAGATAATAACGTCCTACACTAGTTATAAAGCGCACATGGGATATATCCCAACAACCACTCAATCTTTTGTGGGTTCACCAGCCGGAGAGTGTCTGGTTGTTACATGCATCTACCAATTTTTAGTTCATATGCGCATGACACTTCTTTTGTTTTATGAAATAAAGTCATCTGCCGTATACATTAATGTTTTTAAGTACTATGCAATAATAATACATTATTGTACTATATTATTATATTATTGTACTATACATGCTAGAGAAAATACATTATATTTACAAGGGGTTTTCCTGTTCAGTTCATCTCAGAAATTTTAGTCATCCTGACTATGAATCAATGTCAAATCTATAGATAAGATGTGATTTATGGGGGACTACTTAATAGATTAGGAGGGGGTTATAATTTCAAACTTCTAATTGGAGTACAGTCTACTAAATCCCTACAGTCACAGTGTTTAAGGTAATTTGCCTCACAGCTGGATAAGATGTACGTTTTCAATGTTATCACTATTTTGATTAATTTTGTACGATTGTAAATAGAATGGTTTTTTAATTCTATCTCATTCGTTATTGAAGTGTTTGCCTCAAAATATTTTTCTTATTTTCAGGGCCAATTAATTAAAGGGCTGTAATTAAATAGGTTGGAGTCGCATTACATCTACTTAGATTTGAATTTAGTACTAACATAGTAGCTTATGATCAGTCAGATTTGTAGATCGGATGGATAACTAAAAAGTTATCAAAATGTTGTTTTTATCTGTAAAAGAAATGACTTTTGTAATAAAGTTGACAAATCAAATAAATTATTTCATGGAGCTTGAATTCATGAACATTCAGGCTATCTATATATGATTGAGCATAAAATTAACAGTATAAATAAATTTTTTAAATATTACTTTTCTGGTGTTTGGTTGTCAATAAAATATTAAGAAAAGCAAAAAATTATCCATAGCTAGACTTGGAATGGATAAATTGACTTGCTCCTCCTTAACTCAGCACTCTCATTTAATAATAAAGAGATTGTTTGAATATTTGAATATAATAATATCTAAAAAGAGATTGTTTTACATATTTACCCTAATGAACTTATGAGCTTTTATAAGATGAAGAGAAAAAGAAGAAAAAATAAGAAACAAATGGTTTACTAGTAGCAGTACAGGCTCCACCACATAAAGGCATGGACATTTCTATCAAAGTTTGAGGTGCAGGTAATTAAAGTTAAATTAGATATACGATATAAATTTATATCTTTACTATTTACTTCTATATTATTATAAAGTCATATTTGTCTTGGTTTTTGGTGTAAGTCATAAAAGTTAAATAAGATATAAAATATCAATTTATATCTTTACTATATTTACTTCTATACTACTTTTTTGCTACCAACTTCTACACTATTTATAAAGTCCAAACTTGCTTTGGTTTTGGTGTATATCATAAAAGTTAAATTGGATGTATAGTATCAACTTATATCTTTATCACCAAGCTTGCTTTGCTTTGGTTATGATGCACCAAATGAGAAAGCAAAAAAGAAAGGCAAGGGTGGACTCGTCTTGAAATTAGATATGACGAAGGATTTCGATCGTATGGGTTGGGAAATTATTAAGGAAGTATTTGTTACAAATTAGTGCAACTTACTGTTGTCATTTATTCTTTGTTGAATCAGTCCACAAGTTTGTTTTAGTCTTCAGTTTATTTAGGAGTTTGTTATTTGTTCTCCACGGTTTTTGGTTGTTGAATAAATTTAGGAGCACTTCGAGTGTTTAGTTGAGAAAGTTTAGGGAAAGTCCAGTATAAATTGGAGTCTATACTCCTTAACTGTATGTTGTAATTTTTTTTCAGCACTTCAGTTTCTTTCTCTGTTTAAATTCCTGTTCACTGAGAAATAAAATATACTTCTTCTCTTTAGCTATCAATTTGTTTCATGGTATCAGAGCCAGGTTGCCTACCAAGTGTTTGATTTTATTACTCAGTGAACATGAATGGTGGAAGTGTTGTTTCCAATATCTGCGTAGATAAGCTTGTTTGTAACAATTATAGTTACTGGAAGCTTTATATGGAAGCTTATCTCCAAGGGCAAGACTTGTGGGATCTTATTGCTGGTGATGAAGCAGTAATTCCAACGGATAACCCCCAAAATGCTGAGTTACGGCGGAAATGAAAGATCAAGTGTGGCAAAGCTCTATTTGCTTTGCGAACGTCAATAAGTAAAGAGTACATAGAGCATGTTCGTGATTTAAAATCACCAAAGCAACTGTGGGAGACACTTGAAAGATTGTTCACTCAAAAGAATACAATGTGGTTGCAGTTTTTGGAAAATGAACTTGCTGGAATGATTCAAGGTAATCTTTCTATTCTGGAATATTTTTTGAAGATTAAAACTTTGTGCTCTGAAATTTCAGAACTAGATACGGAGGAGCCTGTGAGCGATGCACGTCTGCGTCGCTACCTTATTCGTGGTCTGCGAAAAGAGTTTATGCCTTTTATCTCTTCAATACAAGGATGGGCAAAACAACCTTCTATTATTGAGTTAGAGAATTTACTGTTTAATCAGGAAGCGTTGGTGAAACAGATGACCAACAATTCTCTTTCTAAAGTAGAAGATTCTCTTCACATTGATTACCAAAGGAAAAAGAACTTTTCCTCCAAGCATAATGACAGTGAACAGACTAGAATTGAAGGGCAGTCAAAGGGAAATTCTAAAGCTTGTTACAGGTGCGGAAAACCAAGCCACATCAGATGTGATTGTCGAGTGAAAGTGGTGTGTAACCGATGTGGGAAACCAGGCCATATTCAACGAAATTGTCGTGTTAATCTTAATGAAGAAGGAGCAAATGTTACACATGAAAATAATGAATCTGAGTGGGAACAATGCCTATTCATTGAAGATATTGATCAACCGGTGAATGTGACTTCTGTTGTGCATAGACCAATGCACTTACAGATGTTAATGCTGTCATAGACTTCAACAAGGAATGGATCATTGATTCTGGTTGTTCTCATCACGCAACAGGAAATGCCTCTCTACTATCAGATGTTCGTCCACATTGTGGGAAAAGAACTATTGTAACAACTGATAATTCACTACATCCTGTGGTGAGAGAAGGAATTTTCAACGTCATAGAAAATAGTTCAATTGATGAAGGCCTTTCTCTTAAGGATGTTTATCATGTTCCAGGCTTAAAGAAGAATCTTGCTTCAGTTTCCCAAATAATGAACTCTGGAAGGTATGTACTATTTGGACCAAATAATGTTCAAATTCTTTCAAATGTTAAACACATTGAAGCTGATATTTTATTTACTGGAAAAAGGAAAGAATCGTTGTATGTACTATCTGCAAATGATGCATATGTTGAAAAGACATGTCAGAATGCAAGTGCAGCACTTTGGCATGCTCGGTTAGGCCATATTGGTTATCAACTRCTTCAGAAAATTTCCTCACAGAAACTTCTTGATGGCATTCCCATTTTTAAAGATTTTCATCATGATATGGTTTGTTCTGGTTGTCAATATGGAAAGTCACAACATCTACCCTTTTCAAATTCAAAGAATAGAGCCTCTACTATGTTACAACTAATCCATTCAGACCTCATGGGGCCCACAAAAACACCGAGCTACAATGGTCTTTAGTATGTGATGATTTTTGTAGACGATTTTTCGCGATTCACTTGGGTATATTTCCTGGAATATAAGAGTGAAGCCTTTTCCAAATTTATTCAGTTCAAGCAGCTTGTGGAGAAAGAATTTGAGCTTAAAATAAAGTGCTTACGCACTGACAATGGAGGAGAATACATGTCCGGTCAATTCCTTGATTACTGTAGAGAACATGGGATTCAAAGACAAATAACTTGTCCAGAAACCCCACAGCAAAACGGGGTCGTTGAGCGCATGTTGGCACACCTTACATCTATGTGGGCAGCAGCTATTCAGTCTGCTTGTTATGCCATTAATCGATTACCTCCATGGCCAGGAAGAATCATCGCCTTTTGAAAAAATATACCATCACAAGCCCAATGTAAGTAATTTTCGAGTTTTTGGATCTGTTTGTTATGTTCATGTATCAAAAAATAATAGATCTAAGCTTGACCCAAGGGCAAGGCGTTGTATTTTTGTTGGTTATGACACTTGCAGGAAAGGATGGAGGTGTATGGATCCAAAAACAAAGAAGATTACTGTTTCTCGTGATGTGGTTTTTGATGAAGTGTCATCTTATGAGCCTGATGTAAAAGAAGGAAAAAGAACAAATATTCTTGCACCTCTCTTTGACAATGCTGCATCCAATGAAAGAGAAATCAATATTCCTTTACCTAGAGAAGACATTCAACAAGCTGAAAGYGWTGRGCCTATGATTAGAAAGTCATCTAGACAAAGAAAGCAACCTGACTATTTGGCTGACTATGAAGTTCAGTTAAATCATTGTTCTGTTCTGACTTGTTTTCTTATGGCAGATTCATGTGAAAATGAGCTAAGATCTTATAATGAAGCAAAAGGTAGAGCTGAATGGGAGGAAGCAATGCAAGAAGAAATTTCAGCCTTAAACAAAAATTGCACGTGGGAACTCGTTCCAAAACCGAAAAATGCTGATGTAGTTACTTGTAAATGGATTTACAAGTTAAAGAAAAAGGTTGATGGCATTGTTGACAAACATAAAGCTCGTCTTGTTGCACGTGATTTCTCTTAGCAATATGGCCTAGATTACGATGAGACTTTTAGCCCTGTTGCTAAAATGGTAACAATTAGAACCATCATTTCTTTGGCTACACACAAAGGTTGGAAACTATGGCAACTTGACGTGAAAAATGCATTCCTCTATGGGGAGTTAGATCGTGACATTTTTATGGAGCAGCCACATGGATTTATTTCCAAGGAGTTCCCTAATCATGTATGCCGACTTAAGAAGGCTTTGTATGGCCTCAAGCAGGCTCCACGAGCATGGTATGGTAAGATTGCTCAATATCTTGATTTCTGTGGTTTTAAATCTTCAAGTGTAGACCCAAGCTTATTTGTCAAAAAAACATCCACGATATGCACAATGTTTCTTTACGTGGATGATATGATCATTACGGGAGACAAYARTATTGAAATGACTCRTCTACGGGATGACTTGTCTATTCGTTTTGAAATGAAGAGTTTGGGTGAAGCAAGTTGTTTTCTTGGCTTAGAAGTTGAAGAATCAAATGGTTACTTTGTCTCTCAAAAAGGGTATGCAGCAGGTTTGTTAAATCGTTTTGGAATGGGGGAGTCAAAAGCAATGACTATTCCTATAGAATCTTGCTTGAAGTTAACTAAAGATGAATGAAGACCTCTAAAAGATGCAACACTTTTTTCGACAACTTGTTGGCAGTTTATTATATTTAACTATCACAAGACCTGACATTGCATATTCTGTTGGAGTTATTTCTCAGTTTATGGAGAAACCATGTGAGGGTCATTTAATTGTAGCAAAGAGAATTCTCCATTATGTAAAAGGCACTCTACATTTTGGATTGATGTATAAACAGCATATACCATTTTCTTTGAATGGCTTTGTAGATGCAGATTGGGCTGGTGACGTGAATGATAGGCACTCTACAACAGGCTATTGTTTTAGCACAGGATCAGCTGCAATCTCATGGTGCAGCAAAAAGCAAACAACTGTTGCTCTTTCAAGTTGTGAAGCTGAATACGTAGCAGCTACTATGGCTACTCAAGAGTGTCTTTGGCTTAAAAGGCTCATTCAAGAAATTTTTCTTACCTTCAATTATTCAGTCCCCATATTTTGTGACAATGAAAGTGCAATAAAACTTGCTGGAAATCTAGTATTCCATGCACGTACCAAGCATATTGAAACTCATTATCATTTTGTTCGCGAAAAAGTATTAACTCAAGACATTGAGTTGCAGAAAATACGAAGTGAAGGCCAAGTTGCTGATATTTTTACCAAAGCACTTGCCAAAGCCAAGTTTGAAGCATTTCGAGAGCTCTTGGTATTGTTGACAGAAAGTTTGCACTAACGGGGAGTGTTACAAATTAGTGCAACTTACTGCTGTCATTTATTCTTTGTTGAATCAGTCCACAAGTTTATTTTAGTCTTCAGTTTATTTAGGAGTTTGTTATTTGTTCTCCACGGTCTTTGGTTGTTGAATAAATTTAGGAACACTTTGAGTGTTTAGTTGAGAAAGTTTAGGGAAAGTCTAGTATAAATTGGAGTCTATACTCCTTAACTGTACGTTGTAATTTTTTTTCAGCATTTCAGTTTCCTTCTCTGTTTAAATTCCTGTTCACTGAGAAATAAAATATACTTCTTCTCTTTAGCTATCAATTTGTTTCAGTATTGAGAAGAATGATTTTTCGTGACAAGTGGATTGCCATGGTAGCTCAATGTATAGAAACTCTAATCTTCTCGACTAATTTGGGAGGGGAATCTATGGGTCACTTCAAACTTAAAAAGATGACTACGACAAGGAGATCATCTGTCTCCCTACTTATTTATAAGTGGAATGGAAACTCTTACCCAACTGCTGAACAAAGAAGTTATTGCTGGACATATTGAGGGATTCAAATTTGGTAAGCTCTTACAGTCAATAAGTCACTTATTATTTGTTGATGATTGTATTCTATTTTGTCAAGCATAATTGACACAAATAAAGAGGCTCAAAGATAGAATCATGGAGTTTGAAAAATCTCTAGAAAGAAGGTAAATTTCACAAAATCAAGCATTGCTTTCAGTAAAAATGTGCACAAACAACACCAAAAATTTCTCTCTAAAGTGGTTGGTGTTCAATACTCTAAGGATATAGGCACTTATTTGGGTTTAAAGTATGGCTTTCCAAAAATTTCTCATTTGACCATAAAAATTTGGTTGAAAGAATTCAAGGAATAACAGACACTTAGAGAGCCAAATTGCTTTCTCACGCAGCCCGTACTACACTTATAAAGGCAGTTGCACAAGCTGTTCCTCTCTACACTATGACCACCACAATGCTTCCTAAGACAATAACTACTACAGTTGACAAAATTCAAAGAAGCTTTTGGTGGAAAGGGTCATCCAGTGGCAACACTCTACACACAGTCTCATGGGCTAAATTCTGTTTGGCAAAATCAAGAGGTGGTCTGGGCTTCTGTAATACTCATTTGATGAACAAGGCAATGTGTGGTAAATAAATATGGAGATTACTCTCCAATCCTGATTCTCTTTGAGCAAGTAATATAAAAATTAAATACTTCTCACACACTAGCCCATTTAAAACCAAGAATAGTAGTCGGGCATCACCATGGTAGAGGTAGGTTCAAAAGTTACTTAAAGACATTCAAGCTGACCTTCTATGGTTAGTTCAAGATGGTAGTCGTATAGATGCTTATTTTGATCTTTGGGTCTCAACCATCAGAGGAGGCATTCCTTCCACCTTAATGGAACATGGAACATGGAATGTCAAAGTAAGTCACTTTCTTAACCCTAATGGAACATGGAATCTTTCTCTACTTCAAAATTCATTTACCCAGGATTCAATTGAGCATATTATACAAATAACACCATCCACAAGTGTTGACAAGATAATTTGGAAGATAAATAAGTTGGGTACTTATACCGTGTTCCCTTCAAATACCAAGTGTTTGCATGGAAGGCTCTATGGGGAGGAATCCCTACAAGAAGTAAGTTGAGACCATGGAATAGAAATGCAGAGGTATCATGCATTTTTTGCAATCATGAAGAGGAGAACTTTTCACATATATTTTTCAAATGTGACTTTGCAAGAGTTGTTTGGTGTCAAGCCCAACTTGGTATAAACCCCGCTATAGTGAATGGTGAAAACTTAGAACAACTTATTTTGGATTGGCTTCAGTCACTTAGGCAATCTTTTAAGGCAGATACCAGATTATGCTTTGTATCCAAATTTCAGGTACTCCAATATATGATCTGGGAGGCATGCAACAAGAAGTTTCATCTAAACAAGGATGTGAATCTCATTTCTTTGGTGGACAAAGCAAATGAAATAATTGTTGATTCATGCCTCACCCTCTATCAAGACAAGTTAAAGGCATTGTCCCTAAGCCCAATAACTGAGAATCATTATCTAGTATTCACTGATGGATCTTATGATCACAATGCAGGCATTGGTTTTGTCATCAAGAAATATGATGATAAGTAGATCATTACAGCCCAAGGGTCAGCCTACAGAGCCATTGACAGTTATGACGCAAAGCTTTGTATAGTTATCAATCAAGTGCGAGTTTTGGATGCTAAAGTAATAGTAAAAAAGTTAAACCTTCTAGTAATGGAAGTTACATGGATCAATCAAGTGCATTTTGGACTGATCTTGCATCACCAATGTCAGTTTAGGGATTTAAAATTCATTTACATATCTAGAACTATGAGCACTTGAGCTCATCTTTTAGCTTATTATGCTTGTAAATATCAAAGGCAGTCTACTATGGACATGTTACCTTGTACAACTTTACTCACAATATAATTTAATCACCACTCTTTTGCTTGGAAAAAAAAACTTATATCTTTATCATTTACTTGCCCATACACTAGTTTCTAATTCATTGAATTCGATGACAAAATATTTATGCACGCAGAGAATATATATCCCTTTGATTTTTGCAAAATATGTATTTTTCTATAATTATGTTTTTTTTTTGAACAATTATTGAAGGGTTCAGGGTTTCAACTTTCAAGCTACAATCATATGGTATAGTTCATGTTGTTTAATGTATTTTGTTTGACAGCTGGGTAAGATGTATGTTTTCAGTGTTGTCACTATTCGATAAGTTGGCCAAATAAAAAAAAATATTTTATGGAGCTTGAATTCATAGACATTCATGTTGTGTTTTATTGAGCATAAGCTTAATAGTTCATAAATAGTTCTATTTTAAATATTAATTTTCATATATGAGCTTGCTTATCTATAAAATATTAAAAAAAAAACAAAACATTATCCATAAATAGAGTGAGAATGGATAAAATGACTTTCCCTCCTTAAATCATTACAGACTTTCCTCAAGCTCCCATACTCTTTGTCTAGAGGTGTAAATAGGGCCATGCCACCCGCAGCCCAACACGGCCCGACCCAAATTTGGAACGACATGCAAGCAGTGCCAGGCTTGACATGATGGTTTGGGTTGTGTTGGGTTTGGGGTTCTAGGTCCACAGGCCGGCACGGCATGGCACAACTGTACATGCTATGCTGCTTGTGGCCCATGTGCCAGCACGACCCAGCCCGTGGCACGGCCTGTGGGCCTGTAGCTATATAGGGGTTTATTTTATAGAAATACCCCCCTAATATCTACAAACAACTATATAGGGGTAATTATGTATTTTGGTTTTGGGGGGAGAAAGAATGACACAAATACCTCCCAACAACTAGTTTGGGGGGCATTTTGGGTAAAGTGATAAATAACTTACAATGACCAAAATACCCCTCACAATAACTAAAAAAATGGCTAGTTTTTAGGGTATTTTGGGTAGCTGGATTATTTTCAATTCCTATAAATAGCCCTATACTCCACCATTTTCAATTCCTACAATGATCAAAGTCAAGAACAATAGGAGAAAATGATGAAGCCAATATTTTTTGTATACTCAATAGTTATATAACATTTTTTTTTTAAATTATCGTAAATTTTGTTTTAATTTTTTTTAATTTATTTGATTTTTTTAATGACTTAATTTTTTATTTTCAATTTGTAACTATATTGTATTTTTTATATTTTATTAATTTATTCCATTTTCCAATTTTCCAATTTCATTCATCCAACCACTGTATGCTTTGTATCATTCAAATTTAAATGAAATAGCACTCCTATTTTTCTTCCAATTTGTTATTCACTTTGAGTCTCTACCTGGCCTAGGCCCATAGCATAGGCCTGCACGAGCTTGGGCCATGGAACATGTCAAGCCAACCCCTCAAATTATCCCTGGGGAAGGCGGCACAGCCCGCACTTTGCACGAGCCGCCTGACACAACCTGTTTTACACCTCTATCTTTGTCAAGAGGATTATATCAATGTTCACATATTGTGTTTGGGTTTCTGATTGTATGTGTTGGGTTTGGGCTGAGTTTGTGAGGGAGAATTTGTAATTCTCTTAGTTTTGGGGCAAGGTGGGCTATGCCCTCCCCCATTACCTTTTATTTAGTCTTTGATAATGGTTAATCAAATTTAAGGTGGTTGTCCCTCCATGTGGAGTAAATTTTGGGGTTAAAAAAGCTTATTTTTAATCAAACTATTCGAATATTTGAATATAATAATATATGACTAGATTGTTATACATATTTACCTTATGATTTTATGAGTTTTTTATTAAATGATGAGAAAAAAAGAAGGAAAAACTAAGAAAAAATGGTTTACTAATAGTAGTAGTTTTATGAAAGCACTTTTATAAAAGTACTTTTACGAAAGTACTTATAAGAAGTACTTTTATGAAAGAACTTTTATGAAAGCACTTTTATGAAAGTACTTTTATGAAAGCACTTTTAAAAATTATTTTTATGAACACTTTTGAAAAGTACTTTTATGAAAGCACTTTTAAAAAGTACTTTTATGAAAGTACTTTAATAAGTGCTTTCATAAAAGTACATTATTAAAAGTGCTTTCAAAGTTCTTTCATAGAAGTGTTTTTATAAAAGTGTTTTCATAAAAGTACTTTCGTAAAAGTGTTTTTATAAAAGAAATTTAATAAAAATGCTTTCAAAGGGTATATTTTAAAAATTTGAAAGAATATGAAGGACAAAATAGTCACAAGTGCTTATTAGAGAAAAAGACTACCAAACACCCAATATAAAATAAGCACTTGGAAAAGTTGAGTGCCAAATGCAAATAAGTGCTCATTCAAATAAGAACTTGTTTTAAAGCACTTATTTTTAACTTAAGCACTCCCAAACATGGCCTAAGCTAAACAAGGATTGCAAATCTCTCTCTTGAAATTTATTGCTATTTTAGGTCTATCCACCCCTTCAAATTGACCTAGGACCAAAATTTACTGCTATTTAGGTGCATTGAGCTTATACCGAAATGATATGATACATTCCAATACATGACGTAATTTTGATCCTTAAAATTGAGCAATGACTCATCAATTTTATTCAATCACAAGGTGTACCAACTGACTAGTTGATAAGATCTCCTGTTGGTTGTAGCAGAGATTTGGGGTCTAATTCCACTTATACCTACATTAGGGGTTTTACCGGTTTGGGAATGGGCTACCCCAGTTGTCTACAACCTTGGATAAGAAGAAAAAACCAAAACCAATAAAACTTTACTTATTCTAAGCATGTAGTATGCCATATTCAATTGGTAGGCCATCAATATTAGGGTTCTAATAGGAATAAAATCGTTTCACATTTCCTTTACAGTGCATACTACACTAGTTTGTATTGTATATCTTCAATAGAGGTGTAAATCAGGCCATTCTTCCCATGGTCCAACACAGCATGACACGATTCTGAGCCAGCCTGGCCCAATGGTTCATGGGTCGTGCCATGGCACGATACGATTGTATGGGCCATGTTGGGCTTAGGGTTTTAGGTCCACAGGGTAGGTCGGCATGGCCTGCACTATCATGTTGTGCTGCCCGTGGCCTGTGGGCTAGCATAGCCCGATTTGTAGGCTTGCAACAGGCCTAGCGTGGCCTGCCCGAAGAACTAGCAATTTGGAGACCCCCCCTAACGACTAGTTTCAACTTTTTAGAGTTTTTTATAGAAATACCCCCCAAGAACTATAAACAACTATATAGGAGGTATTTATGTATTTTACCTTTGGGGGAAGATAAAATGACAATAATGATCCCCCAACTAGGGCTGACTATCTTGACCCCAACCCATTTAACCCACCTAACCACCTTGGAACCCACCCATACCCACCTAATATATTGGTGGATCAACATTTGGGTCGAGTAACCCATTAGGGTCAATGGAAAAGGATCAGGGTGGGTTGGGTCAAGGGTACCCATCAGGGTCATGATGAGTTGGGTTAAATTCAACTCTATCTATACACACCAAATTTCAAACAATAACAATTGAAGTGACTCGAACTCAAGCCTTCTTGCATATCCACATCTCAATACAATTCCAAACCACCATGCCACATTTCATTTTGGGATTAAAAGTGAAATAAAATAGATTTTATTAACTTCCATGCTTACATGCAATTTTACACAAAAACATTTTTATAAAAACTATCTTATAAAGTAATTTTATGAAAAAAACTTTTACAAAAGTACTTTTACATGAAAACACTTTATAAAGTACTTTTATGAAAGTACTTTTACAAAAACACTTTTACATGAAAGCACTTTATGAAAGTACTTTTACGAAAACACTTTTATGAAAGCATAAAAGAACTTTTATAAAAGTGCTTTTATGAAAGCACTTTTACAAAAGTAATTTTACACGAATGCACTGTTATGAAAGCATAAAAGCACTTTTATAAAAGTACTTTTATGAAAGCACTTTTCCAAAAGTACTTTTATAGGAAAGTAGTTTTATGAAAACACTTATGAAATCATAAAAGCACTTTTGTAAAAGTACTTTTATGAAAGCATAAAAACACTTTTATGAAATTTCTTTTATAGAAGTACTTTTGCGAAAGCACTTTTGTAAAAGTTATGCATTTTTTGCATTTTCTACAGTTTTCTACTATTTTCTACATTTTCTGTAAACTTTGGTACTTTTCTGCATTTTTTTGCAATTTTCTAGTATTTTTCAACACTTTTTGAAATTTTTGGTATTTTTCTGCATTTTATACAATTTTTTGTGCTTTTCTGCATAACTTTTGCATTTTTTGGTGTTTTTCATGCACTTTCTACAATTTCTTGGTATTTTTGCATATTTTCTGATTTCTTTTTCTACAAACATTTATGCATTTTTTAGTTTATTTTGCATTTTTTGTAATTTCTGCTATTTTTTGTATTTTTCTGAGTTTTTGCAAATTTCTGGTATTTTTTGCATATATTCTGATTTTTTCTACAAAAGTTCTGAATTGTCTACAATTTCTAGTTTTTTCCTTGCATTTTTTCGTAAATTTTTGGTATTTTTTGCATTTATCTATTTTTTTTTCGCATTTTTCGGGTATACGGGTTAACTTGATTCATTTTGTAACATGGCAGCCTTTAGAGAGATTATTCTCTCAAAATTGTTATTTCGGGTATACAAGCCGTCCCAACCCATTTTTGTATTTATAGGTGAGGGTGGTTAAGGGTCAATATGGGTAGGTCAGGGTGGGTTATGATCCTTTAACAAGGATTGATGATGGGTCATGGTGAGTTGGTGGTTTCATATGGGTGGGTTGATATTCTACCCTTACCCAACCTAACCCAACCCACCCATTTGCCACCCCCACCCCAACAACTAAAAAATAGCTAATTTTTAGGGTATTTTGGGCAATTGAATTATTTTCAATTCATATAAATAACCATATCCTCCACACCAATCCACCATTTTCATCACATTAATTGAGCAGTTTTCATACTCTCTGGGTCTCTCATCTCAATTCTTATACAATTTCATATTGTCATACTATCATACACTTAGGCAGTTAGGCACTTAGCAATTTATCCATTTAGGAGGCTTTGAGAGGCACTTAGCAATTCTATATATATCAATAATCCAACCATTTGGTAAGTGCAATGAAATTAATTCTTATTTTTTTAGAATTAAAAATAATGGCCGACTCCTCCTCCTAAAACCAATTCTCCAATGGTAAAAATGTAGCAAGGGTGGTACTGGCCACTTGGCCACTTGGCCACTTGAAGAGAAGGGAAAAAGAGTCATTTGGTAAAAATGTAGGATTGACTTTAGTTTTAGTAGCAAGGGTGGTACTGGCCACTTGGCCACTTGAAGAGAAGGGGAAAAAGAGTCATTTGGTAAAAATGTAGGATTGACTTTAGTTTTAGCAGCAAGGGTGATACTGGCCACTTGGCCAAACATTTTCTCTTCCATGAGAAACAAGAAAAATACACCTATTTTAAAGATTTGTTGAATGCTAAGGATAAATTACAAGATAAAGATGGACATAACACTACTACACCTAATGAAACAGATAGTTATGTCAAGGAGATGACCTACAGCCCAATCCCAATCTTCGATGCTGCTCCATGAGTTATTATCAATGTCAAATTATTTTGAGCCCCACTATTGGTTATGATGAAAGAGTATTTTGTACTATGCCAACGAAAATGATTTATGGCCACAAGGCGAGTGCCATATGGTACAAATAACAGCTCACATTGTTCAATGTATTTTGTTTGTATGTTAATTTTTTTTTTTTTAAATTTCACTCACACATAACACCTCTCGTATCTGGATTTTAATGGATTCCCAAAAAGAGGGGAGAAATTTGTCTCTAATGACATCACTTAAAATAGAAATCATATATTTAAGTGAAAAGTAAAGGGAAGTCTTTTACCCTAATATAGGTGCCGTTTAGTAAGTCTTTTTAAAAAGATCTTCTAGCAATTTAGATGGTCAAAAGACAGCGAATTTTTGAGGTCTTGTCTTTAAGGACAAAGACTGTTTGGTAAACAATTTGGTCTATTGGGCTTTTAAGACACATTTAGAGGCTATATATCATATAGAAAGACAAAAAATATTCATTTGAAGTTTCCTGAAATTCGGTATTTTCAGTCTTTTCGGGTCTTAGTGTGCATGCATCTTTTCATCTTTCTGGATTTCAGTTACCAAATGGAAAAGACTAATTAATTTTTTGGTCTTTTGATCTTGCTGAAGCCCAAAAGAACCGTGGGAAGATTTAAAGTATGATGGATTGAAGTTGATGACCATTGAATGCTTAATGGTGAAGATGGACCCCTTGTGGAGATGCGGATGGGCAATTAGAGAGTGCAAGAAGCTAAATGGACATTATCCATTTTCATATTAGAGATAAGGAAATTAAGTTGTGGATTTGTTAGGGTAGTTTGGCAAGCTTTTCTAGGAAGATCTTTTGGTAGCTTTGATAGTCAAAAGACGCATTGAATTTTTGTATGAAGATTTGAGCAACTCAAAGCTACATTGATAAATACACGTATTTCCGTGTCTTTCTGCATGAGAATATAACACAAAAGACACGAAAAACTTCATTTGGAGCTTCACAAAATCAGCCCAAAATGGGCTTCTCGCGTCTTTTTGGTGTTTCTACTTTTGGCGACTAGATCTTCCATGAACCATACTGGAATAGACAAAAAATCGATCTACCCCCAACTTGTAAACAACCGAAAAACCACACAGAAAGACACACTAAACAGGACCTTAACATGGGTTATAGGTATCTTGTCAAGGGATTATCCTTGGGACCTGTATTATATTTGTATCAAGGGTCCATTGGAGGAGGGGAGAGGAGGTCATCCTCATTAAGTTAGTTATTGTTGTCTTTTTTAGTAACATAGCCGATCCAAAATAGGCATCCATAGTTCCATACGGTTTTTACTTTATTACATTTTATGTTGAAACCAATTGCAGACAAATACTTTATAAGTAATAATTATTATTTGGGATAAATTGTTGAAATCTCCTATGTAGTTTTTGGCGTTGCTGAAGCCTCCCTTGATGTATGATAATTGCAATTACTTCCCCGCAACTTTTTGATAATTGCAAGTAGGCCCCCTCTGATAGAATCTTCTAAAATATAGGCATGAAAATGTCTAAAATACCCATAATGTTTATTTTTCAAATTTTTCTTCATATAAATCACTACCCTAAACCCTTCCAATCTCTTTTCTACAATTGATTTATTTTTCAAATTTGCCCTTTATATCAATCACTCAAATGTAAAGGTGCAACTTTAAATTCTCTCAGCAGTAACTGTATGGGTAGTTTAGACATTATCATGTCTTTTTATAGGATTCCACGAGAGGGGGTATACTTGCAACTGTATTAGAAAGTTCAAGGGAGGTGATTGCAACTATCAAACTTTAGGTATGGTTTCATCAACAGCCAAAAGCTTTAGGGGAATGTTTCAACAATTTGGGAGAATGACCGATAGCCCCAGTGTCAGAATCTATTGGTTCAAAATACATTTGGAGTAGGTGCCAGCTTGTATCTTTCGACATTTCGAATGTTTATAGCAATGCAGTGGGAATCAGAAATCTACATTGGGTGTATCCATACTTCTCCGAAAAATCAAAGGGTATATAGTTTTAGTATGTACCACAAAAGTTGAGGGAAATGTTCCATTTTTTTACCTATGTACCACAAATATCTATCTATGCTCATGCTTCTCTATTTAAAGGATGCTGAGATGACTCTCTCCATAACCCAAACCGGCTGTTATGGCATTTCAAAGCTTCCCCCTGCTCGGCCTGCTTATCCTTGTCGACTTGCTGGGTCGATCTGGGGGTGCTGCACTGAGTAATGATTCCTCAACTTCACTAAACCGATACAGTTTTCCAGCAGGCTTTGTTTTTGGGGCGGCATCAGCTTCTTATCAGGTATTTCAGCAAGAAACCTTCTTAAGTTAATTTGTAGAAGTTGCTACGATATATATATCTGGCAGCCTGCGTTTGACCCTTGTGCATGGTTTCTTAGTTTGAAGGTGCAGCTAAACAAGGTGGTAAAGGCCCCAGTATATGGGATACTTTCACTCACAAATATCCAGGTCTCTCTCTCTCTCTGGGTTTTTTGGAGATGACAATGGTTCTTTGTTTCATCTTTTTCCTTTCATTCAAAAGTTCATGTAAATCTATATTGTTTCTTTCATTGTAACATGAGTCTCCTGAGTTAAATTATTTAATTCTTTCAAGTGTTACATTAATTAACAAATTAGAATTCATCAACATGGAGAGAGTTGGTTTTGATTGATTAGACTCCGAAGAGTACGATTGGGTGATTATCGTATCCGGAGATCTCACTTTTAAATTGACAAATCAAAACCACCACTATGAATTTTGATGAATTCTCTTTGGTTAATGTACAATTTATTAAAAGCCTTAAGTGTAAGGAGATCAGAACCCAGATTTCGTATTCACTTTTTCTCCCATAATTCGATACTATGGTTAGAGAGTAGTGGGTAGGAAATTCGGTCTAGACTAAGTTTGATAATGCTTAGTCCACCGATTAAGGGTATATCACCAGCCTAAGTTGATATGTGACGAGTGGGTGGCTCCTGTAAAACGGGCCGGGCTGGCATGGCATGATCAGTGTGGATGGCCCATATAAAATGCGGGTCATGTTGTATTGGCCTAGAGGTGATGCAGGGTCGTGTTATCTTCCCCTAAGATAATTTAGAAGTTAATGCTTAAGTTTATACGGGCCTGTGCCGTGCCGTAGGCCAAGATAGCTCGTGGGCTATGAAAACCAGGCTAATTTAAAGAAAAAATTATTTATAATTGATAATCATATTGTGGTATGTTATGCAGGCAAAATAGCAGACCGAAGTAATGGAGACGTAGCCATTGATTTTTATCATCGTTACAAGGTACATATTACACTGATTTCACTTCTTTTGGTTTTATATTTTAATGGGCTTTTGTTGCATTCATGGTTCAAAGTATCGGGCGTATTATATTATATATGGTTTGAAACGTCTTTTTCTTTAATTTATTTTAATAATAAAAATTATCTTATAAATTTTAAAAAAATTAAACTTTGACAAAAAAAAATGTATATATCAACCATTTCTAAATACATATACGATATGGCCAAAATGAGGAACTTCTTTAATTACTTTTTCACCGAAATACTTAACAACTTCCATCAATTTCCACTCTCATTTGCCGTCAAATCAAGCATAGCTAATACAATTACCTTCTTGTGTGGATGTGTGTTGGGAATCGGGACTGCATGAGACAAAAAATACAAGTAATTTATTTGAGTAATAATTTAAGGAATGCGCCCTGGGGGACTGGTTCCAACTTAATAATTTGAGCCTGCCCTGCCCAAAGTGGATGCCCACTTAATAATTGGATGAAAAAGGATAAAAGCATAAATGCAAGAAAATCCACGGAGTGGGGCACTGGTTCCCAGTTTCTTAGGTGAGATGTTATTAGGTGGACAAATTCAGATGGCCTAACAGTCTTTTGCTTAACCGACAACTAAGTTGTCATGTGCAGTCTTTTGCTTAACCGACAACTAAGACAATTTAGCTATTGTCTTACCGTATCTTCTGACAATTGATCAGTTATATCTTCAAGTTTTTTTTAAAACCCAATTTTACCCTTTATCCTTTTCCCTTCTTCCCCGATGGCAGATACGATGAACCACTCCCCATTTCTTCGTCGCCATTACTATCACTGTTGTCGTCTGTAAATTGTCGGCAGAAGCTCATCTGAGCTCAATTTTCCTTTGAGTCCAACTTTATTCTAAGTAAACATAGATCGATGGGAACCTCTCTCTGGTCCTTCGTCGATCTCGGTCCCACTCAATAAGTTGACGTGAAGATGCCGCTGCAGAGTTGTAGCGCATTGGATGGCAGCGGTGAAGAATAAGGGATATGCATAGAGAGAGAGGTAAAGAGAATGAACAAAAGAACGAAAGAGAAAGATTGGAAGCAAGCAAAAAAAAGCCACCGCCGCTTGAAGTTGCAGCGGCGATGCCGTTGACACGAAAAGAGACATGGGTGGGATAAAGAAGATGGAGAGAGAGAGAATGACAGAAGGGAGAAAATGAGAGAGAGAGAGAGGTGGCTGATCAAGGGATTGCAACTGCAGCTAGAAGTTGTAGTGGCAGCAATCGTAGAATGGGAGATACAGGGAACGTCAAAGGAGGAACAGAAAAAAAAGATGGAGAGAGAAATAAAGAAAAAGGGAAAGAGAGAGAGATTGGAAGCAAGCAAAAAAGCCACCGCCGCTTGAAGTTGCAGCGGCGATGCCGTTGACAATAAAAGAGACAGGGGTGGGATAAAGATGGAGAGAGAGAATAAGAGAGAATGACAACGGGGAGAAAATGAGAGAGAGAGAGGTGCTTTTATAATAGTGCTTTTATAAAATTGTTTTTACAAAAGTGCTTTCATAAAAGTACTTTCGTAAAAGTACTTTTATAATAGTGCTTTTATAAAATTGTTTTTACAAAAGTGCTTTCATAAAAATATTTTTTTTGTAAAAGTGTTTTCGTAAAAGTACTTTCATAAAAGTGATTTTATACCGGCTTCAATTTTGATTGGTTTCAAATTGGACAAGCGTTTGGCCTCATAATGAGATTATTGGAAATTTGGTTTAGGTCCAATTCAGACTAATAAAAATATGGACCAATTTATTTTAGATTGACTCAATCCAATAATTATAATGAACCATTCAAATCCAATTTGATAAGGTTTGGATTGGATTAAATACAATCCAAAACCGATCAATTGACACGCTTAGATCTATATTTAATATTTTTAAGAATATAAAGTTAATATTTTTGAAACCAACGTAAAAATGAAATCGTTGTTCCATTAATGTGGCATATAAGCATTCAGCCATTTAGGCCAATTGCATCAATCCATGATGTCATAGTCAAATGAAATGTTTATAATGTGACACCACCCTACTATATTAATTCTTATCCAAGGGTCAAATTTTAAAATAAACGTGATGATTAACTATTATTACATATGCTAATTTTAATTAAACGATGGATGAATTTTACAGGGGGACGTGGGAATAATGAAGGAAATGGGCTTAGACGCCTTCAGGTTCTCCATCTCCTGGCCTAGAATATTGCCACGTAAGATTTGATTATCGTGGTTTGTATGATTTGAATTGTTTAGTCTATTACTAGATTCATTCATAAATTCTAAAAACATATGGCCCATTTGGTAAGTTTTTTTGGGAAGATCTCTAGCTGTGAAAGTCAAAAGACATATTGAGCTTTTGTATGAATATCTGAACAGCCCAATGCTAGTTTGGCAGATACACGTCTTTCTGTATATCTTTTACATGAGAATAAAATGTGAAAGGCACAAAAAGTTTCATTTGGAGCTTCCCGAAATCAGCCCAAAATAGCTTCCAGCATCTTTTCGGTGCTCTGGCTTTTAGTGGCTAGATCTTCCGTGAATCAAATAAGAATGGCTAAAAATCGGCCTACCCAACTTATAAACAGCCAAAAGACGGTGCTGAAAGACAAACAGGCCCATATATTTTTGATGAAAATTGATTAACTCAACCAAAACAAGAAATTTTTAAGGCTATGTTTGGTTTGAAGGAAAAGGTAGGAAAAGGAAGGGGAACCTATACAAAGGTTTATAAAGATTTCTTAAAACCAAGCATTTTACTTAAAACCAAGCATAACCTAAGGAAAAACTTACAGATTAAAAGTTTAAAACTTATTATTTCTGGTAAAATATTCTTTCCTTCCTAATGATTTTTTCTCAAAATCTTAGATGGGAAACTAAGTGGAGGAGTGAACAGGGAAGGCATCAGATTCTACAACAATCTCATCGACGAGCTTCTCTCCCACGGTTCTCTCTCTCTCTCGATCTCTCTCTCTGTCTATATCATTGTTAATTTGGTGTCATGAATGCATAGGTTTGCAGCCATACGTGACCCTCTTTCATTGGGATCTTCCCCAAGCACTTGAAGATGAATACGGAGGTTTCTTGAATACTAAAATTGTGTAAGTGATTCGTTCTCACTTAGATGAATAAGGAGGTTTCTTAAGTCTCTCTCTGGAGATCTCTCTCTCAGTGATAAACATTCAAATGATCCAAACTAATCCAGTTGGGCATCGTTGATCTAACTTGCAGCGATGACTTCCGTGATTACGCGGAAATCTGCTTCCGAGAGTTCGGTGATCGGGTGAAGAGTTGGATCACCTTCAATGAGCCATGGACCTTTAGCAATGGTGGGTACAGCCTGGGCACTTTATCCCCTGGCCGATGTTCTCCATGGGTGAGCATAAGCTGCACTGGTGGGAATTCAGGCACGGAGCCATACCTGGTGGCTCACAACCAACTCCTTGCTCATGCAGCAGCAGTGAAGGCATACAAAGACAAGTATCAGGTCTGTAATTCTTTCATTCTTAGCAATCTGAGTGCCATTGGCCATCAAAGTGGTGGGCTATAGCGTGAGTTCTGAACTGTTAAGTGAGGTTTCTGAATAGGTTTTTATTTTCTAACATGGCCTATCATCCAAAAACCCGGTGGGTGAAGATTGAACATTAGAGCATTTGATCAACAGACTATAATACCATTTCAAAGAACCATTCAACCTATTAAATGAAATCCCTGAATAGGTTTTTATTTTCTAACAAAACTATATATATTTCTTGATTCCTCTCTGTTTATAACATTGATCAGGCGTTTCAAAAGGGCAAGATTGGAATAACGTTGGTGTCACATTGGTTTGTGCCCTACTCCAATGACAAGGCAAGCATCCAGGCTGCTCAACGAGCTATTGATTTCATGTTTGGCTGGTGAGTCCATTGATGGGTTGGTTTAATCCTATCCCATTTGCGTATTAATGATTTAGGGTGTTTTCTATGACAAGATTCTTCGACAGTGTTTTTGTTTTAAGAATTTTGTTTCAAAAAACAATCCATGCTCTTAAAACCATCAAAATAAATAATGGCTTTTAAAACAAAAATAAATTTTGAAGTGTAAAAGTTAAGTTACTGTTCTATGGAATATGATATTATATAAACAGATGAAAATATATTCTTTAAACGAGAAATTCAACATGTTTCTTGTTTCAATTTTGAAAAAAAAAAACTACACATAATATAACCAAGAAAATGGATTCTGTATTTTTTGTTCTGCAAACCCATTTGTCTTGAAACCAGTTAGTTTTGTTTTGTTTTTTAAAACTTAGGCTGCATTTGGAAATGACCCAAGCAAATGGAGTGTAATTCCCAGTTCTGGGCAAATTTGCACTCTGGTTCATTTTTTCCTGCATTGACAATTGACAAATGACTGACCATTAAGGTCACGATTGGTTTGCATTCAAATGGGCTTTTGATAAAAAAAAAAAAACATATGCTTTATTTATATTCTTGTTTGAATCTATTATAAAGTCTGTTTGGTAAGAAAGTAAATTTATCAGTACAAAACTAACACAATTTTACAATTTATATGAACCATTTTACACTCTACATATTTACATTCACACTTATTTACATTGTTTCCAAACACAACCTTATAAACAATTCACAACTAATAAAATGAGGAATTTAAAAGATGTACGATTAACTAAATTGTGTTCTTTTAATAGGCTTTTGCATCCATTAACCTATGGAGACTATCCAGAGAGCATGCGATCTCTTGTTGGAAAACGGTTGCCGAAATTAACCCCAGAGCAATCCATGGCAGTAAAAGGATCATTTGATTTCCTTGGGTTAAATTATTATACTGCCAATTATGCAGCTAATGTCCTCTCCTTCAATTCTGTTAACATAAGCTATAATACAGATTCTCATGTTAATTTGTCAAGTAAGTTCAGTTCACAACCTGATTTAAATGTATTATGTACATCACTTATTATACTTACATTGTGAATTTGCCTTGTATATTTTTTTTTTATGACAGCCACACGGAAGGGTGTCTTAATTGGTAAACAGGTATGGCGTTCAGTAAGTTGGGATTGCCATGTCAGCATATATATATTGTTGCTTTTGCTGATGTGGCTATTGTTTACTTTTAAAAAAATGGACAAATTGGTGAACACCCACCTTCATCGACCAAGGGGGTGCTTGGTACATTGTCATTGCACTGTCATAGCATTTTGGGTTGATCAATGAAAATATTGTATTATCACATCATTTATGACTGTCGCTTCAACTAAAAAATGCACACTTGTGAAAATAAAATTAGCAATTTGTATTGATTAACTCAAAATACAAGTGCAATTCTAATCCGATCCAGTTCAATGTGAGTCCATTATAAATGGACCAGGTCCAATTCTGTCTAATAAATATTTTGGATTATTTTGGATCGGTCCAATTCAATGTCTCGACCATCCAATCTGTTCAAATTCATTTTGAATTAGATTGGTTTCAACTCAAACTTAATCTATTAACACCTATATTCTTATCTTATAACAATGGACCGGATTTGGCTTAATTCAATCCAATCCAATATAAATTTATTACGAACGAACTAAGTCCAGTCCAATCTAAAAAATATTTTGGACTGGATTGGTCCAATCCAATATATTTTATTGGTTCATCCAAATTGATTTTGGACTGGATGGAATTCAATCCAAAACCGATTCATTAACACCCTTAATTACAACACAACAACACCGTACCAAACACTCTCTTAAATAACACTATTTCATACAAGAACTTAAGCTTAACTATATAATATGAAAATTTGCAGGCTGGTTCAAGTTGGCTCTTTGTGTACCCACGGGGAATACACGACCTGTTACTTTATGTAAAGAAACAATACAAAGATCCGGTGATTTATATTACAGAGAATGGTGAGACTGAGCTCTTGATCTGTTGCTTTTCACATTAATTCTGTGCTCCAAGGTTTGTGCCATGTTGATCATTGATCAGAATTAAATACTTATTTATTGTTTTTATATATGTTTTTTAGGGGTGTCGGAGAAGGATGATAGCTCTTTGACATTGAAGGAAGCGCTGGTGGATAACTTGAGAATAGAATATTATCAAAGCCATCTTTCTTTTGTTCAAAAAGCTATTAAGTGAGTTTTTCGATCATTGTCCATTACTTCTTATTAATAGAACCATGGTTCTTAAAACCGTATTGGTGACTGAACCGGTCAGGGGTCTGATTATTGGTTCAAACGGTCCAATCATTTGACCCGAATAATTGACCTGATAAAAAAAATAAAAAAATTGAAAAACGGTCAAAATTGTTTAAACAATTTAAACGGTTAATCGTCAGTTCAACGATTTGCTGACCAAGACCATCGATTTTGAAGAAAAACAGACTGGTTCCTGATTTTCTGGTCCAATTTTGAAAACCATTAATAAAACTCAAAAATGCGAGCCCAATGCCATTGCTTCTGCTTGGTTGAACTCAGGAACCAAATGATTAATTGGGCTATTCGAGAATCAGCTCAAGGTATTTGGGCTGAACTCTGAATAGGACCCATCATCTTAAAAATGGGCCCATTCAGGGGGAAAAGCCAACAATTTAGTGGCCTGTGGTTGTAGTTGTAGCAGGCTAAGTTTCAGCGTACTTATTTGCCATTGGTGAAAAAGCACTTATTTCAAACAGGAGTAGTGTAGGTATTTTCAAAATGATATGATGGGCCAAGACAGGTCAGAAAGGAAATAAGTATTATGGTTGAGTTTTTGCAGGAAAGGTGTAAATGTGAAGGGATACTTTGCGTGGTCGCTTATGGACAACTTCGAATGGAACGATGGTTACTCGGTTCGTTTTGGTATTAATTACATAGACTACAAGAATGGGCTGAAGAGATACCCAAAGCGCTCAGCTTATTGGTTCAAAAAATTCCTCCAACGCTAGGGCAAAGGCATGTTCTCAGTCCATCCCATGCATCATCTTGCCAAATATAAAACTGGTTTTTGTACCAAGTAAATAAGCATGGGATCTTCTCTTATTTAACTTTAATTAGCTTTTTATGTTTGAAGTTGTGAGCCTAGATTGCACCTCCTCTTCATCATTATTAGATGGGGAAAATAAATAACAAGTGCATACATCCTTGCACATACTTTCTAGGTCAACTTGAGTTCTGTGGAAGCAAGAGGCAGGAGTCCTTTCTTCTTCGTTTACTACAAGAAAACTGATCTTTTTTCGGCAGTACATAGTTGGTGGTTATACTTTCTGATTATGCCACTGCCGGTAAAGATGATGTATGTGTTTGGAACCGTTTATATATATATTTTTTTATTCAACGTTTGTATTTTATTAACTGGTAAAATCGAAAAAGATAATAATTACAATCGTTTGTGACAATTAAGCACTACATCAATATAACAGTGAAAAAACACCTAACCATTGGGGGATGGTTTAGAAAATAGCTTATCCAAATAGTAAGCATGTATAGAAATCGAAGTCACCTTTTACTATTCTTGATACCTACAGAAGAACATAAGAGGGGAACTGCTAAAGTGGCGCCCATATGACAGCGTTTATTGAATAAACGCCTATGGTTCCAAACATCCTTAATAACTTCCAGCAAAGGCAAAGAAAACCACCATAGGTATCTATGTGATTTTGGCACTCAAATCAATCATTGCCCGAAATTGTTGGCAATCATAAAACCGCCAAAAAAAGTAGCTACGTTTCATTATATTTGAAAAGTACCAGCAGTCATACAAATTACCACTAAAATCGAGTCAAGTATCTCCTTTATATAATATAGATTTAAATACATAAAAAACATAATTATTTAAATATTTAAAATTTTGGATCCAATCAATAAGTCATTCAAATAAAGTATTGTGAAAAAGGGTAAAAGAGTTAAATATAACTTAACTTTTCATAAATTGACTTAAGAATACCCTTAGTTTTTCAAAAAGAGTTAAACATACCTTGTGACTCTTTCATTCCTCATTTGCTTTAAAATTCTCAAAATATACCCTAAAATTTTCTCAAATACATATGAACATACTCTCTCTCATTTGTTTCTTTTCTTTTCTTTTCTTTGTTTGTAATTTTATATTTTTCACTTATTGCACAACCAATTCTCCTAGAACCTAGAGTAGGGCATTGGTAAATGTTAATTCTAGCGTCAACCATCTTTGTGTCCTAAGTCCTACGCTACTCTCAGTAGAAAAATGTCTAAAAAGTTGCAGAGTGGAGAGATGAGAACGCATCTGCAGCTGCATATACTTTCTTTTCTTTGCTTCAATCTATCTCACTTTCCCCATCTCTATATCATCCATAGATGTCAGCGTCTCTGATGAAGATCAAAACTGCGATGATTGCTCCAAAAGGTTCTGATTGGAGAACTGGAAAATTTCATCTTCTCGGGCCTCACATTATCACCTGTTTTCTAGCGTCTCAAGTGACGAGAATAAATCTCTCAACGTTTCTTACATTACTCGACCCATTTTAAAATGATTTCATAGTCACTAATAGACCTGTTTAGGGGCCGGATAGCCCAGTAGGTTGGCCTGACTCGACCCATTTTAAATCGGGCTTAGACAAAGATACAAGTCTGCAGGCTTATGCTCGGGCTTTCCTAAATAAGCCCAATCCAAGCCCGAGCCCAGCCCAATAATATTATTTAATAAAAAATATAATATATACTAATAATACATAATATATATTATATGATAATAAAATTAATAGTGAAAAAGGTATGGATAGTGAAGCCCGAGCTTGGGGTTCGAGGCTTATGTAGGGGTAGGCTTGGGCTTGGGCCTAGTCATTTTGTATTTATAAAGAGGAAAATCCCAGTCCGAACCTGGCCCCGCCCAGCTTGTGAACAGGTCTAATTGCTGAACACAACTATTCAACCAATCCAATAGCTATTTTTATTCTTCAGTATTCTCTCTCTCTCCTTCTCTCTTTGTCATCTTTCTCTATTAATAAGGGCAAAGTAAGATTTTAAATTTTTAAATGACTTCAGATGTGCCTTTTCATTGATGGAGGGTATATTTAAGTCCAATGGGATTAGTCCACTAGGTATTTTTGAGTCTTTTTGAAAAACTCATGATACATTTAAGTCAGTTTATGAAAACTTGGGGTATACTTAAGTCTTCACCCCCCCCCACCCCAAAAAAAAGGGGGGTTTTATTGTTCAGTCCATCCAGAATTCTTAGCTCCACCGTACAATCAGGGTAGGTGCCAGCTTAGAATTGATGCCAATACATGGCGGGTATTGATGTTTAAGGTGAAGGTGATTGACATTTGAATTATTGCAAGTGTGCAGTGTAATTCAGAATTCTGAAGTCTGAAGTGGAGTACAGTCTACTTATCCCAAAGAAAATCAAAATATAAATATCTTTTCACCTCTTTATCCTTTACTTTTACTTATGTGGAACATGTGCATGGGACATGTCCTTTCCTTGATGACGATGGTTATGATAATAAAAATAATGATGATGATGATGGTGACAACAACAACAGTGATGTCTTGTGTTTTGATAGGTGCCTCATCTCTCATGATAAGGTAGCACTGCAAATAGATCAAATTGAATGGAATTGGATTTATTTATATCCAAGTTTGATTGATCAACATTTGAATTTGAATTGCAATTAGATATTAAATGGCATTAAATAAAATAAACTAAAAATTACCAAAATTTTGCCGAATTCTTTTGGGTGTAGTAGGGCTACTTTGGGTGTTTCATATACATTTTTGGATGAAATGTCATCAAGAGCTTGTGTGGTGTGGGTATAAATGAAAAATTTTATAGGGCTCCCTTGTATTGCTCGATAGATTTTTGCCATCATTCTACCCCCACCAAAAATCTCTTATCAAAACAATAATCTTGTGACATATTTTGAAGAAAAGTTGACATGCCATGGAATAAGGTAAAGAAATAATAGATTTCTTGCTGATTCCAGAGTCATCATCCCTTGTACTTTTCTGAATTTTTGCAAATTTCTGGTATTTTTACATATTTTCTGATTTTTTCTATAAAAGTTTTGAATTGTCTGCAATTTCTAGTTTTTTCTTTGCATTTTTCGTAAATTTTTGGTATTTTTTTTGCAAATTTTGTACTATTTTCTGTATTTATCTACATTTATTTTGCATTTTTTAGGTATACGGGTTGACCTGATTCGTTTTTGTAACGTGGTAGTCTTTAGAGAGATTATTCTCTGAAAATTGTTATTTCGGGTATACAAGCCGTCCCAACCCATCTTTGTATTTATAGGTGAGGGTGGTTAAGGGTCAATGGGTCAATATGGGTGGGTTAGGGTGGGTTATGACCCTTTAACAAGGATTGATGATGGGTCATGGTGAGTTGGTGGGTCCATATGGGTGGGTTGATATTCTACCCTTAGCCAACCTAACCCAACCCACCCATTTGCCACCCCCACCCCCAACAACTAAAAAATAGCTAATTTTTAGGGTATTTCGGGCAATTGAATTATTTTCAATTCATATAAATAACCATATCCTCCACATCAATCCACCATTTTCATCACACCAATTCAGCAATTCTCATACTCTTTGGGTCTGTCATCTCAATTCTCATACAATTTCATAGTCACACTATCATACACTTGGGCAGTTAGGCACTTAGCAAATTATCCATTTAGGAGGCATTGAGAGGCACTTAGCAATTCTATATATACGATAATCCAACCATTTGGTAAGTTGTTATAGACACACCGCCCGGCAGCACACTGCGGTGCAGTCATAGGCAGCGGCATGCACAGCAGGCCGCACAGCAACACGCACCGCCCGGCAGTACCGCACAGCAGCACGCACCACCCAACAGCGTGCAACACGCACCGCCCGACAGCGAGCAACACGCGCCGCACGGCAGCAACACGCACCGCACGGTAGCAACACTGTGAGACGCTCGCCGTGGCAACAGCAGTAGAGTGGGGCCCACACGACAACTCATCAGGGTGGGCCCGCACTTATTTTACCATGTCGGCTTTGCTCACCAAACTCACCGCCAGCTACTCCATTCCTTATCCCTATCTTATCTTATCTTATCTTAAGTAAGAGTTGTTTTACCATTAGGAGTAGGTAATTAGGAGTTTGAGCTCAAGTTGGAGTTTGAGTTTAATTAGAAATTTCCTTTTGTAATCTCCTATTTAAGGAGCCACGAATTGAAATAAAGGCATTCAGTTTTCAACCAAGAAAGGTGTTATGAGAGTTCGGGTGATCTCTTGGACAAATCACCCATGCGATTGCCACAATAGGGTCTGTACGCAAGGGCAAGGGCAAGGGAAGACAGGAGTCTCTCCCGGTGGACCGACCCGTTATGAGATCCAACGCGTAGGCCCATAACTGTTTACCAATTAGGACACGTCCTTTACTTAGGACATGTGGGGCAGATCCTTCATAGTCAAGACGGACCATTACAGCCTCAAATATCTGCTGGAATAACGGCTCACCACCTTGCCACAGCAGCATTGGGTCAGCAAACTCCTTGGATTCGACTTCCGGGTAGACTACAAGGCGGGGGCCTTGAACCGTGCCGCAGATGCCCTGTCCCGTCGCAACGACGACATGCTACTCCATGCAATCTCACAGCCCCGAGCCTCCCTACTGGAAGACATTCGGAATGAACTGCCACAGTCACCCGAATGGAGTGATCTGCTTAGGACAATACAGGCGGGAACGGTTAACTCCAATTGGAGCACACAGGACGAGTTGGTACTGTACAAAGGCAGAATTTATCTTCCAACCGACTTCCCCTTAATTCCCTCTGTTATCTCCAGCATACACAACGCCATGCATGAGGGTATCCAGAAAACACTGCACTGCATCCATGCAGATTTCCACTGGCGGAGCATGAAGGCTTCGGTATGGGACTTCATCCAGAACTGTTCAACGTGCCAGCAACAGAAGTGGGAAAACTTGCACCCAGCAGGCCTTCTCCAACCCCTCACCCTCCCCACTCAGATCTGGGCACATATTTCCATGGACTTCATCGAAGGCTTACCCAAGGTGGGAGGGAAATCGGTGATATTTGTAGTAGTGGACCGCTTCTCAAAGTATGCCTACTTCCTTCCCTTATCTCACCCCTACAGCACGGTCTCAGTAGCCCACGCCTTCTTCGGCCACATCTTCCGATTACATGGGCTACCTGAGTCCATTGTAAGTGACAGGGACCCGATCTTCACCAGCGCCTTCTAGAAGGAGCTCTTCCGACTGTAGGGAACAGACCTCGCCTTCTCCTCCGCCTACCATCCACAGACAGATGGCCAAACAGAGGTGGTGAACCGGACAATAGAGATGTACCTCAGCTGCCTTGTGGGAGACCAGCCCAAGCGCTGGGTGGAGTGCCTTCCGTGGGCAGAATACTGTTATAACATGTCCTACCACTCCTCCCTTGGCATGACTCCCTTCTAGGTGGTATATGGCCGAGACCCTCCCCGTCTCTTATCGTACGAGCCAGGCTCTACACGGCTGGAAGAAGTCGATCGCAGCCTCCAAGATCGTGACGCCCTCCTAGCCGAAGTCTCCTTGCGCTTACAGCAGGCACAGGCGCGCATGAAGCACGCCTACGATCAGCACCACCGTGAAGTCACCTTTGAGCCGGAACAGTTCGTTTGGCTGAGGCTCCAACCCTACCGATAGGTCTCCCTCAGGCGTCGAGGACCCCCCAAGCTAGCCCCAAAATTTTACGGGCCCTTCAAGGTTCTCAGGCAGATCGGGAAGGTTGCCTATCAACTCAAGCTACCAGAGCACAGCAGAATCCATGACATCTTCCATGTGTCCCTCCTGAAGCCTTTTACAGGGACTCTGCTGAACCAAGTGCCTCCTCTACCACCTCTAAAGGACAGTAGACCCATCCTCCTACCTCGGGCTCTTGTACGGTCACACATTAATCAGGGTACCTTCGAGGTTCTAGTAGAATGGGACGGAATACCATCAACTGAGGCCACCTGGATCCCCTGGATCGATCTTCACAACGCCTACCCCGAACTCGAGCTTGAGGACAAGCTCGTAGTCCAGGAGGGGTGTGATGTTATGGACACACCGCCCAGCAGCACACTGCGGCACAGTCATAGGCAGCAGCACGCACCGCCTAGCAGTACCGCATGGCAGCACGCAACGCCCAGCAGTGCGCAGCATGCACCGCTCGATAGCATACAACACGCGTCACACGGCAGCAGCACGCAGCGCACGGCAGCAGCACTGTGAGACGCGCGTGCCGCCGACAACAACAGTAGGGCAGGGCTCGCACGACAGCTCATCAGGGTGGGCCCACACTTATCTTACCATGTCAGCTCTGCTCGCCAAACTCGCTGCCAGCTACTCTGTTCCTTATTCCTATCTTATCTTATCTTATCTTAAGTAAGAGTTGTGTTACCATTTGGAGTTTGAGTTTAGGTTGAAGTTTGAGTTTAATTAGGAATTTTCTTCTGTAATCTCCTATTTAAGGAGCCACGAATTGAAATAAAGGCATTCAGTTTTCAACCAAGAAAGGAGTTAGGAGAGTTCGGGTGATGTCTTGGACAAATCACCCACGCGATTGCCACAATAGGGTCTGTACGCAAGGGCAAGGGCAAGGGAAGACAGGAGTCTCTCCCGGTGGACTAACCCGTGGCGAGATCCTACGCGCGGGCCCATAACATAAGTGCAATTAAATTAATTCTTATTTTTTTAGAATTAAAAATTATGGTTGACTCCTCCTCCCAAAACCAATTCTCCAATGGTAAATTCACTAGTCCGATTTAAAAAATATTTATGAGGGGAAGGGAAAAAGAGCCATTTTCCAAAAATGTTGGATTGGCTTTAGTTTTAATAGCAAGGGTGGTACTGGCCACTTGGCCAAGCATTTTCTCTTCCATGAGAAACAAGAAAAAGACACCTATTTTAAAGATTTGTTGAATGTTGAGGATAAACAACAAGACAAAGAAGGACATGACACTACTACACCTAATGAAGCAGATGATTAACGTCAAGGAGATGGAGTAATTTTTTCAATTTTATTAAATTATTTGTTATATTTTCAACAATGTAACTTTTGTTTTCAATTTGTAATTTTTTATATTTTAAATGAAATAAAATTCCTATTTTTTCAATTTGTTGTCCATTTTATATTTTGGTAAGTATTGTTTTTTCATTTCTTTGTTAGATTTTTTTTTTTTTCAATTTGTCCCCGAAGCAGACAAAGCCCAAAGTAAAGTTAGCAAAAAAAAAGTCTAGGCCTTTTTGGTTTGGTTTGGCCTCGGCCCAAGGCACGACTTGTAGCCCAGCCTGACATGGGCTTGGCCCATGACATGGCCTACAGCCCGCCCATCCTAAGCCCACAGCCCGCCCTAGTCCAGCTCGGACCCACATGGGCTCAGGCCCTACTGGGCCGACCCACCCGGAGTGTCCCAAGAGTGGGAAAGACGACCCATTTTACACCACTATACTTCAATGATAATCCCAATTGATGAATCAATTTTTTGTGATGTATCAATTTTTGGGCTAAGTACCTCGTAATTTGGTCTAAGTTGGGGGCAGATTAGGTGCCGAGTTAACTGGGCCGAGCTGGGCAGGTTAGGTGCCAAACTGATTGGGCCGAGCTAGGCAGGTTAGGTGACGAATTGACTGGGCCGAGCTAGGCAGGTTAGGTAACGAGCTGACCAGAGTATCGAGCTGCCTATTAGTTGCCGAGCTGACTAGAGGGCCGAGCCGCTTGGTGGCAAGCTGGATTGATTGTTGAGCTTTGTTGTTCTTTATAGACCTGCAAGGAATCAATGTCAGTGGACCCGGGGTGGCTAACCCGGCGAGGTCGCTCCGATGCTTAAGTCAGTACTCTCATAATAGACTGCGAGCTAAAAATCACAAAGTATGAGAGATAGAATATGCTTACTTGCCACCCCTTGCTCCATTGGGGTTGGTACCTTTATATAGACATTGTTTGGCATGGGCTTCACGCACCATATCCAAGATTTGTGAGAAGTCATCTAAGTGGTTTGAGATTCCCTGAGGTAACCGCCATGCACGTTGACCACCCTCCGGATCATTCAACACGTGGGCAAACTTCCAAGGACCGTGGGAGTGTTTGGATATGCATGCCAAATTTGTCGCCGAGCACATTTCCCAGGCCGCCAGTTAACACCTGGGCTAGGCCGCCAGGTCGTGCCAGGGCCAGGCCGCCAAGTCGCCAGGTCGCGTCAGTGTCAGGATTCCAGCTCGCGCCAGTGCCAGGTTGCTAGTTCGCTCCAGGGCCAGGCTACCAGCTCACGCCTGTGCCAGGCTGCCAGCTCGCGCTAGGGCCAGGTCGCCAGGTCGCGCTTGTGCTAGGCTGCCAGTTCGCGCCTGGGCTAGGTTGCGCCAGGGCCAGGCCGCTAGGTCACGCCTGTGCCAGGTCGCACCTGTGCCAGGCCATGCCTGTGCTAGGCCACGCTTGTGCCAAGCTGCCAGGTGGGACACCATCAAGTTGGCTAAGGCAAGTTGTTGCCAAAGTGGTTTCAGGTGTCACCTAGTTTTTCCGAGGTGCCATGTGTCACAATATCATTGGAGGGCCAAATCCGCCCTCATCATTTGCCTCCCACTCCCGAGCCGAAAGTAACTTGGCAAAGGGAGTAGATTGCTCATTTTGGCCTAAAATGACTAATTCGATGAGGTCGTAAGCGTCGATTCAATTCCTTAGGCTCTGGGAGCAACTCACAGTCCACTCTCCTTACCTTTGATTTTGCCCATTCCGAAGAGGTGACTGGGTCTTATGTGGTGCTGAAGTCTTTGCCAGTTTGGCACTTTAGCCCTTAGACTCTGGGAGCAACTCGCAGTCCACTCTCCTTACCCTTAATTTTGCCCATGCCGAAGAGGCAACTGGGTCATATGTGGTGCCGAAGTCTTTGCCAGTTCGACACTTTAGCCCTTAGGCTCTGGGAGCGACTCGTATTCCACTCTCATTGATCTTTGATTTTGCCCATGCCGAAGAGGCGACTGGGTCTTATGTGCCCATGCCGAGGAGGTGACTGGGACTTATGTGCCCATGCCGAGTTCTTTTGTCAGTTCGCCAGTTTGCGCCTGGGCAAGTTCGACACGTCGGCGCTCGTGCCAGGCCGCCAGGTCACGCCTGAGCTAGGCCCCCAGTCCGCGCCTGGGCCAGGCCACCAGGTTGTGCCTAGGCTAGGCCGCCAGGTTGCGCCTGGGCCAGGCCGCACTAGGTCGCGCCTGGGCCAGGCCACCAAGTCGGCTCCTTAGAGCTATGGCTACACTGCATCAGCCTCGTTAGTGACATCGATTACCCACTCCTACAAGAAGCTACTAGGAGTTCGACCTACGGGGGCAACACTACGGATTTTAGGTCACCAGCTCGCACGGGAGCCTTTGAAGGCTCGACTGGTAGGGGCGTCCATGAATTCTGTTGGCCGCCTACTCCCGTGGAAGCCACGAAGAGCTCACCTTTGTAGAGGGTACCTCGCGAAGAAGACTGATGAGGCTTTATCCGAGTTGAAATAAAGTTGGTAGAGCTACTTAGTCTGTTGGCCATCAACTTCCTGCATAGTCTTTGAGTTCCTAAAACATGCAAACTACAAAGTGAGAGATTTTAATTTCTAAAAGGTGAGAACTTAGCTTTCTGGAAGAGGAGGACTTAGCCTTTCGAAGGATGAGAACTTAGCTTTTTGTAGCGTTTCCCACAGACGACGTCAATTAATGCTGCACGATCTAGCTGCTTTATGTTGGAGGTGATCTAGCTTCCAGGCAGACGGCGAACTATTGATTTGCAAGAGGATCAGAGAACCCGGGGTTGCTAACCCGGTGAGGTCACTCCGATGCTTAAGTCAATACTCTCATAATAGACTGCGAGCTAAAAATCACAAAGCATGAGAGCTAGAATATGCTTACTTGCCCCCTTCGCTCCATTGGGATTGGTGACTTTATATAGGCATTGTCTGGCGTGGGCTTCACGCACCATATTTGAGATTTCTGAGAAGTCGTCTAAGTGGTCCGAGATTCCTTGAGGTAACCGCCATGCACGTTGACCACCCTCCGGATCATTCAGCACGTGGGCCAACTTCCAAAGATCGTGGGATTGTTTGGATATGCAGGTCGAATTTGTCACCGAGCACGTCTTGCAGGCCGCTAGGTCGTGCTAGGGTCAAGCCGCCAGGTTGCACTAGGGCCAGGCCGCCAGGTCATGCCTGTGCTAGGCTGCCAATTTGCGCCAGGGCTAGGCTGCCAGCTCGCGCCAAGGCCAGGCCGCCAGGTTGCGCCTGTGCCAGGCTGCCAATTTGCGCCTAGGCCAAGTCACGCCTATGCTAGGCTGCCAGTTTGCGCTTGGGCCAAATCGCGCTAGGGCCAGGCCGCTAGGTTGCGCCTGTGTCAGGCCGCCAGGTGGGACACCATCAACTTGGCTAAGACAAGTTGTTGTTAAAGTGATTCCGGATATCACCTAATTATTCCAAGGTGCCATGTATCACAATATCATTGGAGGGCCAAATCCGCCCTCATCACCAATCTTCGATGTGATCAATGAATTATTATAATGTCAATGTAATTTCGAGCCCCGCTATTGGTTACATCATTTTGAGAATTATTAAATAGTTGTTGAAAAAGTACTATGCCAACGAAAATGATTTGTGGTCGTGTGGGGACACTATCGAAAATGATTTATAGTCGTGTGGGGAGACTACGAAAATGATTTATGGTCCTGTGGGGACACAAGGCGAGTGTTAATCGGTTGAACTTTTCAACATTGAATACGCTAGTCAGAAGGAACAAATTACAGCTCACATTGTTTAATGTATTTTGTTTGGTATGTTAAAAGTTGTTTTTTTTTTTTTAAATTTCACTCACACATAACAACCTCTCGTATCTGGATTTTAATGGATTACCAAATCATTATTCATATCGGTATTTAAGTGAAAATAAAGGGAAGTCTTTTATTCTAATATAAGTGTCTTTTAGTAAGTCTTTTTAGAAAGATCTTCTAGCAGTTTAGATGGCCAAAAGACGACGAATTTTTGGGGTTTTGTTTGTTAAGACAAAGATTGTTTGGTAAACAATTTGATCTATTGGGCTTTTAAGACACATTTAGAGGTTATATATCATATAGAAAGACAAAAAGTATTCATTTGAAGCTTCCTGAAATTCGGTATTTTCAGTCTATTCGGGTCTTATTGTGCATGCATTTTTTCATCTTTCTGGATTTTGGTTACCAAATGGAAGAGACTAATTAATTTTTTGGTCTTTTGAACTTGCTGAAGCCCAAAAGGACTTGCCAAACACCGTCTGATTTTCAGATTGACAATGGGGGTAGCATTCACAACCCTATTTGGTTGCATCCAAGATTTAAAGTATCCACGTGATGGATTGAAGGTGATGACCATTGAATGCTTAATGGTGAAGATGGACCCCTTGTGGAGATGCAGACGGACAATTAGAGAATGCAAGAAGCTAAATGGACATTATCCATTCCCATATTAGAGATAAGGAAATTAAGTTGTGGATTCGTTAGGGTAGTTTGGCAAGCTTTTTTTGGGAATTTCTTTTGGTAGCTTTGATAATCAAAAGATGCATTGAGTTTTTGCATGAAGATTTAAGCAATGTAAAGCTAATTTGGTAGATACATGTATTTCCATGCATCTTTCTATGTCTTTCTGTATGAGAATAAAATGCAAAAGACATGAAAAACTTCATTTGGAGCTTCCCAAAATCAGCCTAAAATGGGTTTATCGCGTCTTTTTGGTGTTTCTGCTTTTGGCTGCTAAATCTTCCACGAACCATACAGGAATAGACCGAAAATCAATCTGCCCCCAACTTGTAAACAACCGAAAGACCAAACGGAAAGACACATTAAGCATGGCCTTAACATGGGCTATAAGTATCTTGTCAAGGGATTATCCTTGGGGCCTGTATTATATTTGTATCATGGACCATTGGGGGAGGGGAGAGGAGATCATCCTCATTAAGCTAGTTATTTGTTGTCTTTTTTAGTAACATAGCCGATCCAAAAAAAGCATCCATAGTTCCATACAGTTTTTACTTTATTACTTTTTATGTTGGCACCAATTGCTGACAAATACTTTATAAGTAATAATTATTATTTAGGGTAAAATGTTGAAATCTCTTGAAGTTTTGGCGTTGCTGAAGCCTCCCTTGAAGTCTGATCATTGCAATAACTTCCTCTCAACTTTTTGACAGTTGCAAGTAGGCCCCCTCTGATAGAATCTTCTAAAATAGAGGTATGAAAATGTCTAAAATACTCATACAGTTAATGTTTATTTTCCAAATTTCACTTCATATGAATCACTACCCCAAACCCTTCCAATCTCTTTTCTACAATTGATTTATTTTTCAAATTTTCCCTTTATATCAATCACTCAAATGTAAAGCTGTAACTTTAAATTCTCTCAGCAATAACTGTATGGGTAGTTTAGACATTATCATGTCTTTTTATAAGATTCCACCAGAGGGGTCTACTTGCAACTGTATTAGAAAGTTCAAAGGAGGTGATTGCAACCATCAAACTTTAGGTATGGTTTCAGCAACAACCAAAAACTTCAGGGGAATGTTTCAATAATTTGGGAGAATGACGGATAACCCCAGTGTCAGCATTTGTAGGTTCAAAATACATTTTGGGTAGGTGCCAACTCGGTATTGATGCAAATTTATGGGCGGACATGGATGTATAAGGTATGCCTTTTGACGTTTTGAATGTTTATAGCTGTGCAGTGGAAGATACTTCTCCGAAAAGTCAATGGGTATATAGTTTTACTATATACCACAAAACTTGAGGGAAATGTTCCCTTTTTTATCTATTTACCACAAATATGTATCTATGCTCATGCTTCTCTATTTAAAGGATGCTGAGATGACCCTCTCCATAACCCAAACCGGCTGTTATGGCATTTCAAAGCTTCCCCCTGCTCGGCCTGCTTATCCTTGTCGACTTGCTGGGTCGATCTGGGGGTACTACACTGAGTAATGATTCCTCAACTTCACTAAACCGATACAGTTTTCTAGGAAGATCTTTTGGTAGCTTTGATAGTCAAAAGACGCATTGAATTTTTGTATGAAGATTTGAGCAACTCAAAGCTACATTGATAAATACACGTATTTCCGTGTCTTTCTGCATGAGAATATAACACAAAAGACACGAAAAACTTCATTTGGAGCTTCACAAAATCAGCCCAAAATGGGCTTCTCGCGTCTTTTTGGTGTTTCTACTTTTGGCGACTAGATCTTCCATGAACCATACTGGAATAGACAAAAAATCGATCTACCCCCAACTTGTAAACAACCGAAAAACCACACAGAAAGACACACTAAACAGGACCTTAACATGGGTTATAGGTATCTTGTCAAGGGATTATCCTTGGGACCTGTATTATATTTGTATCAAGGGTCCATTGGAGGAGGGGAGAGGAGGTCATCCTCATTAAGTTAGTTATTGTTGTCTTTTTTAGTAACATAGCCGATCCAAAATAGGCATCCATAGTTCCATACGGTTTTTACTTTATTACATTTTATGTTGAAACCAATTGCAGACAAATACTTTATAAGTAATAATTATTATTTGGGATAAATTGTTGAAATCTCCTATGTAGTTTTTGGCGTTGCTGAAGCCTCCCTTGATGTATGATAATTGCAATTACTTCCCCGCAACTTTTTGATAATTGCAAGTAGGCCCCCTCTGATAGAATCTTCTAAAATATAGGCATGAAAATGTCTAAAATACCCATAATGTTTATTTTTCAAATTTTTCTTCATATAAATCACTACCCTAAACCCTTCCAATCTCTTTTCTACAATTGATTTATTTTTCAAATTTGCCCTTTATATCAATCACTCAAATGTAAAGGTGCAACTTTAAATTCTCTCAGCAGTAACTGTATGGGTAGTTTAGACATTATCATGTCTTTTTATAGGATTCCACGAGAGGGGGTATACTTGCAACTGTATTAGAAAGTTCAAGGGAGGTGATTGCAACTATCAAACTTTAGGTATGGTTTCATCAACAGCCAAAAGCTTTAGGGGAATGTTTCAACAATTTGGGAGAATGACCGATAGCCCCAGTGTCAGAATCTATTGGTTCAAAATACATTTGGAGTAGGTGCCAGCTTGTATCTTTCGACATTTCGAATGTTTATAGCAATGCAGTGGGAATCAGAAATCTACATTGGGTGTATCCATACTTCTCCGAAAAATCAAAGGGTATATAGTTTTAGTATGTACCACAAAAGTTGAGGGAAATGTTCCATTTTTTTACCTATGTACCACAAATATCTATCTATGCTCATGCTTCTCTATTTAAAGGATGCTGAGATGACTCTCTCCATAACCCAAACCGGCTGTTATGGCATTTCAAAGCTTCCCCCTGCTCGGCCTGCTTATCCTTGTCGACTTGCTGGGTCGATCTGGGGGTGCTGCACTGAGTAATGATTCCTCAACTTCACTAAACCGATACAGTTTTCCAGCAGGCTTTGTTTTTGGGGCGGCATCAGCTTCTTATCAGGTATTTCAGCAAGAAACCTTCTTAAGTTAATTTGTAGAAGTTGCTACGATATATATATCTGGCAGCCTGCGTTTGACCCTTGTGCATGGTTTCTTAGTTTGAAGGTGCAGCTAAACAAGGTGGTAAAGGCCCCAGTATATGGGATACTTTCACTCACAAATATCCAGGTCTCTCTCTCTCTCTGGGTTTTTTGGAGATGACAATGGTTCTTTGTTTCATCTTTTTCCTTTCATTCAAAAGTTCATGTAAATCTATATTGTTTCTTTCATTGTAACATGAGTCTCCTGAGTTAAATTATTTAATTCTTTCAAGTGTTACATTAATTAACAAATTAGAATTCATCAACATGGAGAGAGTTGGTTTTGATTGATTAGACTCCGAAGAGTACGATTGGGTGATTATCGTATCCGGAGATCTCACTTTTAAATTGACAAATCAAAACCACCACTATGAATTTTGATGAATTCTCTTTGGTTAATGTACAATTTATTAAAAGCCTTAAGTGTAAGGAGATCAGAACCCAGATTTCGTATTCACTTTTTCTCCCATAATTCGATACTATGGTTAGAGAGTAGTGGGTAGGAAATTCGGTCTAGACTAAGTTTGATAATGCTTAGTCCACCGATTAAGGGTATATCACCAGCCTAAGTTGATATGTGACGAGTGGGTGGCTCCTGTAAAACGGGCCGGGCTGGCATGGCATGATCAGTGTGGATGGCCCATATAAAATGCGGGTCATGTTGTATTGGCCTAGAGGTGATGCAGGGTCGTGTTATCTTCCCCTAAGATAATTTAGAAGTTAATGCTTAAGTTTATACGGGCCTGTGCCGTGCCGTAGGCCAAGATAGCTCGTGGGCTATGAAAACCAGGCTAATTTAAAGAAAAAATTATTTATAATTGATAATCATATTGTGGTATGTTATGCAGGCAAAATAGCAGACCGAAGTAATGGAGACGTAGCCATTGATTTTTATCATCGTTACAAGGTACATATTACACTGATTTCACTTCTTTTGGTTTTATATTTTAATGGGCTTTTGTTGCATTCATGGTTCAAAGTATCGGGCGTATTATATTATATTTTTTGAAAAAGTTATGGTTTAAAAGGTATCTTTGTTTAATTTTTTTAATAATAAAAAACATCTTATAAACTTTCAAAAAATTAAATTTTGACAAAAAAAATTAAAAAAATGTATATATCAACCATTTCTAAACACATACGATAAGGCCAAAATGCATATTGTATATGGATGAACTTCCTTTAATAACTTTTTCACAAAAATACTTAACAACTTCCATCAATTTCCACTCTAATTTGCCATCAAATCAAACATAGCTAATACAATTACCTTCTTGTGTGGGCGTGTGTTGGGAATCGGGACTGCATGATTTCAAAGAGACATGAAATAATTTAAGCAATGGGCCCTGTGGGCCCTTAAACATTTAAGAAATGCTTAACTCGAACTTTGAGCCCGCCCTGCCCAAAGTGGATGCCACTTAATAATTGGATGAAAAAGGATAAAAGCATAAATGCAAGAAAGTCCACGGAGTGGGGCACTGGTTCCCAGTTTGTTAGGTGAGATGTTATTAGGTGGACAAATTCAGATGATCTAACAGTCTTTGGCTTAACCGACAACTAAGTTGTCATGTGCAGGTGTAAAAATATCTTTCCATTAACCAGCACATCTTATCAACAAACTTGTCTATCATACGCATTTGCTGCTGTAACTAGCAGGAGATATTATCAATCAGTCAATTGACACCTTGTCATCATAGTATAACCCAATTTTACCTTTTGTCCTTCTTCTTCTTCACCATCCCTCTCCCCTCTCCCTGTTTCTTCGTCGCCATTACCACCACTGTTATCGTGTGTAAATTATCGGCAGAAGCTCATCTGAGCTCAGTTTCCCTTTGAGTCCAAATTTATTCTAAGTAAAAATACATCGATGGGAACCTCTCTCTAGTCCTTCGTCGATCTCGGTCCCACTCAATAAGTTGACGTGAAGATGCCTCTGCAGAGTTATTGCGCATTGGATGGCAGCGGTGAAGAATAAGGGATATGCGTAGAGAGAGAGGTAAAGAGAATTAACAAAAGAACGAAAGAGAAAGATTGGAAGCAAGCAAAAAAATGCCACCGCTGCTTGAAGTTGCAGCGGCGATGTCGTTGACACGAAAATAGACATGTTGGATTTAATGTTTGTTTGATCAATTACATAAGTAATTGCACCAGTATACTTGGTCGAAAAATCAATATTTTCTCTTACAAAAACTCAGTTTTGTATTTGTCCCACATTGGGATAGGAGCTGATTTATACTCCTGAGAGTATGGGGATTTGATATCATGCAACGCGTGTACGCATGTGTGCGGCGTAATGAGGCACTTTAGAGGCGCATTTTGCTCGCACTTTGCATGATTCGCGATGAACAGTTCTAGTTTTGGTGCGTTGATGATCGTTGATGAGATCAATGGTCACAATTCGGTCAAGTGTGATCAAGAAGCACAATTCAAAGTTAATAGTCACCAACTGTTAACTATTTTTTAAACCTTCAAATCACACAATTTTCGAAATTCACTCTCTCTCTCTCCGATCTACTACAATCTCACATAAGGTTTCTTTGGAGACTTTTCAACTTTGTTGGTTGCAAATTCTCGCCCAAAGGTCTATTGTGTCCTGAGAACGAATTTACCTATAACCCAACAACAAACTCAATAAAACTAAGTGAAGACAAATAAGATAAAGAAGACTTTTCCTCCAAAGTTACAATGACCCTATTTTCCCCAAGACATGGGTGGGATAAAAAAAAGAGAAAGAGAGAGAGATTGGAAGCAAGCAAAAAAAGCCACCGCCGCTTGAAGAGAGAGATCGGAAGCAAGCAAAAAAAAGCCACCGCCACTTGAAGTTGCAGAGGCGATGCCGTTGACATGAAAAGAGACGGGTGGGATAAAGATGGAGAGAGAGAGAATAAGAGACAATGACAGAGGGGAGAAAATGAGAGAGAAAGAGAGGTGGCTGATCAAGGGAATGCAGCTGCTGCTAGAAGTTGCAGTGGCTGCAATCATAGAATGGGAGATACAGGGAGCGTCAAAGGAGGAAGGGAAAAAAAAAGATGGAGAGAAAAAGAAAGAAAAAGGGAGAGAGAGAGAGAATGCGAGAGAGAAAGAAGAAAAGATAGCGCTGCTGGAGAACTCCCGAAAGCTGCCGGTGTTGTATATTCAAATTGGTGTTGTATACTCCGGTGGACGACGGGCCAGATCTCAGATATAGGTTCTCCTTTCAGATTTGAGATCTCCAACCTTTCTCACCGTCGCACTGCCATCCGGAAATTGCAGCGACAAGTTTCGCTGTCGAAGGCGACGGTGCTCATCAGATCCGGCGACGGTCACCGTTGCAAAACCACTCCTTAATTAATCGTTTCGTGAGAAACAGAGAGAATCATAGAGAATCAGACAAGTCGAGGGTCACCGCTGCAAAACTGCCGTCGCCAGTTGGTCACTGCAGTTCGCTGTAAATCGTCGAAGATAAAGTAAGGGCAAATTTTACATTTTGTTTCCTTCTGTTAACACTGAACGGCAACGATAATCGTTAGAAACCTTAAGTACCGCAAGACCGTATGTCATTGTCCTGAACAATAGGGTAGTTTAAAAAATTTACCCTTTTTAATTTAATGATAAAAATACTACGAACTCGCATGGCATTGAGGATCGTCTTTACGCCATGCTGCACACAACAGGCTCCATACCCGCATGGGTGTGGATTCACTTGTTACCAATGTGATTTACTCTATATAGAGGTGTTAATTGGACTCCATCTATTCCAATGTGAATTTACTTATAAATGGATTGTACCTAATCTAGTCTAAATCCAATCCAATTCATTAAAATGTAAATGGATTGGATTTAATCTAATCTAGATTAAATAAAATATCAAAAATTATATAAAAAACATGACATATAAAAAATTATAAAAATATATTAAAATGAAGAAAATCTGAAAATTACAAATATATACCTTTTTATCATTGAAAAAAGTGCTTTTGTAAAGTGTTTTTGTAAAAATGCTTTCATAAAAATGTTTTTGTAAAAGTGCTTTTATAAAAGTACTGTAGTTCTTTTGTAAAAATGATTTCATAAAAATACTTTCGTAAAAGTGCTTTTATTAAAGTGTTTTTATAAAATTGCTTCTACAAAAGTGCTTTCATAAAACTATTTTTTTTTTGTAAAAGTACTTTCGTAAAAGTACTTTCATAAAAGTGATTTTATACCGGCTTCAATTTTGATTGGTTTCAAATTGGACAAGCGTTTGGCCTCATAATGGGATTATTGGAAATTTGGTTTAGGTCCAATTCAGACCAATAAGAACATGGACCAATTTATTTTAGATTGGCCCAATCTAATAATTATAATGGACCATCCAAATCCAATTTAACAAGGTTTGGATCGGAATCCACAAGTACGCGCCTAAATCCACAAGTACGCACCTGACTTCAAAGTCGCTGATCCTTAGTTTTATGGCGAGCGCGTCATCGTGAGGTTGTGAACACCTCGCGCATCGTCTTCCGTGAAGAAGATCAGTTCTTCTGTCTTCGGCCTCTTTGGAGGGTTTTGTTCTTCTCGGGCTGCCTCGCGAACTGATGTCCGGGCTGCTGCTGAAGTACACCCTACTACCACCGGACCTCCCACTATCACATGGAAGGTTTCCCAAACTGGCCTCTCTTCCGGAGGCTGTCATTGCAACGCTTCGGCTAGTCTACTGCTGGATTCGGGGCATCCTTTCCGTGCTCCCCTTGCCGACCTACCTTATTGTTATTATTATTATTATGCTATACAAAATTTTTCAAGTATCCGCGACGGATGAGTCCCTCTATCTCATCCCAGAGATTATTACACTGTTCGGTACTATGACCATGATCTCTATGAAAACTACAATACATATTTTTATTTCTCTCGTTTGGATTCCCCTTCAGACGAGGTGGCCACTTTACGTATGGGGCGTCTTTGATTGTCATCAAGATCTCGGTTCGCCTCGTGTTTAACGGCATGTAATCTATCCGAACTGCTAAGGGAGCTCGGGACGACTGGCTTGGTTTTGCCTCCCGGGCCGGGTTTCTTCTGTCACCTGGGTTGGAGGGCTCACCTTCTCTTTTCCTTTTCTCGACCCCGCCTTCGGTCCTTTGGTTGATCTCTTCCTCTGTTCTCATGAACTTATCCACGAGTTTGAGGAATTCGGCCACGGTCGTAGGCTGGCTGGCTACCATGTGCCATTTAAGCTCCTTGTGCGTTACTCCTCTCTTGGCCGTCATGAGTTGTACCGCGGGGTCTAATCGCGGTATCTGCAAGCACGCTTCATTGAACTGCTTGATGTAGCCCCGGATGGATTCTTCTTCTCTTTGGACTACTCCAAAGATGCTTTCCTCAGTTCTGGGGCACCGCTTGCTGGTAACGAAGTGTGCTGTAAAGACCTGCACGAATTGGGTCCAGCTTCTTATTGACCCGGGGGCTAGGTTCCTGTACCAGGTGCGGGCCACCCCCCTGAAGGTGGCGGTGAAGGCCACGCACATGCATGATTCACTGGCCCTAGCGAGGTGCATTTGGGATTGGAAAGCATCGACGTGGTCGTTGGGGTCAAAAGGCCCATCATACTTGTCCAAAGGTGGGAGCTTGAAGTCTCTGGGCATGGGGACTGCTAGGAGTTCTGATGCGAGGGGGGAAGGAACTGAGAGAATCGGGGTAGCTTTTACCTCGTCCGAGCTCGTCTCTTTCATACCTCTGAGCTCGGGCAGGACACGAGTGGCAATTCGGCGACTTCGTCGGCGCCTTCGTTGTTGAGTGGGCATGGTACTGGTGCTGCTGGCCTTTGTGTTGCCAAGCTCAATGGGCCCGGAATGTTGGTAGTCTGCTCCTAGGGC
>NW_010729116.1:2325618-2458107 GCF_000365185.1 Nelumbo nucifera | reverse complement strand
CAGGGTGCCGAGGTGGAAGCAGTGGCTGGTTCAGGGGTAGTTGGGGGAACTTCGGCAGCAGCCCGGATGTCAGTTCGCGAGGCAACCCGAGAAGAACAGAACCCTCCAAAGAAACTAAAGACAGAAGAACCGATCTTCTTCACGGAAGACGATGTGCGAGGTGTCCACTACCCCCATGATGACGCGCTCGTCATAAAACTAAGGATCGACGACTTCAAAGTTAGGCATGTACTTGTGGATTCAGGTAGCTCGGCGGACATTCTCTTCAAGTCAGCATTTGACTAGCTACAGTTGCAGAGAAGCGAGCTGAAGCCCGCAAACACTCCTCTGGTGGGCTTCAGCGGAGAGAAAGTCAGGCCCCTCGAGAAGATAATAGTATCTATGGAAGTCGGCACATGGCCTTGTGCGGTCAGACTCAACCACGATTTCCTGGTGGTCGCGACCCCCTCCCCATACAATGCCATAATAGGRHGGCCAMTYACGCATATTCTACGGGCAGTGGTCTCCACCTACTATCTGGCAATGAAGTTCCCTACCGACTTCAGTGTGGGGGTAGCGTGGGGCGACCAGCTTGAGTCTCGCAAGTGTTATGTTGCTGCCCGGAAGGGAAAAACCAAAGGGCCGACGACCTCAAGCTGGAGCGGCCTACGGAGTAGGGCGAGGAACGAGCTTCGCCCACAGAGGAAACGGTTGCAATCCTGACTTCGGCTACGGATCCGGCTCAAACGCTACAGATCGGTGCTTCCGTCAAGGAGCCTCTACGAACTGAATTGGTGAGTTTCTTACTTCAAAATTTAGATATTTTTGCATGGTCCGCGGCCGATATGCTCGGTATTAACCCTGGCCTTATAACTCATAAACTTAACACTGACCCTGTAGGCAGACCCATTAGACAGAAGAAACGCAACTTAGCCCCAGAGCGTTGGAGGGCGGTCGACGAGGAGGTTGAAAAGCTCCTCGCAACAGACTTCATAAGGGAAGTTCATTACCTGAACCGAGCTTGCCCAAAAGATTGCTTCCCCCTCCCCGGAATCGACCGCCTAGTGAACGCGACCTCGGGACATGAGCTTATAAGCTTCTTGGACGCCTACTCAGGTTACAACCAAATCAGGACGGACCAGTCCGATGAGGAAAAAACTAGCTTCATAACCGAGTTCGGCCTGTACTGTTACAAGGTCATGCCCTTCGGATTGATGAATGTTGGGGCAACCTTTCAAAGATTTGTAAATAAGCTGTTTCGGCCCTTAATTGGCATGAAAATAGAATGTTATGTAGACGACATTGTCGTTAAGACGCAGTTCTCATAGGAATTAATACAAGACTTAGATTCTGTCTTCCAAATTCTGTGTCAATTTAGCATGAAACTAAACCCCAACAAGTGTGTCTTCGGTGTCACCTCGGGTAAGTTCCTAGGGTACATTGTCAACCGGCGCGGTATTGAGGCCAACTCGGACAAGATAAAGGCCATCCTAAATATGAGACTACCCCGAAAAGTAAAAGAAGTTTAGTGGCTAAACGACCGCATAGTCGCCCTGAGCCACTTCATGTCCAAATTGGCAGACCGTTGTCTACCTTTCTTTAAGGCAATCAAAGGCAAAGGGTTTGAATGGACCCGAGACTGCCAGCTCGTGTTCGACGAGCTAAAGAGCTACCTCACTACTGTGCCAACCCTGGCCAGGCCCGAGGAGGGCGAGGTCTTGGAACTGTACCTCTTAGTAAGTGACGAGGTGGTCAGTTCGGTACTAATAAAAGATGTAGATCGGGTCCAACGGCCCGTCTATTATGTTAGTAAAATTCTGCAGGGAGTAGAGGCAAGATACTCGCAGATAGAAAAGCTAGCATAAGCCACAAACTGCTATTAACGAAGTGGGTCATTGACCGACAAACCTCTGAGGCAAGTCTTACTTAAGCCCGAGGTTTCCGGTCGACTAACGAAGTGGGTCATTGAGCTCAGTGAGTACGACCTCCAGTATAAGCCACAAACTGCTATTAAGGCCCAAGCCCTAGCATATTTTATTGCCGAATGCACGTTTTAGCCTCGAAGCCCCTGGGCTGGTTGAGCCCGAGATCCCTAGTTCGGGTGAGCCCGGAGCTCCCAAGCCAATAGAGTCTGAACCCCGTGAAGTAGCAACCAGTGTGGCATCTCTCTTGGTTAGGCCAAACGCGAACTGGGAGGAGGAGCCCTAGATCCTTCATGTAGATGGCTCCTCGAACCAGCAGGGCAGCAGGGCTGGAATAGTCCTACGCGGCCCAGGTGGCACGAAACTGGAATACGCACTACGCTTTGAGTTTGTGGCATCCAATAATGAGGCGGAGTACGAGGCACTGGTAGCCGGGTTGAACCTAGCGCAAAAGGTAAGAGCAAGGCACATAGTTATCTGCAGTGATTCCCAGCTCAAGGTCAACTAGGTTACGGGCGAATACGAAGCATGCAAGCTCACTATGATCGCATACTTGGCAAAAGTAAAGGAGGCTCTGCTAAACTTCCAGTCACACTTCATCAGAAAAATCCCAAGGTCAAAGAACACCGAGGCTAACGCCCTGTCCCGGTTAGCCAGCACGAGTCACAACACTATGAGAACCGTGTACATAGAGAACTTACCTCGGCCTAGCATTCTCGGTGGGGCATAGGAGGTCGCTCCCATCCTTGAAGTAGAGCCAAGCTGGATTGACCCACTCGCTAGCTTCTTGCTAGATGTAACCCTCCCTGTGGACCGCAATGCAGCCAAGAGGGTGCAGCGCTAGGCAGCCAAATACGTCATAATAGACGAATAGTTGTACCGACGGTCTTACACGCTCCCCTATCTGCGTTGCTTGCGATCTGTTGAAGCCAAGCTCGTACTACGCGACATCCATGAAGGTCTGTGCGGCGGACACCTGGGGGGCAGAGCCCTCACCCAAAAAGCACTTCGACAAGGATACTACCGGCCAACGATGAAGGCAAAGGCGGCCGAGCTCGTCAGGAAATGCGACAAGTGTCAGAAGCATGTCAATATCCACCATCAGTCTACTGCTGACTTCAAATACCTCACCAGTCCATGGCCCTTTGCGCAATGGGGCATCGACCTCCTAGGGCCTTTCCCGCCAGCAACAGGTGGGAGAAAGTTCCTAGTGGTGGCAGTAGATTACTTCACAAAGTGGATAGAAGCTGAACCTCTGGCAACGGTCACACACCGAAACATACAGAACTTCTTCTAGAGGAACATTGTATGTCGCTTCGGGCTACCTCGAGTACTGATCTCCGACAACAGCAAACAGTTCGAGGATATCAAGTTCCAAGAATGGTGCCAAGATATGGAAATTCGTCAGAACTTCACATCGGTCGCACACCCGCAGGCAAACGGTCAGACAGAAGTAATGAATAGAGCCATCCTCCGCGGACTGAAAGCACGACTAGACCGAGCTAAAGGGTTGTGGGCGGACGAGCTACCAAGTGTTCTATAGGCTCACCGAACTACAGAGAAAACCGCCACGGGAGAGACCCCCTTTAACCTCACCTACGACACCGAAGCGGTAATCCCGGCGGAAATCGAAATACCTACACTACGACTAGAAGCATATGACGATCAGACAAACGAAGATGAGTTACGTACCAACCTCGACCTACAGAATGAGGTAAGAGACCTCGCGCACATCCGGACAACGGCCTACCAACAAAAAGTAGCCCGGTACTACAATGCCAGAGTAAAGAAGCGGAGCTTCCACGTTGGTGACCTGGTTCTCCATAAGATCATGGTACCTGAACCTGGCGTGGGCAAACTTAGACCAAATTGGGATGGGCTCTACAGAGTAAAGAAAGCACTCGGGAGGCATACGAGATCGAAACCTTAGAGGGTAAACAAGTACCCCAAGCGTGGAACATCGTCAACTTAAGGCGATACTACCTATAGACCACCAAGCGAAGTGGACAAAATCGCTACCAGAGCCTAAGGGATAGGGTGCTGAGCTAACGAAGGAACCTCGACATAGGCAAGCAAAGAAAAGTGTCAGCCAAAGGCGAAGCGGAAATAGCGAACTAATAGGGACATCGGCATCTCAGAGACAGTATTAACACCAAAACAGGACGTGTGAGTGTAGTAACCCGGGCAAGAAACAGATTGGATGTATGGTCAGTTCGGAAAATACGGTCAGTTCGGGAGAAAGAACAACCAACACTTAACCAAAAGAAAAGTCATTCCATTTCAAAATAAGGGAGTGTACATTTCGAACAAAAAAAAAAAAAATTACAGGCCTAGAGCTACTTCTTCATTATCAGAAGGCACTTCAACGATACCCAAAGGCCCTGTCTCTTCCTCGGAATCTGGCTCACCATCAGCAGCATTGGCCATCTCCTGAGTTATGCGCGAAGTGGATATGGCACTGATATCGAGATCGGGGTACGTATTCCGGATCATCAAAGCACGAAGTGGATATGGCCATCTCATGACCATTGACCATCACCTGAGTTAAAACCCCTTCTGTACGAGTCTACCATGAGGTCATCAAAGCACGGCGAGGCGATGTACTCATCGACGGCCTTCTTCTTGGCATCTTTGATGCCTTGAGAAAAGATCTGCGTCCTCTCCCTAATGTCCTCCTAAAGGTACTCAACCTGATGCTGCAGATCCAGCCTCAGGTCCACCATATGCTTCACCACTACTCCCATGACCTCGGCATCTCTCTGAGACCTCGCCTGCCTGATCTGTACGACGCGAGCAGCCTCCTCGGCAGCATGAGTAGCCACCTCAACAGCTTGGGAAGTCATCTCGGCAACACGAAGAGCCTCTTTGGCACCTCGTGCTTGCCTCAAGCTCCTTTCCACCTGGGCCGCCAAGGCATGGATAGAAGAGTTCACCTACCAAAAGGAAAGAACAAGTGATCAAAAGAACGACAACAAGAGTGGTAAAAGCAAAAGAGCTCGATAAAAAATCTGACTTACCACCATGGCATGAGTGACAGCATGATAGGCCACCTAGTGCAAAGGAAGATCAGTCCACACCGCGACCTCCTTGGGGAAAATGGCCTCCCTACTCTTCTGAAGAGCATGGGTCGGCGATAGCACACTCCTAAATTCCCCTGGGGCCTCCGAGCCTGAGGGCCCAGCTCACGTATGAGCAGACCCAGAGTAAGCAGGAGCACCAAAGTAGGTGGGAGCCCCCATGTAAGTAGTCTCAACATAAGGGGCCCCTGCCGCTTCTTGCATTGGAGAAGCCATCTCGGGCTCCCTGGGCGGATCCTCTGACGGGTAGTCTGGTACCTTGGGCTCCGCATCCCGGGGCAGCTCGGCACGAGTTCGTTTGGCCACTCGCTTCCTCCCCTTCATGCCTTGAAACAAATGCCCACTACGAGTCCTTTCTGAGTCCATCACACCTGCAAAAAAGAGTTCGGCATCAGAAAAAACAAAAGAAACAGAGCAAAACAGAACCTTTAAGTAAGGAACCTACCCGAACTCAGGTCGGCCGCAATGAGCTTGGCCTCCATCAGATATTGATGGCACTTTAGCCCAAGCCGCGCCCATTGCCAGAGGCCCTTCACCGTCTCTTTGTCAAGCGTAACACCGGAGTTAGGGGCGGCCATCCCCCACCCAGTCTGAAGCAGCCACCCTAGTACACTTCGCACCCCGAAGTAGTCCCGCTTCCACGTCGGGACCTTGTTGGGAAGTTCATTTTAAAGCTTAAAACTCTGGCGAGGAGACAGGTAATACGCCCGTCTACGCCCGGGAAGGGACCCACTTGCTTCTTAAGCATTAAGATGGAAGAGAAGATCTCCAAGTCTAAAGGAAAGCCCTGTTCGCAAAATAGGGAGATTGTCCCCACCAAGTTACGAATAGAGTTCGGGTGAAGCTGGCCGACCGTAACGCCGAAGTGGTTCATGACGACAAGGAGGGGATGGAAAGGCAGTCGCAGCCCCGCAGCGAGCTACTCCCGGAATATCACGATCTCATCAGGACTGTGTTCCCAAGGAAAGCTACCCGAAGGTATGAAATAAGCGTACTCCCCAGGCAACTTGTAATAGGTAATAAGGGATTGGAGCCCCTCAGGCGTCATGGTCGAGGGGCCAAACTTGTCTAACATCCGATCCCGACGAGAAGTTGACGCCAAACTACCCGAAGCGACTTGGCCAACGGGTTCGAACTCTTCCTCGAGCTCTACCTCCGGCTCACTAGAACTATCAGAGGATGCAACTCGGTTCGTGGAACCTGCATCTGACCCACTTGAAGAACCGTCTGAGCTATCCAAGCTAGACATCGAGGAGAGAAGGTGGATTCCAGGAAGGTACTCACCCGGAAAAAGAGTTGAATAGACTACGGGAACTTGAACGAGTAAAAACCTTGAATGCGAACTAAAAGCCTGGACGTGAACTAAAAGCCTGGATGCGAGATGAAACTTGGATGCGAGCTCAAGAAGCAAAGCACAGAAGTGACAAAGCGACTGTGGTCCCCCACTATTTATACCCACAGTGACCGAGAAGCAACATCGCAGATCAAAGCCAATCCGATGGCCCACAGTCGCGCTGACCGCACGTCCCCTGAGATCGAGATGTGATTGGCACACGTCTTTCTGAAACTGACAGAGCACCGGCGCACGTCTTTCTGAAATTGACTGAATGCCAGTGCACGTCTCCTCACATTAAAGGCGGCAGTGACACGTTTTGAAATTTGAAAAGACGCTTGCTGTCACATTTCACAGTGGCATGCTTTTTGAATTTTTGAAATAAGGTGCGTGCTGTCACGTCTATCAGCATTTGTAGGCAGGTCGGCGCGTTTCTCGCCTTTTGGGCGCTCGAGAAACCCAGAGAACCCTAACAACGCACCTCGCGCTATCAGTCAACCGAGATTCGAAGTACGGGACAAATCCACCTGCCACCTCGCGAACTCCCCGCGCCAGGGCAAGACCCTTAGCACGAGGAATGGGGGGAAATTGATGAAGGAAGATTTAGCCCGACCTTGTAATCACTCAACACGTGGCAAAGGCAAACAGTTCGGCACAATAGCGCACCCAAGGCGCGAGCACCGAAGGGAGGAACAACAGTCTAAACTACCTACTAGCAGTCCGAACTCCCTCCTAGGAGCCCGAAATCCCTACTAGGAGCCCGAACTCTCTACTAGGAGCCCGAACCTCCCTTAGGCCCCGAGCCTCACACAAGGCAATGACCCGAATTGGCCCGCCTCATGGCAGTTCGGGACACTCCCCTATCCGAACTCAAGACTTCACCTCGCCTACCACTCCAACACTTCACTTCCAAGACGCTAGGCTGAACAAACGTACCATACCTGACACCGAGGATGTTCGTATCCAAGGGCAGTGCACCTGACTGACTTGGGATCTGATGCTTGACAGCCGCACTTCAATGGCTACCTGCCACCGCCACCTGCCACCGTCGTCACCAGCCGCAGAGACGGCTCCGACAAAGAGAGCAGTGGCGGTTCTGCCCAGGCAGAGGGGATGACATCCGAACTGGTAGGAGCTCAGAAATAATCATACCCGATCTGACAAAAGCTTAGAAGTGAGTGCGCGAGGTGGTTATAAAAGGCTCCCTACCCCCCAAGAACAAGGTATGTGAACTTTGCGCCATCTAGTTTTATCTTGCCTTTGAGAGAATTCTAACTTGAGCTTCAGAGCAATCACACCGGGTTCCCCTCGGAGCTTCCTCATCTTCTCCGTTCCAGGTTCCTTGTAGCTCCGTTCAGAGGAACCTGAACAAGGTCGTTGACAGCTAGGCCCAGCCGGATTGTGCACCATCACTTTTATAAAAGTGCTTTTATAAAAATGTTTATGTAAAAGTGCTTTTATAAAAGTACTTCTGTAGTTCTTTTGTAAAAATGATTTCATAAAAATACTTTCGTAAAAGTGCTTTTATTAAAGTGTTTTTATAAAATTGCTTCTACAAAAGTGCTTTCATAAAAGTATTTTTTTTTGTAAAAGTACTTTCGTAAAAGTACTTTCATAAAAGTGATTTTATACCGGCTTCAATTTTGATTGGTTTCAAATTGGACAAGCGTTTGGCCTCATAATGGGATTATTAGAAATTTGGTTTAGGTCCAATTCAGACTAATAAGAATATGGACCAATTTATTTTAGATTGCCCAATCTAATACTTATAATGGACCATCCAAATCCAATTTAACAAGATTTAGATGGGATTAAATACAATCCAAAACCGATCAATTGACACCCTTAGAAAAATTAATATTTTTGAAACCAACGTAAAAATGAAATCGTTGTTCCATCCATGTGGCATATAAGCATTCAGCCATATAGGCCAATTGAATCGATGTCATAGTCAAATGAAATGTTTATAATGTGACACCACCCTACTAATTAATTCTCATCCAACGGTCAAATTTAAAAATAAACCTGATGATTAACTATTATTACACATATTCTCTTACATATGCAATTTTTAATTAAACAATGGATGAATTTTACAGGGGGACGTGGGAATAATGAAGGAAATGGGCTTAGACGCCTTCAGGTTCTCCATCTCCTGGCCTAGAATATTGCCACGTAAGATTTGATTATCGTGGTTTGTATGATTTGAATTGTTTAGTCTATCACTAGATTCATTCATAAACTCTAAATAACATACAGTCTATTTGATAAGTCTTTTTACATGAAAATAAAATTAAAGGCACGGAAAGTTTCATTTGGAGCTTCCCAAAATCAGCCCAAAATAGCTTCTAATGTCTTTTCGGTATTCCGACTTTTGATGGTTAGATTTCTGTGAATCAAACAAGAATGACAAAAAATTGGCCCACCCGACTTATAAACAGCCAAAAGACCGTGCAGTAAGACGTATCAAACAGGCCCATATATTTTTGAAGAAAATTGATTAACTCAATCAAAAGAAGAAAAAATTTTTAAGGCTATGTTTGGTTTGAAGGAAAAGTTAAGGAAAGGAAGAAGAACCTATACAAAGGTTTATAGAGATTTCCTTACATTTCCCTTCCTTTCCCTGCATTTTCCTTCAAACCAAGCATAACCTAAGGAAAAACATACAGATTAAAAGTTTAAAACTTATTATTTCTGGTAAAATATTCTTTCCTTCCTAATGATTTTTTCTCAAAATCTTAGATGGGAAACTAAGTGGAGGAGTGAACAGGGAAGGCATCAGATTCTACAACAATCTCATCGACGAGCTTCTCTCCCACGGTTCTCTCTCTCTCTCGATCTCTCTCTCTGTCTATATCATTGTTAATTTGGTGTCATGAATGCATAGGTTTGCAGCCATACGTGACCCTCTTTCATTGGGATCTTCCCCAAGCACTTGAAGATGAATACGGAGGTTTCTTAAATACTAAAATTGTGTAAGTGATTCATTTTCACTTAGATGAATAAGGAGGTTTCTTAAGTCTCTCTCTGGAGATCTCTCTCTCTCAGTGATAAACATTCAAATGATCCAAACTAATCTAGTTGGGCATCGCTGATCTAACTTGCAGCGATGACTTCCGTGATTACGCGGAAATCTGCTTCCGAGAGTTCGGTGATCGGGTGAAGAGCTGGATCACCTTCAATGAGCCATGGACCTTTAGCAATGGTGGGTACAGCATGGACACTTTAGCCCCTGGCCGATGTTCTCCATGGGTGAGCTTAAGCTGCACCGGTGGGAATTCAGGCACGGAGCCATACCTGGTGGCTCACAACCAACTCCTTGCTCATGCAGCAGCAGTGAAAGCATACAAAGACAAGTATCAGGTCTGTAATTCTTTCATTCTTAGCAATCTGAATTCCATTGGCCATCAAAGTGGTGGGCTATAGCGTGAGTCCTGAACTGTTAAGTGAGGTCTCTGAATAGGTTTTTATTTTCTATCATGGACTATCATCCAAAAACTCGTTGGGTGAAGATTGAACATTAGAGCATTTGATCAACAGGTTTTGATACCATTTCAAAGAACCATTCAACCTATTAAATGAAATCCCTGAATAGGTTTTTATTTTCTAACAGAACTATATATATTTCTTGATTCCTCTCTGTTTATAACACTGATCAGGCGTCTCAAGAGGGCAAGATTGGAATAACGTTGGTGTCACATTGGTTTGTGCCCTACTCCAATGACAAGGCAAGCATCCAGGCTGCTCAACGAGCTATTGATTTCATGTTTGGCTGGTGAGTCCATTGATGGATTGGTTTAATCCTTTCCCATTTGCGTATTAGTGACTTGGGGTGTTTTCAATGACAAGATTCCTCGACGGTGTTTTCGTTTTAAGAATTTTGTTTCAAAAAACAATCCATACTCTTGAAACCATCAAAATAAATAATGGCTTTTAAAACAAAAATAAATTTTGAAGTGTAAAAGTTAAGTCACTGTTCTATGGAATATGATATTATATAAACAGATGAAAATATATTCTTTAAACTAGAAATTCAACATGTTTCTTGTTTCAATTTTGAAAAAAAAAACTACACATAATATAACCAAGAAAATGGATTCTGTATTTTTTGTTCGGCAAACCCATTTGTCTTCAATCCAGTTAGTTTTGTTTTGTTTTTTGAAACTTAGGCTGCATTTGGAAATGATGGATGCAAATGAAGTGTAAATCTCAATTCTGGGTAAATTTGCACTTTGGTTCATTTTTTCCTGCATTGACAATTGACAAATGACTGACCATTAGGGGTCACGATTGGTTTGCATTCAAATGGACTTCTGATAAAAAAAAAAGCTTATGCTTTATTGATATTTATGTTTACATCCATTATAAAAGTCTGTTTGGTAAGAAAATAAATTTATCAGTACAGAATTAACCCAATTTTACAACTTATATGAACGGTTTTACACTTTACATATTTACATTCACACTTATTTGCATTATTTCCAAATACAACCTTATAAGCAATTCACAGCTAATAAAATGAGGAAATTAAAAGATGTACGATTAACTAAACTGTGTTCTTTTAATAGGCTTTTGCATCCATTAACCTATGGGGACTATCCAGAGAGCATGCGATCTCTTGTTGGAAAACGGTTGCCGAAATTAACCCCAGAGCAATCCATGGCAGTAAAAGGATCATTTGATTTCCTTGGGTTAAATTATTATACTGCCAATTATGCAGCTAATGTCCTCTCCTTCAATTCTGTTAACATAAGCTATAATACAGATTCTCATGTTAATTTGTCAAGTAAGTTCAGTTCACAACCTGATTTAGATGTATTATGTACATCACTTACTATACTTACATTGTGAATTTGCCTTGTATATATTTTTTTTATGACAGCTACACGGAAGGGTGCCTTAATTGGTAAACAGGTATGGCGTTCAGCAAGTTGGGATTGCCATGTCAGCATATATATATATATATATATATATATATATATATATATATATTGTTGCTTTTGCTGATGTGGCTATTGTTTACTTTTAAAAAATGGACAAATTGGTGAACACCCACCTTCATCGACCAAGGGGGTGTTTGGTACATTGTCATTGCACTATCATAGTATTTATAACTGTCCCTTCAACTAAAAAATGCACACTTGTGAAAATAAAATTAGCAATTTGTATTAATTAACTCAAAATACAAGTGCAATTCCAATCCGATCCAGTTTAATGTGAGTCCATTATAAATGGATCAGGTTTAATCCAGTCCAACAAATATTTTGGACTAATTTGGATAAGTCCAATTCAATATCTGGACCATCCAATCTGTTTAAATTCATTTTGAATTAGATTGGTTTCAACTCAAACCTGATCTATTAACACCTATATTTTTATCTTATAGCAATGGACTGGATTTGGCTTAATCAAATCTAATCCAATATAAATTTATTACGAACGAACCAAGTCCAGTCCAATCTAAAAAATATTTTGGACTGGATTGGTCCAATCCAATATATTTTATTGGTCCGTCCAAATTGATTTTGGACTGGATGGAATTCAATCCAAAACCGGTTCATTAATACCCTTAATTACAACACAACAACACCGTACCAAACACTCTCTTAAATAACACTATTTCATACAAGAACTTAAGCTTAACTATATATTATGAAAATTTGCAGGCTGGTTCAAGTTGGCTCTTTGTGTACCCACGGGGAATACACGACCTGTTACTTTATGTAAAGAAACAATACAAAGATCCGGTGATTTATATTACAGAGAATGGTGAGACTGAGCTCTTGATCTGTTGCTTTTCACATTAATTCTGTGCTCCAAGGTTTGTGCCATGTTGATCATTGATCAGAATTAAATACTTATTTATTGTTTTTATATATGTTTTTTAGGGGTGTCGGAGAAGGATGATAGCTCGTTGACATTGAAGGAAGCGCTGGTGGATAACTTGAGAATAGAATATTATCAAAGCCATCTTTCTTTTGTTCAAAAAGCCATTAAGTGAGTTTTTCGATCATTGTCCATTACTTCTTATTAATATAACCATGGTTTTTAAAACCGAATCGGCGACTGAACCGGTCAGGGGTCTGATTATTGTTTCAAATAGTCCAATCGTTTGACCTGAATGGTTGACTTGTTATAAAAAATATAAAAAATTAAAAAAATTAAAAAAATTGAAAAACGGTCAAAATTGTTCAAACAATTCAAACGGTTAATCGTCAGTTCAACGATTTGCTGACCAAAATCATCGATTTTGAAGAAAAACAGACTGATTCCTGATTTTCTGGTCCAATTTTGAAAACCACGAATAAAACTCAAAAATGTGAACCCAATGCCATTGCTTCTGCTTGGTTCAACTCAGGAACCAAATAATTAATTGGGCTATTCGAGAATCAGCTCAAGGTATTTGGGCTGAACTCGGAATAGGATCCATCATCTTTAAAATGGGCTCATTCAGGGGAAAAGCCAACAATTTAGTGGCATGTGGTTGTAGTTGTAGCAGGCTAAGTTTCAGCGTACTTATTTGCCATTGGTGAAAAAGCACTTATTTCAAACAGGAGTAGTGTAGGTATTTTCAAAATGATATGATAGGCCAAGACAGGTCAGAAAGGAAATAAGTACTTATTGAGGTTATGGTTGAATTTTTGCAGGAAAGGTGTAAATGTGAAGGGATACTTTGCGCGGTCGCTTATGGACAACTTCGAATGGAGCGATGGTTACTCAGTTCGTTTTGGTATTAACTACATAGACTACAAGAATGGGCTGAAGAGATACCCAAAGCACTCAGCTTATTGGTTCAAAAAATTCCTCCAACGCTAGGTTAAAGACATGTTCTCAGTCCATCCCATGCATCATCTTGCCAAATATAAAACTGGTTTTTGTACTAAGTAAATAAGCATGGGATCTTCTCTTATTTAACTTTAATTAGCTTTTTATGTTTAAAGTTGTGAGCCTAGATTGCACCTCCTCTTCATCATTATTAGATGGGGAAAATAAATAACAAGTGCATACATCCTTGCACATACTTTCTAGGTCAACTTGAGTTCTGTGGAAGCAAGAGGCAGGAGTCCTTTCTTCTTCGTTTAATACAAGAAAACTGATTTTTTACCCGCAGTACATAGTTGGTGGTTATATTTTCTGATTAAGTCACTGCCGGTAAAGATGATGTATGTGTTTAGTTCTGTTTATGTTTTTTCATTCAACATTTGTATTTTATTTGCTTGTAAAACCAAAAAAGATAATAATTACAATCATTTATGACAAATAGGCACCACATCAGAATAACAGTTAAAAAACGTTTAACTGTTAGGGAAACCTTTAGAAAATAACTTACCAAAATGGTAAATATGTACAAAAACCGAAATCACCTTTCACTATTTTTGACACATACAAAAGAACATAAGAGGGGAACTACTGAAGTGGTGCCCATATAACATCTTTTATTGAATAAACACCCATAATTCCAAACATCCTCGATAACTTCCAGCAAAGGCAAAGAAAACCACCATAGGTGTCTATGTTATTTTGGCACTCAAATCAACCATTGCCTGAAATTGTTGGCAATCATAAAACTGCCAAGAAAAGTAGCTACGTTTCATTATATTTGTAAAGTACCAGCAGTCATACAAATTACCACTAAAATCGAGTCAAGTATTGTGAAAAAAGGGTAAAAGAGTTAAGTATACCTTAACTTTTCATAAATTGACTTAAAAATACCCTTAATTTTTCAAAAATAGTTAAACATACCTTGTGACTCTTTCATTCCTCATTTGCTTTAAAATTCTCAAAATATATCCTAAAATTTTCAAATACTATTGGGAGATCTAATTCATATAGGAATGTAAATATTCTAGCATGTATTTTTAGGAAGCTTTCTTATTTCTTTCGCTAGTTGTAATTAGTAGTTTCCTAGACATCTTTAGCTAGTTGTAATTAGCAGTTTCCTAGATTTCTTTGGCCAGTTGTAATTAGTAGTTTCCTACTACAACTGAATCTCCTAAATTCAGGCATAGGAATTGTATATATGTGTTGGATCTTGCATAATGGAAGACAGAATTTTCCATAATTTTTTTCATGGTATCAGAGCCACTATAACTCGTCAACCAGCTAACCAGAAGGCATATCGACAGATTTTCCATCATGTCCGGTGGAGATGAAGACAGCAGAAAAGGTGCAGGGAAGGACATGGCCATCTTCTCGCCATACTACTTGCATCCGTCTGACAACCCTGGAATGATTATCTCACCTGTCCAATTGAAATGTGAGAACTATGAGGAATGGGCGAGATCTATGAGAAACGCCCTCAGAGCAAAAAGAAAGCTCGGATTAGTTGATGAAACGTTGGGTAAACCAATAGATGACTCGACCGACATCGAAGATTGGTGGATGGTGAACTCAATGCTAGTTGCGTGGATTTTTAATACTATTGAACCAACCTTGCGATCTACTATATCGTATACGGAGAGCGTGAAAGACTTGTGGGAGGATCTGCGACAAAGATTTTCTATCAGGAATGGACCTCAGGTCCATCAATTGAAGGCTGATTTGGCTGCTTGTAAACAACAAGGACAAGCAGTGATGGCTTACTACGGGAAGCTGAAGGTCATGTGGGACAAACTAGTAGATTATGATCCAGTACCTGCATGTCGTTGTGGCGTTCGCAAATGCAGTATTGCGACTGTACTTGAAAAGAAGCGAGAAGAAGAGAGGGTACATCAGTTCTTGATGGGCCTTGACGATACAAAGTATGGCACTGTGCGTTTGAATATTTTGAGCATGGCGCCGTTGCCGAGTTTGAACTGTGTCTATGCAATTGTCATTCAAGAGGAAAGGTATCAAAATATAGCCAAGAGCAAAGAAGAACGAAGTGATTTCATGGGATTTGCGGTACATATGGGTGTTGGTGCGAAAGTAGATGCTGCACGTATGAAGGATAAACATGTGAGTTGTACACATTGTGGAAAATCTGGACATGAAGCAAAGGATTGCTTTCAGGTCATCGGATATCCAGAATGGTGGAGAGATAGACCACGCTCAATCGGGAAAGGAGTAGGTCGTGGGCGAGGTGGTTCGAGCATGGATGCCGGCGGACGTGGACGAGGGAACAATGCAAGAGCAAACGTTGCCCAAGTAGCGGTGAGTGAGACTGGAGGACAGAAGGCTAGAACCACGAATGATCATGATCGTAGCGGATTTCCTAGGCTGAGTGTAGATCAATGGACAACACTTCTTAATATTTTGAATTCTCATAAATTTGGTGGAATAGAAAGACTTTCTAGTAAGAAAAATTCTACTGATTGGATAATTGATTTTGGGGCATCGCACCATATGACTGGATAAATTAATTTATTGATTGATGTTTGGAATATTACACCGTGTCCGGTGGGACTTCCCAATGGGAAGCAAACCACTATAGTGAAGGAAGGGACTTTACATTTGGGTGGAAATATTTATTTACATCATGTGCTTTTCGTACCAAGAATGAACAGCACCCTTATTTCTGTAGCAAAATTATTACAAGAGATAAATTGTACTGTCACTTTTACTGACAAGCTGTGTGTGATACAGGATGAAACCTCAAGGATTTTGATTGGAGCAGATGAGCAGTGTGATGGAGTCTATCATTTTAGAGGAGCAACACCGGTTCGGGTGAATAGAACAAGTGGAATGAATGAATGGGAGTTATGGCATCGCAGATTAGGGCATCCGTCTAAACAGATATTATCTTTTCTTCCTAAAGTAGATAAATTAAATAGTAGAACTGAAGGAGATAAGCCATGTGATTTTTGTTATAAAGCAAAACAAACTCAGGAAATTTTTCCTGAAAGTAAACATAAAGCTGATGATTGTTTTCTCTAATCTATTGTGATACATGGGGTGCTTATAAAGTACCTACCTCTTGTGATGCCGTTTACTTTCTAACAATTGTTGATGATTATTCTCGTGCTGTGTGGGTTTACTTGTTACTTGAAAAAAGTGAAGTAACGCATATTATTGAGAAATTTTGTGTCATGGCAGAACGTCAATTTGGCAAGCAAGTCAGGACTATTCGAAGTGATAATGGAACAGAATTTAAAAGTTTGAAATCCTACTTTGAGACTCATGGCATTCTGCATCAAACTTCGTGTGTTGGGACACCTCAACAAAATGGTCAGGTGGAGAGAAAACACAAGCAAATGTTGAATGTTGTGAGAGCATTGAGATTTCAACCAGGCTTGCCCATTTGTTTTTGGGGGGAGTGTGTCTTAACTGCGGGATACTTAATAAATAGGACACCTTCTTCTATACTTGGCGGGAAGACTCCGTATGAGGTACTATTTGGGATGCCACCTCAATATGAGCAAATGAGAGTATTTGGCTGTCTCTGCTATGCTCATTGTAGTCCTCGAGACAATGATAAGTTTGGAGAGAGGAGTAGGAAGTGTGTTTTTGTAGGTTATCCCTACAGAAAGAAAGGTTGGCGCGTATGTGATGTTGAAAGAGGTGAATATTTTGTCTCCCGTGATGTAGTCTTCCATGAAAATGTATTTCCATATGCTGCTAATTTAGAAGTAACTCTAGAAAACAACCCTGGCCCAACCATTGCACCAGCCGATGCAGTGGTTGATGATGATGATTTTCACAGTCACAAAGGAAATAAAGACATGGGGAGTGACGAAGACGTTATTTGTGTGAATGATAGGGGGAGCCTTGAAAATAATGATGGAAAAGAGGAGGAGCAAGGAGATGGAGAGGGTGTGCAGGAAGTAGAAATTAATGGCGGTGAGGACGGAATTAGTGTGGATCCAGCACCACAAACAACACCAAAGGAGCAACTTGGCAGGGGACATCGACATTGCACGCCGTCTGTTTTGTTAAAGCCCTAGTGACCTACACTGTTTGGTGTTTGAAAGACCCCATTCACACTCAAGCCAACTCTGAATCAAAATCCTCAGGTATGACTCCCTATCCCATAGCAAATTATGTGACATGTACTAACTTCTCTAGTAGACATCAAGCTTTCTTAGCTGCAGTTACTACAGGAGCCAAGCCCACCAGCTTTTCTGAGGAAATAAAAAGTGAGAAATTGAGAGAATCTATAAGGAAGGAAATCCAGGCTTTGGAGGATAATGGTACTTGGTTGGAGACTCTACCTCCTGGGAAAAAGGCAATAAGGAGTAAAAGGGTCTATAAGATCAAAGATAATTCATATGGGACAGTTGAATGACATAAGGCGCGCCTAGTTATTCTCGAGAATAGACAGGTTGGATTACAATGAGACTTTCACTCCTGTGGCCAAAATGTCGACAGTTCGAACCTTGTTAGCCATGGCAGCCGCTACGAACTGGGAGTTGCATCAGATGGATGTACATAATGCATTCTTGCATGGGGATTTGAATGAGGAGGTATACATGTAGTTGCATCCAGGCTTTACATCTAAGGATCGAACAAGAGTGTGCAAACTGAAGAAATCTCTCTATGGATTACATCAAGCTGCTAAATGTTGATTCTCGAAGTTAACAACGGCTTGGGTACAATTTGGGTTTGTTCAATCATATCCTAACTACTCTTTGTTCACCTATTTCAAACACAATGTTCGTTTGCACGTGCTGATATATGTTGATGACTTGATTGTTGAGAGAAATGATACTGTAGCCATTATGAAATTCAAAGAGTATCTCAATCGGTGCATCCATATGAAAGATCTGGGTATCACTCAATTATTTCCTAGGTATTGAAGTAGCTCGTGGCCCTGAGGGAATATTTTTGTCTCAATGGAAGTATGCCCTGTACATCATCTCAGAATGTGGATTATTGGGAGCCAAACCAACATCCATGCCCATTGAACAAAATCATCATCTTGCGTTGGCAATGGGCACTCTAATGGAAAATCCGAATCAGTATCGACGATTAGTGGGACGATTGGTATACTTAACCATCACATGACCTGAACTGTGTTATTGTGTTCATATCCTAGATCAGTTCATGCAAAGTCCATGGCAAGAACATTGGGAGGCAGCTCTGCGAGTAGTGCGATATATGAAAGGACATTTTGGACAAGGTATTTTGTTACGTTCTGATAGCGATCTGCGTCTGTATGCTTTGCGACTCTGATTTGGCAAGTTGCTCGTTAATGCGACGTTCATTGACTGACTATTTTGTTCTGCTGGGGCAGTCACCGGTTTCTTGGAAAACAAAAAAACAACATATTGTGTCGCGCTCCTCTACAGAAGCAGAATATCGTTTGATGGATACGACAAGCTGTGAGTTGAAGTGGATGAAGAAACTTCTATTGTCCTTGGGGGTGGCGCATGATGAACCTGCGTGATTGTATTGTGATAATCAGGCAGCTCTGCATATAGCCGCAAATTCAGTGTTTCACGAGAGAACGGAGCATATTGAAGTCGAGTGTCATTTTGTTCAAGATGAGATACGACGTGGGAACATTGCTACTTGCCATGTTCGAACCACAGAACAGTTGGCTGACATCTTGATGAAGACACTAGGAAAGGAGAAATTCGCATATTTCCTTGGCAAATTGGGCATTCGAAATCTTCATGCGCCAATTTGAGGGGGAGTATTGGGAGATCTAATTCATTTAGGAATGTAAATATTCTAGCATGTATTTTTAGGAAGCTTCGTCTTTATCTAGTTGTAATTAGCAGTTTCCTAGATTTCTTTGGCCAGCTGTTATTAATAGTTTCCTACTACAACTGAATCTCCTAAATTCAGGCGTAAGAATTGTATATATGCGTTGTATTTTGCATAATGGAAGACACGGAATTTTTCACAAGTTTTCTCAAATACATATGAACATACTCTCTCTCATTTGTTTCTTTTCTTTTCTTTGTTTGTAATTTTATATTTTTCACTTATTGCACAACCAATTCTCAAGAAACTAGAGTAGGGCATTGGCAAATGTTACTTCTAGCCTCAACCATCTCTGTGTCCCAACTCCTACGCTACGCTACTCTCAGTAGAAAAATGTCTAAAAGTTGCAGAGTGCAGAGATGAGAACGCATCTGCAGCTGCATATACTTTCTTTTCTTCGCTTCAATCTATCTCACTTTCTCCATCTCTATATCATCCATAGATGTCAGCGTCTCTGATGAAAATCAAAACTGCCATGATTGCTCCAAAAGGTTCTCGATTGGAGAACTGGAAAGTTTCATCTTCTCGGGCCTCACATTATCACCTGTTTTCTAACGTCTCAAATGACGAGAATAAATCTCTCAACGTTTTTTACAGATTAATCCTCTATTTGGAAAAAAGGGTAAAATGATTTCATAGTCACTAATAGACCTGTTTAGGAGCCGGGTAGTCCAACAGGTTGGCCTGATTCAACCCATTTTAAATCGGGTTTGGACAAAGATACAAGTCTGCAGGCTTATGCTTGGGCTTTCTTAAATAAGCCCAGTCCAAACTCGTGCCCAGCCCAATAATATTATATAATAAAAAATATAATATATTCTAATAATACATAATATATATTATATGATAATAAAATTAATAGGGTTTGAGGCTTATGTAGGGTTAGGCTTGGGCTTGGGCCTACTCATTTTCTATCTATAAAGAGGAAAATCCCAGTCCGAACCTGATCCCGCCCAGCTTGTGAACAGGTCTAGTTGCTGAACACAACTATTGAACCAATCCAATAGCTATTTTTATTCTTCGGTATTCTCTCTCCTTCTCTCTTTGTCATCTTTCTCTATTAACAAAATCAATCCCTTTGGCCATCTTTTTTTTCTCTTATATCCTCCTACATTCTTTCTTTCTTTCTTCTTCTTCATCTTCTTCAAATAAGATTTTTAAATTTTTAAAGATTAACTCACAAGGTATTTTTGAGTCTTTTTGGAAAACTCATGATACATTTAAGTCAGTTTATGAAAACTTGGGATAAAGGGAGGTTTTATTGTTCAGTCCATCTAGAATTTTTAGAGTACAGTCTACTTATCCCAAAGAAAATCAAAATATAAATATCTTTTCACCTCTTTATCCTCTACTTTTATTTGTGGAACATGTGCATGGACATGTCTTGTGTTTTGATAGGTGCCTCATCTCTCATGATAAGGTAGGACTGCAAATAGGTCAAATTGAATGGAATTGGATTTATTTATATACAAGTTTGATTGGTCAACAATTGAATTTGAATTGCAATTAGATATTAAATGGCATTAAATAAAATAAACTAAAAATTACCAAAATTTTGCCAAATTCCTGTGGTCATGATTGTTTGTGTAGGGCTACTTTGGGTGTTTCATATACATTTTTGGATGAAGTGTCATCAAGAGCTTGTGTGGTGTGGGTACAAATGGAAAATTTGATAGGGCTCCATTATACCCCCACCAAAAATCTCTTATCAAAATAATAATTTTGTGACATATTTTGAAGAAAAGTTGACATGCCATGAAATAAGGTAAAGAAGAGATAATAGATTTGTTGCTGATTCCAGAGTCATCATCCCTTGTCGCCACGATCATTCAAAATCCAAATTTTAACAACGTCATGTATAGTTATATATAAATACGTCTTTAAGAGTTGATAAATTGTCTCCTATAACTCTATTTTAAAGGTTCTTAAGTCTTAACTCAATTTTTTGGAGCCCTGTGTGGAATCGGTATTTCCTGATTTGATTTCTTGAAGATACACATTTTATGTTTATTCTACTCTGATGCAAGTGTTGGGATTCTACAACCATGTTCTGGAAAACACTGCAATGTCGGTTCTGGTCTTTAACGTCTACTAAAATTGTTTCTGTCTAGTTCTGGAGGATTATTCTTTGATGTCTTCCGGTTTTGGATTGGATCCCGTCCACTCCAAAATCAATTTGGATTGGATGGATTGGTTGGACCAATAAAATATATTGGATCGGACCAATTTAGTTCAAAATATTTATTAGATTGGATTGGATCTGGTCCATCCGTAATAAATTTATATTGGATTGGATTGGATTAAGTCAATATCTAGTTCATTGATATAAGATAAGAATATATATGTCAATGAAGTTTGGATTGAAACCAATCTAAATCAAAATGAATTTGAACAGATGGAATTGGACCGGTCCATATATATCCAAAATATTCATTGGATTGGTGGACCTGATCAATTTATAATGAACTCATATTGGACTAGATCGGATTGGAACAAATCCAGTCCAATTGGCACCCCTATAATCAAGCTCAGTTTTTAACCATACAAATTTAATTTTGAATGAAGATGTTCACTGGAAATGGAGCTGATTTGGATCCTTTCTAATGATTTGTTTCACAAATACCCGAGACCAAGATCTTAGGGAAGGAAAGGGAGTGATAGTACACGAATGAAACCTAGAAGTACTATGAGATTCAGAGCCAGAGTTCCTCCTAAAATACGACGAATGAAATGCCATAAAGCCAAAGTTCCTCCTAAAATACGACGAATGAAATGCCATAGAGCTAGAGTTCATAATTATTAAATATTTTGTATCTTTTAAATTTTTTATCATTTTTATTTGTATTAATGATTAGATATTTTATTTTTAATTAATTATTAATTATTTTAGTACTTTTTGAGATATTAATTTGCTAATTATAAAATATTTTTCATGGATTTGTGGAATTTATTTGTACTTTTCAATATTACTTCATTATTTAATAATTTACTTTTAAGTTTTTTAAATATTTATAATTTTTTCTTGTATCAATTATTAAATATTTTAATTTTTACTAATTATTAAATATTTTAGTAAATATTTTTTCTTGTCTATAATAGTCAAGGTTGTCAGTTGTGGCCTTTATTCATATTTTTAATGTTATCTTTTAATTTTTAATAAATTATTTTTAATTTTTAATCTTTTATAATTTTGTTTTTATTAATTATTAAATATTTTAAAAAAATTTAAGATATTAATTTGCTAATTATTAAATATTATTTCGTGGGCTCATGGAATCTATTTGCATTTTTCAATATTATTTTTTTAATATTTTATTTTTTAATTATTGATTATTTTAATTATTAATTGTTTTTACTAATTTTTATTTGTATTAATTATTAATTATTATCATTTATTCATATTTTTCAATATTATTTTGAATTTAATATATTGATTTTATAAAATAGTGCAAATTGAACTCAAAATTAACAATTAGTCTGTTCTAGGGGTAAAATAGTAAAATCAAGGAATTTCAGATGCTAAAGGATTGATCCAACACAAATAACCTTGACTATTAAGAGTCTCTAAAAAGCAGAAAAGTAGGCATGCAAGAAATATTTAAGTAGACTTTGAGCCTCTTACCTTTCTTTACCCCAATATTCGGATAGAAATCCATCAACTCCTTAACCTTCTTGCCGCCCGGAATGCCTCCAAGATTAAAAGTAGGCATGCATCTTGTCAACATCACTCTGGCTTCACCTTCCAAGCATATTTTTCACCTCCAATGAATGGAAAACCCAACATCTTGCTCATCTGAATGTCTACTTCCATTCTTTGTTCCAAATTGTACATATGGCTCAGTTTGGAAAGTGTACAAATGCAAATATGTATAGTACAAATACATACAAAATAATACAAAATATAAGGTTTTGCACTCTACATATTTGCATTTATACTCCTTCCAAACTGAGCCTATGTGTCAACCAAATTAGTACCTAAGGGTGAGCACAGGTTGGCTAAGTTCAGTTCCAAGGTTTTTGAAACTAGAACCTACCCTGTCAAGATTAGTTCTAGGATTGGTTTTACCCTTGATGAATCTGGGGATAGTTCTAGGGTTTACCCATGGAACTTGCTTGTTCTTATCCACAAGAAAATAGAACTTGTTCTTAAAAAACATTCCATAACATTAAGAATCAAATTAGATAGCTACGAATGTTGTTGAATTTAATATAGTATTATATGTTAAGTTATGCTATTTATCAAAAAAAGTTAAAAGTGTATTATGTGACATAATTACATAATCACAAATTATATAATTGATAATTAATGTAACTATCAATATATATCATTGATAAGAAATCACATTCATAAAATGCTTAAACTTGATTTTCAATAAAAATAATATATAGTTCAAAATGCATCATAGTTTAAATTTTGTAAATATTACCTTTTGCATTACTTATTATGTACATTCAAATATTAAAAATATTATCAATTCACTTAAGTGGCTTAGTGGTTAAGTAAAACCTTGGATGGTCATTGTAAACATGACTTCTTGGGTTCAAATCTTTGCATATTCAAAGTATTTTGGCATTTATTTTAAGGTAAGATCAGTTAGAAGCAAAATATGGTATAAGAGGAAATGACGCCAAACCAATCTTTCTACATTAGATTGACTCAAGAAGAAGATTGGGATTTCCATATACATGTAATTTGGTGCAAAGGGCAAAGGCTAGATCGGCTCGAGACTGTTCTACAAGGCGGTTTGAGACAGAACCTTGAGCTCAAGCTCGGCTTGAATAAAAAATTCATAAGCTCGGTTCGGCTCGAGCTCAATTTTGAGAAAAAATATTTTTTATTATATATATATATGTATATATATATCCGAGAAACCGAGCCAAACTGAGCTCGAACATCTCGTGAAAAGCTCGGCTCGTTACCACACCTCCTAGAGAGATTAATGTTGATTGAGACTCCTACCTGTGTATTATGCAATAGGGCTGAAGAGTTAGGAGACCCCCTTTTACTGCACTACAATTTCTCTTACATTATCTCTGGGTAAGGATTTTAAAGATGTCTACATTAAGTTGTAGCTGCCAATCAATAGTCGAGGCTCTTGTCAAGAGCTGGAGATTGCAAGGCCAGAGTAAGAGTTAGGAGACCCCCTTTTACTTGATTCCAGGTGCAGTTTTTTGGTCAATTTTGCAAGAAAGAAACTCAAGGATGTTTCATAACAAAAGCTGTCAAGAGGATGTAGTGTGACAAAGAATTGTGGCCCTTGTGGTAGTATTTCATGATAGATCAATCAATTTATTGTGGGTTTCCTTTCCCTTGAGAGACTATCTCAGAGTCTGGTTTGGCATGTTTTATTTTGATGGAGGCGGAGACTTGAAAGTGGGTTTTCCTTGTAAAAGGGTATTCTAGGAATTTTCAAAAATATAACAGTCATCTGATCAATATCACATATGAATGGAGTGTGGCGGAAAGTTAATAGTAAAAAGGTTTTAGATAATTGTCAAAAAAACTTAAAGGTACTTTTAAGACAATATATAAATATATAAATAGTAAGAGTATATTTAACCAATTTCCTAAAGCATAAGTGATGCTTTAAGAAATTTGAGCTTTGTTTTGAATCAATTAATTTGATGGTACCGTTATAGACCCATCTTCGATATGGAACCCAATTACCCAAACCTGTGAATACTATGACACGTGTGGGAGGTGAATGGTCTGATTCTTCATCCATTCAACGGCTGAATTAGTTGAAAGGTTTCAAAATATGCAGGGTCGTATTATACAGGGGTGCAACTTGGGTATGCCTAACCCAATTCTGGACCGACCCAATCTGCATTTACTTGTATTTTCAGTCTTTAGGATGGGCTTGGGCTCCAATGATTGTTTTTTCTTTCGGATTAGATTCAGACCTGGACCTGGCCCTTAGGTAGCATAAGTGTGGCCTGTGACTGTATGACATATATATATATATATATATATATATATATATATTTATGCATACTTTTTTTTAAACCATTTATATACATACGTTTATAACTAATTTTTGTGTCGAGTGGCTTAAAATTTTAATGTGAAGGCTTAAGAAAACAATTTTAGTGCAGTGTGGACTTAGGTTTCATAGTTTGGGCTTGACATTGGGCTTGGGTTAAAACTTAGCCTGGACTGCTTAATATATATATACCTATACACATGGTTTTCAAAACTGAACCAGATTGGACGGTCGGACCAGAAAAATCGGGAATCAATTAGGTGACCAGAAAACCTGAAAAACCACTGATCCGGATGGTTGAACCGTTCAACAGTTTGGTATTTTTTATTTTATTTTTATTTTTTGTTAGAACATGTCCGTTCATTTTGAATGATCGAACCATTTGACCCGAGAACTGGCCCCTGACCGGTTCATTGTCCGATTCAGTTTTAAAAACCTTGCCTATACATGCAAAATGCCAAAGTTTCTGTTGTAAATAAGTTAGGGATAATAGCATATAAGGGCAACTTTTGGGGTTTAATATCAATAAAAGTAATATTTAAAAAAAAATCAAATATAGGTTAACTTTTCAAAAATAATACAATAAAGGGCAAAAACACTGTTTATTATTTTCTTCTTGCCATTTGTCCACCAGTGCCGCCATCCGCCGCCGCCCGCCGCCGCCTTCGCCCATCTCTGCCTCTACCTCCGGCAACATTGCTGGAGGTGGCCAGAGGCAGATGTGGCGGCGACGGCATTGGTGGTCATTTCTCTGCCCAACACCTTCACCTCCGCCTCCACCTCAACCTCCAGCAACGCTGTCGGAGGTGAGTGGAGACAAAGGTGGCAGCGGCGGCATTGGGTAAAGAAATGACCACCACCGCCCCCGCCTCTACCTCTGCCTTCGATCACCTCTGGCAACATTGCCGGACGTGGAGGCAGAGATGGCGGAGGCAGTGGGCAGCAGCAAACAGCGGTGGCAAGTGGTGGCAGGCGGCGGCGGACAGCGGTGCTGGTAAACAAATAACAAGAAGAAGATGATGAACAATGTTTTTGCCCTTTATTGATATTATTTTTAAATTTTTTTTTATTTTTGAATTTTTTTAAAGTATTACTTTTATTTTATTGATATTAAACCTCAAAAGTTGCCCTTATATACTATTAAGTTATCCCACTAGAGAAATCCACTAAGCATTTAAAAAAATGGAAAAGGTTCAATTTAAAAAAAGTATAAATACAAATATGTACGACACAAACGGTTTTGCGCTCTAAAAATATTTGTACTCTTTCCAAATGGAACCTAGAATACATTTGCCTATGTCCCATTGTTCATATCTTTCCATACAATTGATTAGAATGCACAGATAAGATCGTCAATTTATCTAATCTCCCAAACTCTTCAGGGATTGTACCAGTCAAGTTGTTCCTTGAAAGAACAATTCTGACCATATTCAAAGCTTCAACTCGTCGTGGAATCTCCCCGGATAAGTTGTTATCACTAAGATATAAATATTTTAGATTCTTTAACAAAAATAAAGAACCAGGGATAATCCCACTCAAGTTGTTATGCGAGAGTTCCAACATTTCTAGCTTCATCAGATTACCGATTGTTTCTGGAATCTCTCCAGACAAACTATTGCCTTTTAGTCGGAATTGCTTCAAACCCCACCTCGAGCCGATACTGGCCGGCATCTTACCGGATAATTGGTTTGAATGCATGAACAACATCGTCAAGTTATTCAGTTTTCCGAAATCTTCCGGTATCGTTCCAGTTAAGTTGTTTGCTGAAAGATCCATCGTCGTTAGACTCAGAGCTTCAATTCGTCTGGGAATCTCTCCTGACAATTTGTTTCCATAAACATACAAATGAGTTAGTTTCTTCAAAAGAAACAAGCTGTCTGGAATCATACCGTTGAGATTGTTCGCCGACAGGTTGATGAGTTGAAGTCCCGTCATGTCACCGACTGATTCCGGAATTTCTCCAATCAGATTAGTCATCAGCATTGACAAAAAACTAAGATTCTTCAACCGAGTGAGTTCCACAGGGATCCGTGAAGGCACGAATTTGTTTCTATCCATGGCGAGAGCTTCAAGGTTTGACAGGTTGCAGATTTCTGGAGGGAAAGTTCCATTAAACTTATTTTGATGGAGATAAAGATTCTTCAATGTCGTTAAACGCCCAATTGCCTCTGGGATGTCACCGAAGAACGTATTTTGGCCAAGATTGAGGAACGAGAGGCGAGAAAACCGGTGGATATCATCAGGAACCCGTCCAACCAACATGTTCTGAGAAAGATCAAGAATTTCGAGCTTTGAACAGTTGTAAAGAACAGTTGGAAATTCACCCAGGAGATAGTTGGATGAGAGGACAATGAGGGTGATGTTCTTGAGGTCGCAGATGACGGAAGGGATTCTACCGGTAATGTTCATTTGGGGAAGTGAGATATAAGTGACAGAACCTTACACAGGAGATTCCAGTCCAGTTACAGTGACCGATTGATGAACTCCACGAGAAGAGAGATGGTGGATTTCCCCATTCTTGCTTTAGTTTCAGTAGGATCTTTTGCTCTTCTAAATACATTGTTTGTGAGTAGCCATCGAAGCGTAGACAGAGAAGGACGAGAAGGAGAGAAAATGGGGTTAAGGATTTCATCCTATACGATGACATTCATGGATTTGTTATTTAAGTCAGGCAAACTGTCGCAGTTATATTCAACTCAATGCAAAATTGGATCAAAGTAAGCGTTTGGGAGACTTTCATGCAACGACTTCTAGCTTTTGCAAGACTTTCATGCAACGACTTTAGCTTTTGCAAGACTTTAATGCAACGCGTTTGGGAGACACAAAGTACGCGTTTGTGTCTCACCGGCTTAATTTGCAGGCATGATTAAATGAAGAGAACAAGAATCTGTCAAATAGATAGAGCATTTGAACCTTTGATCTTCAATTAATCATTCCGTGAGACCATGATTGGAGAGAGAGGCCATCCTTATCATCTAAAGTATGGGATCTACGAGGCTATTTTCTTTAGTTCAGATGGTATATACATATGATTTTCTCTTTTTTTTATTTTAATTTTTTTAATTTTTTGATAGATAAAAAAAATTCATGACATTAATACAATGAGATTATTGGTATTAAAACACCAATTTTATTGAACTCCGGGATCATCAAATGATGATCACTCCTGTCACCATCGTTGTGACCATAGTTTTCAAAACTGGACTGGAAAAATGGAGAATTGGTCAGGTGATTGATAATATAAAAAAAGCATAAGTAAACAATATAGAGTAAAGGGAAAAGTTGGTCAATATGATTTTGTTTTCCATTGACCAAGAATCCCATGTTCTTTTCTCAGATTTATGTGGGGACCATGGAAAGTTTATTTTCTTGGGTATTCACTTGAATGGAACAAAAATGCCCTTTTTAATAATAGACTTTTATGGCTAAAATGGTCATTGCCTTATTTACATGAGAAATAAAAGAACATGATTAAATGCACTTACCCGGGTACGTGTTTCCTAGGAAAAACTTACCCAGGTAACTACATTTACTCGAGTAAGTAACTTACTAAAAAACAAGCAGGGTCTAAATAGTAAAGATTAAAGAGTGGAAACTTCTAACAATACATAAATAGTCCCAATTAGACCTGCCAATTGGGTCAGCGGGTTGACCCATGACCCAACCCAACAGTTTTTTTCCGGATTGGGTCTAATTGGGTCATTCTCACAATTAGGTAGCTAAATATGAGACCTTAATCCTGTTTTTTCGAGTTGGGTTGGGTGTTCATAGATTGGGTAAACTTTTTGCCAAGTTTAACATTTGACATTCCTAATTTTAAGAACTTATCTCCTTTTTGTAGTTAAAATGCCCCTATAAAACACTTAAGTCTTTAACAATAGAAATTCTTCAAATGGAAAGAAGGAATTACTTGCTCTACTCACGTAGTCAAATATTAGATGGCAAGCAAAACTGAGGAGCTTGATCAACAGTTTGAAATTCATTTGTATAATCATTGTTGATCTCCACCATATGCAGCGAGGGTGGAGAGTGGAAGATTGGGAACAGTTCCAACTTCTAGGGTCTGTTTGGTTCATGGGAATAAGTGTTTGGAATCAGAATCAGAATAGCTATCCTGACCTCAACAATTGGTTCTGTGGAATTTGAAATCCCATTATCATTTCTGATGAAATGACATTTCCCATCTGGATCAGCCATTCCCTCTCCCTCTCTTGGGAATGAAAATCCCATTCTAACTGATTCTGATTTCTATCTGAACCAAACAAATAACAGGGATAGACCATTCTGATACAGATTTTGAGGGATTTCAATTTCAATTCTAATTGCAAACCAAATACATCCTTGGGTATTTTTCACACAAAGTGACTGCCCTCAAACTCTAACTCTAACCCAAATGCTCATGCCTACAAGCCAGAAATTTTATCACCAAGTAATGGTCCTATTGTCATTAATAAAAGCTATCCAAAAAGAAAAAATAATAAATAAATAAATAAAGATGAGGCCTATTTCATTACATGTCCACAAAAGTACACTATTCTGAGATTAATGATCTGGTTTCACTTTTTCACTATCTTTAGTTCTTTTCTATTCTTTAATTTTATATTTCTGCAATGAATGATTTCGTCCCTAGTTTTAGTTTATGTTTCTGTTTCTGTTTTTAACTAATTATAATGCAAAATTGCTAATTAGATTTGTACTTGCTAAAATCGTTAAGTAGAAAGTTAGCATGATTTTTACAAAAAAGTTCAACCAAACGTTACAACCATGGCCCAAGGTAGAGTAATCGGAATCATCAATTCACTGGTGCAATGTAGAAACCCAACAAACAAGCGGGACCATACAAGAAAAGCAAAGAGAAGCAAATACACTATGCATATTACTAATGCAAAGCATGCAAGGATACATACATACTCACAACATATCACACACGTGCACTATTTTAACTTAAAAAATTACGTACTCACTAACCTTGCTCGGAGGCTGCTTCTCACCACTATTGAAGGCTATACAGAGGGAGGCTACACACTTCGAGACTACTCTATACAACGGCACACCTTTACTATTTTAACTTGAATTACAACATGTTCAAAAGGGGGTGAGCCCCTATTTATATATGAGTTAACCGCCTTACGTGAGGCGGTTTAACAATAAATTTGGTTCTTAAATGGTCCACGTGGGACCCTTTAAAACCAAACATTCTGAGTCGGTTTTGGAACTGACTTAATGAAGTCGGTGCTGACTTCTTTCATTTCTCCCCTTCAGCAACGACTTCTCTCTTGCTAATCATTCCAAGTTTTGTTTATGCTTGATGAACTTAGTGGGACTTAATCGTTTAGTAAATAGATCGGCAACTTGATCTTCTGTCTTGATTGATTTTAAGAAGATTTCTCCACATAATATTTTTTCTCTGACGAAGTGATAATGAACTTCAACATGTTTTGTCCTTGCATGGAATACCGGAAACTATTGCAGATAGATTATCACAATATAATGAAATTGGTTTGTCAATTTGTTGATGCATGTCTCTTAGTAGTTGTGATAACCAAGTGCTTTCTTGTGTTGCCATTTCTGTTGATAAGGACACTGTTGGTTGTCTCTTACTGCACCATGATATTGCCCTTGAACCAAGTTTGAAAATGTATCCTGATGTGGATCTTCTTGTTGTCAGATCTCCTGCATAATCACCATCACAGAATCCAGAAACTTGACATTCTTCTTTCTTTTCGTAAAGAATTCCAAAGTCAGCAGTTCCTTTCACATATCGTAGGATTCGACGAACTGTTTGAAGATGAGGTTTCTTGGGATTCTGCATGAAACGACTCATCACTCCAACTGCAAAGGTTATATCAGGACAAGTCATTGTTAGGTAGATTAAATTACCTACTAGTTGTCGGTACATCGTCGGTTCTTTTAGTTCTTCTCCTTCATCTGCATGTAGCTTTGCATTCAGATCTATTGGTTTAGAAATAGGTTTGTAGTCGACCATTCCATACTTCTCTAAGAGATCCTTTGTGTATTTGTGCTGATAGAGAAACATTCCATCTTTTACTTTTTCAAGTTCTAGCGCAAGAAAATGTCTGAGCTCTCCAAGCTCTTTCATTTGGAACCGTATAGAAAGGTTCTCTTTTATCCTTTGATTATCTCTTTCATCATCTCCAGCGATGATGAGATCATCTACATAAACAAGAACAATGGAGATCTTACTATTTTGAGTTTTTATAAATAAGCTTGAATCTGCTGATGTAATTGAAAATCCAGATCGGACTAAAAACTCAGCTATCTTTCCATACCACGCTCGTGGTGCTTGTTTTAATGCATGTAAAACTTTCCGTAATTTGCAAACATAATTTGGATGATTTTGACTTTCAAACCCTTTTGGCTGCTCCATATATATCTCACAATCAAGTTCTCCAAGAAGAAAGGCATTATTCACATCCATCTGCCATAATTTTCATTAGTAACTTACAGCCAAAGCTATTAGTGGTTTCACCATTGTGATTTTTGCAACGTGACTTAATGTCTCATCATAGTCTAAGCCATATTGCTGTGAAAAACCTCGAGCAACCAATCGAGCTTTATATCTTTCTATAGATCCATCAACCCTTCTTTTTACCTTATAAACCCATTTGCATGAGATAGGTTCTACATCATGGGGTTTTGGTACTATTTCCCATGTTTGATTTTGCTTTAAGGCTTTGATCTCTTTGTTAGACAATGTATGCCCTTAGCTCCAAATCAGATTGATTTACTTGATGACATTTATTGTAAATAAATAAAAGTACATAATTGATTCATGTGTTTTGGTATGTTTCTGTGTAATACCCTTAAACTGGACACTTATGAGACTCGTGTTAGTTTAGAATCTTCACAGTCATTGGATAGATTTAGGGAGATTTATCCTACCAAGGCTGACATTGATGTGTTGCCAAGTTGGTTGGGATGGCTTGTCTCAGCTGCTAAGGTGAGACCTGAGGTGCATGTAGTGTGGGTGTTCTTGAAACCTTGAACCGGACCGAAACTCCATTATTGCCTTGGACCTTAGAGACAGATGGGCAAAACTGGAATGTTATACCTAACCCCTAGACTCGATTATGATACTGCACTATGTGTCGAATTGGGCTGTCTTTGATGTACCAATCAGTGAGATCCTTAGAGGGGGTCGAAACCTAGGTGTGTTAGGACAGTCCGAAAATTCATCTGAGTGGGTGATCATAGTGACAGGATCAACCCCTTTGTCGAACAAAGTGAATGATCGGGGATGCACTCTCTCTGATGGAAACCTAAGTTGCTGGCTGTTGATTTCAAACGTTGAAATTTGTTTTTGCAAAATATATTTATATAGAGATACACACACACACACACACATTATGGTTTCAAAATGTTTGCAAAAAGTTTTAATTCCCGGGATCCATGTGAGTAGAGAGTGTAGCATTGTTCTTTGCAGCCGAGGGAAAGGTCCTCTCTTGTCGGCCAGTGTTTGATCATTATGGGTTGAGAGGTTAAGTGTAAGACCATTGAGGGTAATACCTGATGGGCTAATCTTGCATCTGCCCATAGTCCTTGTGTTTTCATAAGGTGACTAAACCCAAGGACCATTTAGTGTAAATGTTGAGCCCATTAAGAGCCCATGGTGATGGACTCAGGGGTTCATAGTCTCCTACAGTGAATTCGGCCAAGCTTTGTAACAAAGGCTGGGCTGAACACATGTGGTTGATGTGTAGATCAATGTAAGGGTCCCACGCCATACAAAGAGAGCCCATTGGGCAACAGGTTAAAGGTGTAAGTGAGCACATAGGCTTAATGGGCCTAGAGCCCAATTCGAGCTGGGCTTAAATTGGTTAATTGAAAGGAGGCAAGATCTGATTAGGATTAGCTGAAAGGATAAGATAAGTCTTATCCATTTAAGAGTCCAGATCCAAATATCAGATTTGGATCAAGAAACTCTCTCCTAGTTAGATTAGGAGGCTGATCCAAAGAAAATTATAAATAGGGGGCGAATTCCTCAGTTTTAACACAAGGCAATCTGCAAAGTTCCCTCCTTGTTCTTGCTATCCCTATCCAGTTCGATCTCCACCAGTGGAACTAATCAAGAAGAGTTCTTGATATTGTTTCTTTGCTGAAGAAACAATCTGATGTCGTGCTCACCAGCCCTTTACTCCATTCTTGTAGAAGAATTCGGTTCTTGCTGAAGAGTCGTCCTACTAATCCTGCTTCACTACGCACTATGTCATATTCAATGGAAGTGGGTTTTGATTTTTTCCTTGGGCGTGAACACCTTCATTGAGAGTTACTGCTACTTCGTATCAAGTATATTCTTATCCTTCCTTTGGTTTTAGATCTGATCCGATTTTGTTTCACGAGTGATCCTTGAAAATGAAGTTTTCTAAAATAGGGAATGCAATTCCTAGACGAGAGAGCGAAATTTTTGAAATTTCGCCCAACCTTCCTACAGGGTTGGCCATCCATATGATGGATCTTTCACCCCTTCAGTGGTATTAGACCCAGGTTCACATTCTTGAACCAAAATCAGACCCGATATGAATCTGCACAAATAGGCAGAATCGGTTCTACTCGATTTGCCCAGTTAAGGGTTTTCATTGAGAATTCGATTCTCAGCCATGGGCGATTGATCTGAAATTAAATCTTTTATTTTCATATATATATTTAGAATTGTTCTACATATATTTCATGGATTTTGGGCTGTTCGTATGGTGGAGATCGAATTCTTTTATTGGCGCAAGAAATCTACGCACCTGCTGATCTATTCTATTCATTATTGGTCTGTAAATATTTTCTTTTATTATTTTTAGACAGGATGTATAGGATTTGTTTCTGATGTAATATTAATAGAAAAATTACATTTTTTATACTTTATTCCATTGAAGATGAAGCTGGTTCTTATGGAGAAGAAGACTTGCGCAGACAATAAACCTGCAATCTGTGAAATTTAGTAATGGAAACTACAATCTGCGAACTAATTTCTTGTTTTGCAGGGTTGTAGCCTTACGAACAACCCCCCTTTTTGTGTTTGTTCACTGATTCTTGATTGTCATTTATCAGTTTTTAATTTCAGATCATCTTCTTGAATTGAATATTGAATTAAACATCAAATCCTAGACCCATTCGAACCAGATTGGACTAAACTGTTTGTACCGAATCTATGGTTCGATGGGGGCTATTCTCAACCCTAAAATTTCCTTCATGGGCCAAGGGATTGATAGTTAATTGCAAGATGCAATTCGGCCCACATCTGTAAAACCCAGTTTTAATATGTTAAAACTGCCTTAGCCCAATTCAGCATAAATGCTATATGGGCCGAACTGCTCTTTGCAGTTCAGCCCATATACCTATATAATATTAATTGGTAATATTATGGAATTAAATGGGCTTTATTTATGGGTTTTACAGTTATTTAATTGATTGGATCAATTGTGGATTTCATGCATGTGATGTATGGATGTGTGATGTGCTACGTCCATGGGCCATAAGCACTTGGCCCACGCTGATTCGATAGTGGCTCTTTCGTACACCATGGCTGAACGCACATCATTTTCATGGTGTCTTTAAGGTCATTGGATGATCTCCCTTCGTGATGGGCCCCACATCAGCTTCCTCCCCAAGAGGAACCGTACGGAACCCTAGCCGTTTAGGCCCCATCTAAATCTGGCTTTATGAAAGTCAGCGAGAGCCACTTTGGTTTAACCTAAATAAAACTAGGGCGTAATTATTCGTTCCCTCCTGAAAATATAAATGCATGTGATAGGGAGATTCATATGATGAACTCTCTAACGGCCTTCCATCATTAGCATGAAGATGGGTCCTTCAGTAATGAGGAGATGCACCATAAAATTGGGCCATCCATTTGCTGTTGGATCTGTTGGATTGTTTTATAAGATGATAGAGGCGTCATAGACTGATGTGGAAGGGGTCTATCCTAAAATGGAAGTCTCTCTCACGGTACCTTGGCATTCACGAATATGATGGGTAAGCACTTACTGGACATGCTTTAATCCATTAGGATTTAAATTGGTTAATTGAAAGGAGACAAGATCTAATTTATAATCTAATTAGGATTAGCTGAGAGGATAAGATAGGTCTTATCTATTTAAGAGTCTAGATCCAAATATCATATTTGGATTAAGAAACTCTCTCCTAATTAGATTAGGAGGTTGATCCAAAGAAGACTATAAATAGGGGGCGAATTCCTTAGTTTTAACACAGAAATTTGCAGAATTCTCTCCTTGTTCTTGCTATCCCTACCCAATTCGATCTCCACCTGTGGAACTGATCAAGAAGAGTTCTTGATATTGTTTATTGGTTGAAGAAACAATCTGAATTCGTGCTCACCAGCCCTTTACTCCATTCTTTCTGAAGAATTCGGTTCTTGCTGAAGAGCCATCCTACTAGTCCTGCTTCACTACGCACTGTGTCATCTTTAGTGGAAGCGGGTTTTGGTTTTCTCCTTGGGCATGAACACCTTCATTTGGAGTTACTACTACTTCGTATCAGGTATATCCCTCTCCTCCCTTTGGTTTTAGATCTGATCCAGATTTGTTTCAAGAATGATCTTTGAAAATGCAGTTTTCTAAAATAGGGAATGCAATTCCCAAATAGAAGAGAGCGAAATTTTTGAAATTTCACCCAACCTTCCTACAAGGTTCGGCCATCCATATGATGGATCTCTCATCCCTTCACTCTTCTCTCATTGCCTTCTGCCATTTGGTACTTTGATAGGCTTCTTCATAACTAGTTACTTCCAAGTCACTAACTTCTTCAGCGAGTGTGACATCTATATACTTAAGGTTAGGGCGTCTAACCCTAGTTGACCTTCATAATTCTTGTGTTGGTTGTTCTTCTAGCTCCTCTATCTGACTTGGTCTGTTATCTTCAGCTGTCTTTTGCTCAAGAACACCAGTATTCCATGGTTTTGGAGATTTTTGTGAATTTGACGAGCTTGATTGAGGTTATAAATCTTTTTCAAATAACTTTTCTTGTACATTTTCCTCCATGACTTCAGAGTTGGGTAGTACTACTTTCTCAGGTGACCACCAAGATGAAGCTTCATCGAATACCACATTTCGAGATGTATAGCAACAATTGGTATTCGGATCATAGCACCTCCATCCCTTTCTTTCACTATCATAGCCGAGGAATATACAGTGATTAGCCTTCTTGTCAAACTTGCTTCGTAAATGGTTTGGCACAAATACGTAACATATGCAACCAAATACGCGAAAGTAACTTACAGTGGGTCGACGATTCCATAACTTCTCATATGGTGAGAGAAAGCCAAGTGATGTTTGTGGTAGTCGATTGATAACATGTGCGACAGTCTTTATGCCTTCTGCCCAAAATCGTCCTAGCACAATTTTACTATGCAACATGCTTTTGCAAACTTTAGCTAAATGTCGATTCTTTCTCTCAACTACTCCGTTCTATTGCGGAGTATTTGGACATGTCAACTATCGTCTATCCCATGTTTCTTGATATAATCTGAGAATTCTTCTGATGTGTATTGTCCTCCATTGTCAGTGCGGAGGCACTTTATTTTATACCCTACTTCTTTTTCGACCTTCTCTTTAAATTCTATAAACTTTGAAAATGTTTCAGATTTTCCTTTTAAGAAGTACACCCATATGTATCTTGAGAAATCATCCATAAATGTTATCATATACCACATCCTGGTGTTTGATTCTTGCTTCACTCGTCCAAACACGTCAGAGTGAGCTCCAAAGGTCGCATAGCTCATTGATTCAGTATATGGTAATTGGTGTGCCTTACCATATTGACATCCAACACATACTGTGTTGATCCGTACTTCCAATTGAGGGAGGCCTTTCAACATTGACTTTTCCATCACTACTTTAAGCTTGTTATATCCAACATGGCCAAGTCTTGCATGCCAAAGATCAGCGGTTTCATTACGTCGAGTCTTTTCTACACAAGTTGATTCAGCAGACATTATGTGGATAGACTCTAATTTTCGTCCTTCCATAAATGGTGTCTCCAATGTATGTATTCTCCGATATACTTTAACATCATTTGGACCAAACACTACATAATTGCCAGATGCAGTTAACTGAGATACTGATAATAAATTCTTTTTCATACCTAGCACATGGTAGACATTTTGGAGCTGTTTTTCTTCCTTGTTGAATCGCGGGATGCATAATGCTTGACCAATATGGGTGATCGGAAGTCTGGCATTGTTAGCTGTAACCACAATTCGCTTGCCTTTATATTCTGACATAGATTGAAATTTCTGTTTATCTTTTGTCATATGATTTAAGCATGCAGAATCAACGATCCAGTCTCAGCTATAGTCAACTACTCCAGGATTTGGTGTCGATACCGTTTAATAACTACAAGTTCATTACATATTCATGTGCGTGGCTGGGCCTTATTTGTTGGGCTGGCTGGTTGTGTTCGAGGTTTCTGGTTTTACTTGGGCTGGCTGGGGTATGGTTGCCATTGGGGCCTTTTTTTTCTATGGGCTTGCTGGCTGGCCTTCTTTGTTGGGTTAAGCCCATTGTAATTCTCTTTTTCCCTTTCATTTATAAAATTTTATTTATTACCAAAAAATATGTATGTGCTAGCTTGAGTTAACGACAAATGGTTTAAGTAAGACATCACCTGTAAGAAGATGATTGAGTTTACTAAAAATTAAAAATTATATATAGGGGATGCTTGGAGAATATAATACTGTTAACACTCTTTAGCATTTTATATCATTTGAACCCATACGTTAGGCTTTGGTTTAAAAAAGCTTTTGCTTTTGATCTCTGGGCTTGCGAAATAAAACTATTAGGGTTGGTTAGGAGTTGCTTTTAAAAGCATATGTTTCGAAGTGAGAAGCCTCAAAGAAGAAAGCTTAATTGTTCAAATGTTCCAAAAATTACTAGTTTCAAGATATAAAAAATCAAGCATTGAGACCTGCATAATAATTAGGGTAAATGATTGAAACCTCCCCTATATTTTCTGACAGTTGCGGTTCAATACCCTGCTTTATACTTAATACAATTGTCCTCTTCTAAACTTTCTAATATTGGAGTTCCACTTCAATCAGGACAAAGCTCATTCGAACACGTTTTACTGCCTTGCATTGAGAATATCTCTGTACTGATGTGTTTGGAGATATTTCCACTAAGCTGTTAGATTGGTGTGGGCACAGGTTTGCCCTGATGAAAGCCGATCTCCTAATATTGTTGCATCTAGACCCCCTCCATCTGACAGAACAGGCAAATTTACCAAAATATCTAAATTTGATCATTTGAATGGTAATTTAACTTCTAAATTTTTCCTGCCCTATTACACTGACCTTAAAATTCATATAATTTGTGTTTTTATACAATTTTTATATAGTTTGTTGAATTATTTATATATATATATATATTTTGAATTATATGTATTTTTTACTTTTTATTGAAATAAAATTAAATAAATTTTAATCCTAAAGTACAGGAAAAATGCATCTTGACTGTGAATTGATGCTAAATTTATGGGCAGGATGTGGTTTATAGGATGGCAGAGGGCTAATAGTAGGGGGGCGAAATTCAGAATTCTGCATGTGTATTTTTGTACTTCTCCCTAAATTTTATGCTCGTACTTCATACCCTGTGGTGGGTCCATGTCCTCGGGAGTCATTAGACACGTGACCACTTTTTTTTAAGAAGGCCATAGGCACTTCATTCATTCAACGTGACCATTTCTACGGCCCAAAGACCGATAAATAAATAAATAAAGCGGATGGATCTAAGACAATTAAGACAGTCTAAGTATAACAAAAATATCTCTGCAAATGGGCATTTATGGTTTCTGGCAGTTGAGACATAATAATTGGGCCTGGCCCATTACAAAATTGTTTAATAAATTACTTTTAGCGGGCAACTTTACCAAAACTAGGGGTACAACCTGGGCGGTCTCCGATTAAGATTTTGTTGAAAGCTCAATGGGCCCAGCCCGAAAGCCTGGGTTCGATTGTTGCTTAAATGGACTAGATTGAGTTTCTTAATTGGGCTTCTTTTATATGAAGCACTAATTTTTTTGGAGTAAATTACTGAAACTTCCCTTAAAATTTTTGACCATTGCTGAAACTTTCTCTGAAGTTTGATAATTGCAATCATCTCTCTAAAACTTTTGAACGCAATTGTAAGTAGATCCCTCTGTTAGAATCTTCTAATAAGAGGCATTAAAATATCCAAAATATCCATGCAGTTACTTTTGACCAAAATATTTATTTTCTATGTTTTCTCATCATATCTATTACTACCCAAGTCCTTTCAATCACTTTTCTAAAATTTATTTATTTTTCAAATTTGTCCTTCATATCTATCGTTCAAAAGTAACACAGCAACTTTAAGCTCTCTTTGTTTTCATTGTTCATAAAGTTAGTATTGTTTTTTTTTTCTGTAGAAACCAAATTCAGTAATAACTGCATGGGTATTTTGGACTTTGTTAGAAGATTCTAATAAAAGGAGCCTATTAGCTGCAGTGTCAAAATGTTCAAGGGAGGTGATTGCAATTGCCAAACTTGAAGAAAATTTTCAACAATGAATAGAAACTTAAGGGGTGGTTTCAGCCATTTATAAAATTTAACTAAATAGCATTCCAGAAGTGGGTTCATCCACTCCTAAAAAACTGTCTAAGTAGTTATTTTCAATCACAAACAAATTTGAATTTTAATCTTAATCATGAGCCTTATGGATCAAAAACTGATTGTGCATTAAATTATCAGTGTAATTAGAAAATCTATTATAACAACAACAATCAATAATTAAATATCGATTATTAATAAGAACTGAATATTACAATACAAGTAATCTTTAAAAAATAAAGAAATAATAATAAAAAGTTAGACATTTTTTACTTAAACAAAATAAAAATTATCAAAAAATACACTAACCCCATACTTAGTACGGGTCGTTGTCTAATAGATACTTAAAATACTCAAAAATCGTGTATCACGATTTGTCTGGGTCGTTGTCTAACATGAAAAATAAAAAATCTCAAACTTTTGGCATTAAACCAAAATCGAAAACTAAAAACCCGAGCTCGACTCATCAAAAGTTATGGTTTGGGTTGGTCTGGGATCAGGTTGAGCATGTCCAAGTTGCATCCCTACTCGTGGGGGTTGGGGGTGTCCGTGAACTCTCTATAAAAAGAGGGTTGGACATCCCGGTGACATATGGAACTTATTACTTAATCGAACTCTGTTTTTGCAATCTCAATATCTTTTGAAGTGATTCTAGGATGATTGCTGAGTGAGTACATGTCTACTAGAAATCATTTTTATCTTGGGAACTAATTCACAAGTTCCTGGTTATACTATTAATTGGGGGCAAATGTAGTTTTAAGGAGAGTGATAAAGTGGCATGGTTCAGCCCATTCCACACCGCTACTATCTATTTCGCACATTCAGCTTGCTTATGCCGCAGTTTATAAGCATGTTTGGCAACTCAAACTTGGTGCTTTACATCTTATAGTGATTGGGTTTGCATCAAAACAATAAACTTCATTAATTCTCCCCCTTCTATATTTACAACACAAACACATAAAGCTTCATTAGGGGTAGCATAGGACAAACAAAGTGTGAACACTCCAAAAATAAAAAAGAATTAAAAAAAAAAACTCTCTTTTTTACACCTTTAAGACAAAAAAATGTCATTTTGATGTTTTCCCCAACACCTCACATGTATAAAACCCATTACTACTCAGTAAAGCTCCAATTAAAAATTGAAGTAACCCAGCAATAAAATATGTTTTTTTTTTCTTAATTCTATAGTCAAATTACCAATCACATAGAATGGAACAGGGATGCAACACCACGATACCAAATACCGCTGAAATTTGTTCACGCATTATTTTATTTGTCTATGGAGATATTTAGAATATTTTATATGTAGAAGTGGATTTACTGGTCATGGTATATAGTAAGCTTCAAACAAGGAATCGTGTGAAATTAGTTTGAATTAAACTGAAAAGTTGTCTTCGGTTAATGAAAAGATTTTGTGAAAAACACCTTCCCACGTTTATAAGATAATTAATTAAGCTCATTCTAATGGTTAAGTTTCATACTTAAAACTAATAACTTTGAATGGCTATAATTAACTAATATATGATGGGTAGATGATATGGAGTATGAAATTTAACATATAGTCACATAGGGAAAGAATTAAAGAAAAATCATCTCATATTCTTTGTTTATCCAAATAAAATGCTCCAATTTAAGTTGTGTTTGGATGAATTTTAGGATTTGTGCTTTCAAAGCCCAAAAGCACAATCCCAGGAGATCAAAAGTATTTTGGCTTTAGATTTTTATTTTTTTCTTTATTTTTTAAATCAACTCTTACCAAGTGTTCAAAACAAATTTTCGACCAGCATATAAGCCTCAAAAGAATATATCGGTGTGGGTCAGTTTATTTTTTATATTTTAGTAAAGTGGCCAATGGTTATTAAGAGAAAAATGTTTAGTTCATATATTGATATCATATAGACGGATTGAATCCAGATCCAGTCCAATTAGTTTATATGATTAAGACATTATAATATCCAAATGTGAAAAGAATCTGGAAAAAGTGGTTCACATGAATCCTTGATTGGTGCTAAAATATAATAAGTACAATATTGCCATTTTCTTAAGGTCAACTTGGGACAAAAAAGTAATAATAAGACCACAAAGTTACATAAGAACTTTAAACTTATCATAGACAAACATTATGAGATAGAGATAGCACAAGACAAATTTCCTCGACCAGTTTAATGGATTCAACGTTGAATTATTTCACCAAATCAATAGAGATAGAGATTGGGATCCAAAGTGTATATCCTGATGGTGGTGGATGGCTGTCGCTTTGATTTCAATGGATCAAGATAATGTCGTTTAGTATGTGCAGTCTCTTAAGTTGTCAGCCCCAAACTGCACCTACGTAGAACACAATCATACGCACCCTATGACCCAGGCACAAGAAATCACATAGTCAAAAAAAAATAATATAATAATAATAAAATAACATTAAAAACAAAAAAAAAAGAAATAAATAAAGTAGTGTGGCAAAAAAAAATGTGGTGTATTTCAGTTAATTAGGCTCCACGGTGTATTGAAATGGTAGATTCTGGAACAAACTTTTCGATGGGGTGATGTCAAAACATTGAGAACTAAATTTGAAATATAAAGGCATACGTTTTTTCCTGTTTAGTTGGGGGGAATATCTAGCTGCCGAAAGACTATGCCCTAAAAAAGTTTGATTTGAGTTTATTTCAAGAAGTTAGATCTTTATGTGAAAGTCAATTATGGTTTCATTTGGCGTCTTTTTTTGCAAGGTCTTTTAGTTGTTTACAAGCTGGGAAAATTTATTTTTGGTCTATTTCTGTTTGGTTTGTAGAAGATTTAACTACTAAAATCTGGAGTATCAAAAAGATGCAAGAAGCCTATTTTTTGCTGATTTCGGGAAGTTTCAAATGAAGTTTTTTTCATCTTTTATATTTTATTCTCACGCAACAAGACATGAAAAAATGCATGGAAAGACGTGTATCTGCCAAACTAGTTTCATGTTACTCAGATCTTCATGCAAAAGCTCAATGCATCTTTTGACTATCAGAACTACCAGAAGATCTTCCCAAAAACTTGCCAAATAGCCCCGTATATATTTTTTGACTATTAGATCTTTTAGAAGATCTTTCAAAGAAGACTTACCAAAATGCACCCTGTTTTAGAAGGCAAGATTTAAATCTGCAAGAAATCTCTCCCAAACCAACACTAAATTTAGACAACCACTCTAGATATGCACATCCCTACCCACATAACACATGCCACTTCTGTACATTGTAAACATCTCCCCGTGAATGACAAGGGAGATATTCTCAATGTGCAACTGTAATTTCCCACAGATATAGATAGGGATGCAAACAGATCAGATTGGATTCGAATCAGAGCACCGATCGGATAGATCTGATAGGACTCGATTTGAATTTGAATCCTATTGGTAAGTCGGATCTTTGGATCTAATTCAATCCAATTTGTTTTCTTTAAAAATTAATAAATTATCAAAAGAAAAATAGAATATACTAATTTAAATTAAGTAAAAACAAAAAACATAAGTATTTTTTAATTATTTTCATCATACATATACACGTTTTTTATAAAAAAACAAATAAATAATATATCAACTTTACAAAAAATATATTTATAAATAAATAAATAACATATATATGTAATACATAGATATATATTTATATTTATAAAAATATAATATATTGGATTGGATTTTCTCGGATCAGATAGGAGGTGATCTGAATCCAATCCAATTTTTAATCAGATCCTATTATCCGATCTGAAGATCCGAACAGGATGATCCAAATTCGACCAAATAGGACCGAACCAATTTGCACCCCTAGATAGAGATGTACAGGAACAGCTGTCTAATGGGAAGAAGAACCGAGTCCAAATTTATTTCCTAACACAAGAGGATGCTCATGAGGCCCATAGGCCATATACCACCAAGAGCCGCCTTCAGTTCTGCTTCTGCAAATTTGATCCCACCCCATGTCGAGTAAGAATGACCATCTCAACTGCGGTCTAGTGTCAGCCAAGTCATCAGCTTCCAATTTCCTCACTAAAGCATGGACAAAAAATGAATGGGATGTAAGCGGCACTCAAATAGAAAGGAAAATACTCGTGCTGGGTCCCTAACTCCATATACATATAGTATCAGTCCATAGAAACCTTGCTTTCAATGGATATGGCACATGGAAATGGAAATCAATTACTTTAAGAAACCCACATTTCTCACCAACCAATTTGATAGTTCAGTCCCAGCTGACAGTTCCCACATTTCACACATACCAAACATTAATGAAATTTTAGGATTGATAAAATCCAGTCCCAGCTGACAGCTTATCCTCTCAGAATTCCACGCCATCTCTTATCTGTAACATATGGAATTATGGATACGTTCATAACAAGGCAAGTTTCTCTGACACGAAATCGCGATTTTTCAAAGCATGAGAATTCAGGTGGATCGACTTTTCTTTTGATACAATTATAAAAACTGGGTCCAGTGGAATTTTGTGTTTGAGGACTTGTTTCTTTTTGTGCTTGGTTTTATTTCATAATTAATCTAGTTTTATAAAATGGCTACTTAAAAACTTTTCCCAATTTTCTCTGTTCTATTTTATTTTCTACCAAACCAACCAAACATAACCTTAGAAGACGTCATGTGGCAATGTTTTTCTCTTTGTTGAATAGTCAAAAGTTCACAGCTGATTGGAAAATTCTGGCAGTTAGAGCTATCTTAATAGTCGTTATCTCTGAGGGAAAAAAATTCTTCCACTATAGACTGGTATCGGCACTACAGTGTTAAGGTTAGCCATAAATACATTTTGATATATGCTAGTGACTTTAGGGTCCAATCCAATCCAATCTGATCTAGTCCAATGTGATTACATTATAAATGGATTAGATCCAATCCAATCCAATGAATGTTTTGAATCATTGTAGACTGGTTCAATTCAATGTCTGGATCTTTTAATATGTTCAAATTCATTTTGATTTAAATTAATTTCAATGCAAATCCAGTCCATTAATACCTATATTCTTATCTTATATCAACAGACCAGATATTGGCTTAAGTCAATCCAATATAAATTTATTATGGATGGATCAGGTCCAATTCAATCTAATAAATATTTTGGGTTGAATTGATTCAGTCGAATATGTCTTGTTGGTCTGTCCAATCTGTCCAAATTGATTTTGGACTGCACGGGGTGCAATCCAAAACCGATCCATTGACACCCTTATTTAATATGACGAGAAAATGTTGGAATAGCCATAAATACAATTTCATAATTACGATTATGATAGCGGAAAGATATGATAACAGAAAATTTTTTGACCAATCAATTGTAATCATAAACATGGTAGTCAATAGATACTAATGGACCCTTATATGTAGGGGTAGACTCGAGTCAAGCTGAGCCGAATACTTGGCTACTCGAGCTAAGCTCGCGCTTAACACGTAGGAATAGTATCAGGCTCGAGCTCAATTTGAGCTAGAGACTTGAGCTCGAGCTCGGCTCAGCTCGCAAGAATAGTATCAGGCTCGAGCTCGATTCGAGCTAGAGACTTGAGCTCAAGCTCGACATAAGCCAAGTTTTTTTGAAAAGTAAAATTTATATGTATGGTTTTTTATTTTTTAGACAAAAAATTAAGAATTATAAAATTTATTTACTATTATACATGAAAAATAAAAATATTATATTTATATATAGTAAAATTATTTATTATATGTATATATTTATATGTATGTATGTATGTATATAATAAAAAATATTTATTTAATACTAGGCTTGCGAGCTTCATTGGGCTCGAACTCAGCTCAGTTAGTAAACAAACCAATATATTAGGCTCGAATTTGGCTCGAAGCTCAGTGAGCAACTCAATCCAATATAAATTTATTACGGATGGATCAGGTCCAATCCAATCCAATAAATACTTTGGACCATTGACTCTGGGCTGATCTAATTCAATATGTCTTGTTGGTCTGTCCAATCCATTCAAATTGATTTTGGTTTGGATAGGGTCCAATCTAGGGGTATCAATTGGACTATGTTTGGTCCAATCAGATCCAATCCAATGTGAGTCCATTATAAATGGACTAGGTCCAATCCAATCCAATAAATGTTTTGGACCAATTTGGACCGGTCCAATTCAATGTCTGGACTGTCAAATCTGTTCAAATTCATTGACACATATATTCTTATCTTATATCAGCGGACCAGCTTAATCCAACCCAATCCAATATAAATTTGTCATGAACGAATCAGGTCGAATCTAATCTAATAAATATTTTGGACCAGATTGATCTAATCCAATATATCTTATTAATTTGTCCAATCCGTCCAAATGTACGGGGTCCAATCCAAAACCGGTCCATTGACACCCTTACTCCAATCCAACCCCTATTAGACAGCAACGGGAAGATAAGATCCAAAGAGATATTAAAGATGGATGACAGAGGCATTCCTTTTTACTGTTAAAAAATTCAGTATTGATAAAGGCATTGTAACCGCAAAAAAGAGATAAATATTTGAGAAAGCCAAAGCTTACGTCGTCTTCATGTGATCAGAAAACCGCTACGTGTATTTCTACGTCATCGTTGGGAAACCAGAACCAGAGCAACGGTCTATCTACGCTGCCTACTGGCTTTGGAAGCTAATAGTTCTGGCATCAACCAAAACTAAACAGTGCAGCAGCAGTCGGTGACAGACCCACACATCAGACAAATCCCCCTTGTGATCGATCTTGTCCTCATCATCCCTCATTTGAATTTTCAAAAACCCACCTTAGTCTCCTTAATATAATTAAGGTGAGAATTCTCTATACCCTGTTTGTTGAATTGTTAATAAGAAAGATAATCACCTAAGTACTGTACTTGGATGGGAGTCATGGGACCTACAGTTTCTTCCATTATATAAGTGCATAGACAAATGTGAAGCAAAGTACACAACCAATCAGTAAGTGTGATGGCGTTTGGAATCAAATTACATCAGGGGTCTCTCCGCCTTCTGCTCTTGGGCCTTCTGGTTCTTGTCGACTCCTTGGCCCCTCCTATCGCACCGGCAACAGCCACACCCATTCATCATGTCTCGCCTTCACTCAACCGAAGCAGTTTCCCAACTGGTTTCATCTTTGGGACGGCATCAGCTGCTTACCAGGTATTAATCAAGTGTTTCTCTGGGTTCAAATTATCCTTCTTCTACTTCTTACATTATGTGTTTGTTTCAGTACGAAGGAGCAGCAAAAGAGGGTGGAAGAAAACCGAGCATATGGGATACATTCACCCACAAATACCCAGGTTCTCTCTCTCTCTCTTTCTCCCAGAAGGAAGAGATCTGTGTTTGTTTACTCTTCAGCTTTCTCTTTGAGTCTTTTCATTTTGGGTTTTGTTAATTGGGTTTTTTGCTTTTTACCTTGTTGCATCGTTTTGTTACATCTCTGTGTATAGATTTCAAATCAACAGAGAATTCAGAACAAGTGTCACTAGCTGGAATCATGCACAAAAAGTAGTGCAGAATGTTGCAGATAAAAAAGCTTCAAGAACATTTTTTTTTTCTTATAAGCACAGAAAATTTTATTTAATTTCAGGAAATTGCAAATCACTGTTGCAAGTTGCAACGCTGTTGGTGGAAAAGGGCGTGTTGACTTCATAGGCTGGTTGCTTCTTTTAATCTATTCTCAATTTAATGCATATCCTTTTCATAAAAAGCATCTGGACCTTGGTTTCATGGGGCAATTCGGATGAATTGATTCAGATAACCAACCTGCAGTGATTCTAAAACTGGACTGGACTGGATGATCCGACCAGTTGACCGGGAACCGATCATGGGTTTGGATCCGGTTTTGGACCTCAAAACCATCTGATCTGAACTGGAGTTTGGATCGGACGAGTCAAACCATTTACCCAGAAATTGATAGTCAAAAGACTCATAACACCCCACTTTGTTTTGTGATACTCCCCTGAACGCTTAATCCCAAGTCCCAACACTTTGCCCCCACATATTTTATCAATTAAAATTTTCAAATATTCTATTAAATATCAAGTTATGCTTATATTAATTTATAAGACCATTTTGCTCTTTTAGCTTAGGCTTTCTAAAATCCTAATTCATATGTTTCTCTCAACATTCTTTTTTTCAACAAAGCTCATCTTGAGAATGCTTTTAGAATGATTAATTCATCAATGTATGCCTAGAGAACAACCTACGCTTAAAAATGGTTATTTTTTATCATTTTGATACTTATTGTTATGTGTCCATAAAATCTCAAATGGACAATTTAATAATTTTACTTCCATTGGCAACCCCATATACCCATTAAAAGGTCAGGGGGAAAAGTGTTGGAATCTAGAAATTCAAAGGGGTCTAGAAAAACAATGTTTGGGGTGGCTAATTAAGTATTAGCACCAAGTACAGGGCAGTTATCTGCAATTTATCACCCCTTAATCATAAATTCATAATCTAATCCCTATCAAACATAACCCATTAGGTATAAGATGATCCCAATCCTTGTGAGAAAATTCAACTCAACAAAGCCTTCAAACAAAGAAGTTAGTTTTCAGAAATTTCAGAAAATGCTATTTATCATAACTAAAGTCTTGTCTTAAGCTCAAAATATTAGATCCTATCTACATATCTCAACCAATCTATGAACTTCTAGTTAGAGTAATGAATCTTTAATTTCCTTCGAACCCAAATTTCCTACATTGCAGCCGCACATCTCACAATGTAAGATGGCACAATTCGAGATAGATAGAATGTTCGAGTGGGCAGGAAATTCGATTTATTGTCCTTGGTGCTTGCTTCCAAGTTCCAAGGCCTTTACAATACATATCCATGTCCAAAGCTCAATAATGGCTATATATATTCAAAACATCATAATCTGATGATTAAAATACATGGTTTGGATAAACTTGCCATGTGGCTATAGGGCCACCATTTTAAGGGTCTTAAATTAATTAAACCCAACTTGCGATAAATATAGTTATTAATTTGTGGATATATATAATTTTGTGATGCATTGCAGAGAAGATAAAGGACCGTAGCAATGGAGACGTAGCTATCGACTCCTATCATCGTTATAAGGTAGCCGGCCACGGGCCATTGATTTTTCAAATTTTTAAGGGGTTTTCGTTTTTTTTTTCTTGTATAAAAGTAGCTTGTAGTTATTAATTATTAAGAAATGAATAAATATATTTGATGTAGGAAGATGTTGGGATAATGAAGGAAATGGGGTTGGACGCTTACAGATTCTCCTTCTCATGGTCTAGGCTGTTACCTAGTAAGATCCATCAACCTTACTCAATGATCGATTAGATTGCAAAAATATCGTTGACTTATTTGTATTTGTACCCTTTTGAAACTGAGCCTTATATTTGTATTTTGTATTCCTTCCAAATTAAGCTAAAGTCTAAAAGTAGAAGAAGATGAACAGTGAAAAAATAGAATAAGAACATGACCATCTTCATAATTTTACCTCTTACCGTAATGTTAATTTAATAGAATTGGGCTTCAATATGTACATTTTTCGAAGTTCAGATACTAAAGTGGCACACTTGAAATTCAGGCCCTAAAGTGAGACTACCCAAATATAAGATACTTATCTGCAATTTACCCTTTTTATTTTAAAATTTTATTGTCCTGACACCACAGCTGATTAATCTGCTTGACCTGATTGATTGAACTGGTGATCCATCCAAATGGAGAGGAAAACAATTGAACCTCCATAATTCCAGACCAGTTTCTAAAACATTAACTAAAAGAGTGGAAGTTAGGAGGGCCCCTGGCACAACCTTGGGTTATGGCTCATGGATCAAATCCAGTATCATTTGATTCTCAAAATGTAAATACTGGGAAAATCTATGATGTGAAAATAATATGGTATTGAAAGAGTTTTGACCAATCAAAACTCACCCATAAATTTGATAAATAACACCGGATTGATTACCACATTTATTATTCTAGTTGACTGATCAAAAGATTTTCAGATATCATATAATTTTCATATCATAGTCGAACTCATAAATATTTGATGACATGGGCTACGGCCTATGGTCCTTACCCTAAGATAGCCCAGGCTTGGATACAAAAAAAAATAGGCCGAAGCCCAGAAATTCCAAGAGCCGAGGGTAGAATGTAGAAATGATCACCTATATTGGTCTACGAGGTAGTAGATTCTAATGGCCCACCAAGAAAAAGCTTTATTTGATCAAACTCTAAGAATTGTATATAGCTCCAAAGTCTCAATCAATTGACTATTTTTAATTGGGACCGACATTATTAACGGTTTAAGAAATTTGTTTTGTATTTCCACTCACCACTACCTTTCTTTTCTTCAATTCAGACGGGAAGTTAAGCGGGGGAGTGAACAAAGAAGGACTTGAATATTACAACAACCTCATCAACGAGCTTATATCCAATGGTTCATCTCTCTTTCTCTCTCTCTCTTTCTTAGCACAGGTTAGCTGATGACTTGCTGTGGGTTAACAGGTATACAGCCCTTTGTGACACTCTTTCATTGGGATCTTCCTCAAGCCCTGGAAGATGAGTATGGCGGTTTTCTGAGTCCTCTCATCATGTAAGCAAAAAGCAGTACTGTTATATATGTTATTCACTTTTTGACTTAATGAACTCAGAACCCCACCATTACCCTGGTCTCACTTAGAAAAATTATACCCACATCGAATGAGTGGAACCAATCAATCAACCATAGTTTTCAAAGCGCCAAGATGAAGTTAGTCAATGGGGGGGTTTCTTTGTCACCTAATTGCCTAACTGGCGGATTTTTTTTTCGTAAAAAATCATTTATTCTTAAGTAATTGCTTAGGTTGGATAGCAACTAGTTACCATATTTGCCTAATAATTATCTATAATTTTCATAAGTATAAACTTATGTTAAAGTATAGGAAAGCATATTCATGAAAGGAAGAAAAAAAAAAGATAAGAAAAAGAAAAAGTAAATTAAAAACATAGTGGAGCTGAACCCTTAATTTTAGTTGTTATAGGAAAAAATGAAAGGAAAATTTGAAAAAAAAAAGAAGAAGAAAATGTATTAATTAGATAAAATTTTAAGTTCTTCCATTCTTAGCAGTTCAGGTTTTAAAATTTTCGAGAGGTCAAGACAGCATTTTACAACATATGTGTTGAGTAACCCTAACAAATAAGAGAATAATGAAAAAAAACTAATAAATAAACGCACATAATGAACATTTTAATTTAATAATATTTATTTTATAATTATACTCTCAAAAAAATAAAAATGTAAAAGTATTTCCTAACTACGTATAAACCTGCTTGGCGATAGGCAAGGCAGCCTTGTCACCTAGGTGTCACTTTGACAATTATGCAACCAATTTGATCCGAATCAACTCTGATAGGATGGATTCATCAAATTGGCCTATTACATTTTACCCAAACTGGTCCAATCTGATCAAAGTGATCCAACCTGCTGATTACTTTGATGCATATGCAGTGATGACTTTCGGGACTATGCGGAGCTTTGCTTCAGAGAATTTGGTGATAGAGTGAAGCATTGGATCACCCTAAACGAACCATGGAGCTTTTGCATGGGCGCATACGCCATGGGCATCCATGCACCTGGGCGCTGTTCTTCCTGGGTGAACCCAAACTGTACTGGTGGGAACTCTGCAACCGAGCCATACATCGTAGGACACCACCAACTTCTGGCCCATGCAGCTGCAGTCAAGGTCTACAAGGACAAATACCAGGTGAGTTACTCTTTGTTTGTCGAACCATGATCTTGTGTATGAGGATTAAAATTTTGATACGATATATCTAATACACCTGTTTAGAGGTGTTTTCGAGAATTCATTATTGATAATTATATTTGAAACTGGAATTTAACTTATCAATCAACCCTAATCCCACTGCTGTGCAGGCAACTCAAAAAGGCAAGATTGGAATTACACTAGTGTCACACTGGATGGTGCCTTTCTCAAATGACAAGGCCAATAAGGAAGCTGCAGGGAGAGCTCTGGACTTCATGTTTGGGTGGTGAGGAATTTCATCAAACACTTGATAACATCCAAAAACCATTAGCTAGGATGAACTAATTCAGCAAGAACAGAGAGCACCCATGATTTGTGAATGAATTCTCTATATATCATGTAGGTTTATGCACCCAATAACCTACGGCGACTATCCGGAGACCATGAAATCCCTCGCCGGACATCGCCTACCGAAATTCTCCAAAGAGCAATCCAAGATGATAAAGGGGTCATATGATTTCCTTGGACTAAATTACTACACTGCTAATTATGCTGCTAATCTCCTACGCATCAACAAGGTTAATGTAACCTACATGACGGATTCTCGAGCCACCCTCACAAGTAGGTCTATCAAAACACATTCAGTGTACAGGTAGTTAGTCCATGTTTCCATTTATACTGCATTCCTACTGAAGACATATAATTCACTGCATATTCTGTTGCAACAGCTGACCGCAATGGGATCCCAATTGGACCAAGGGTATGAGTTTAGCAACTTAATTAAGAAAAGATAAACCATGTTTTTCGTTGATAGAGCATGACCCAACTAATAGGTTTGAACCTGCAGGCTGGCTCAAATTGGCTCTATATATACCCACAAGGAATACAAGAGTTGTTGCTGTACACAAAGAGAAAATATAACAACCCAGTTATCTACATTACTGAGAACGGTGTGATCTTTGATCGATTCTCAACTTTTTATTGATCCAATATTAGCCATGAAATGAATACTCATTCATTCATTCATTCATTCATTCATTAATCCATTCATGTTTTTAGGAATTTCTGAGGTAAATAACAGCACATGGACATTGGAGGAAGCCCTCACGGACACTATGAGAATATACTACTACAGTCACCATCTTTCTTACCTTCAGAAAGCCATCAAGTGAGTTTTACTTGTTCTATCATTTTATAATAAATTATAAGGATGAATACATACATATTGGATAGGTTCTAATACTGTCTGTTCCAAGACCTACAGTGTTGAGAAGTTGGAAACCTGGACATAATTATTCCATACTAGTGCAACCAATGACCCCATTCTCATGAGGCAACTATATGAATTCTTTTGGATCTACTCACTATCCAAATAATAAGTCTTAGAAGCCTTGGGTCTGGGCCGTGTTTTAATGGGCTTGGGATACTAAGGTGGTTTTTGGTAGTGTGGATATTTTATGGTTCATTTGGTTTTGGAACAAGTCACACCCATTTATGTTGCATTCTTTCCATGGTGTGGTGTGTTTTGAAACCACCTGTAACGGGGATAACTTTGGTTGTTGGCCTGTTGAAAGGGTTTTTTGGGCTGTGCACGTTCACCAATTCGCGCCCATGTCTTCTTTCTGGTTAAAATAAATTAGGGGGCAATTACTAATTTACCCACTGTCATGATAACGTGGCGTTCTCAAAAACTCTCTCAACAGCATAGATTGTTAGCCCCCAACAGCCAAAAATTTTTCCCTGTTACGAGGTTTTATCACAATTCAAGGGAGAGGGGGGGATAACTTTGGCTGTTGGGGGCCAACAGCATAGGCTGTTAAGAGTGTTTTTGGGCTGGGCACGTTCACCTATTCATGCCCATGTTTTTCTTGTTGACCAAAATAAAATAGGGAGCTATTACTAATTTACCCACTCTCATGGTAACGTGGCATTCCTAAAGTCGCTTTCAACAGCATAGGCTGTTGGCCCCCAACAGCCAAAGTTTTTCTGTTCAGGGGTGTTAATAAATACATTTGTAGAACGTGGTGTGGTTCAAACCATGTGATTTTAACCTCATACAGACACTACTGAATACCCCCTTAAATTAGGTTAAATTTTGGAGATGGGGTATTTTTGTGGCCGATAGAAAAAAATAAATTAGTAAACCTACTATATATCTATGTGACCATGTGGTAAGTCTAAAAAGATTTTGAACTGGGATTCGACTATGTTGCTGGAAAGACATGATATCTGAAAAACTTGTGATCAAAATTCATGGGTGGATTTTGATTGGTCAAAGCTCTTCAAGTATCATGTATTTCTGGCATCATAGATTTCCGGTACCATGTCTGTGTGAATATTGAGATCCATTGCAGTTATCCTGCAATTCCATTCAATTATCCTGTCCAAAACTGAATGAGAGTGCAAGAGAAATGCAGAAAAAAAGTCCATAAAATCCGGAGTCATGTGTGTTATAATACAGAATATATAGTTAAATCCATCCCCACTAGTGTCTTAAACCAAACTCGAATATTCTAGCAACAGGCCACTTATGTTCCCAATGTGCGACTGTAGTGTCTTGTTAGTAGGGTGTGGGCAACAGATTCACTCTCTTAAACCATGTTCTTCTTTTAATCCATTTTGTTCTTTTTCTTGGGCTTTTGCAGAGAGGGTGTAGATGTGAAGGGCTACTTCGCATGGTCATTGTTGGACAACTTTGAATGGGCTGATGGTTACACGGTCCGGTTCGGTATCAACTATGTGGACTACAAGAATGGATTGAAGAGATATCCAAAGCACTCTGCCTTTTGGTTCAAAAAGTTCCTCCAAAAATAGAACAATCCTATCTGCAGTGGAGGGTGAGGAGTGATAGATTGGGTATGATTTAAACTTTTTGTAATTTTCACATAAAGTGGCCACCCTCAAACTCGAACCCGTGCTCTCATGCTTGTGAGCCTAAGATTTTATTATTGCACCAAGTAATAATGGCTCCTACTAATGTCCTCCAAATACACTATTCCGAGAGAAATGAGCAGACTTCTTCATGTTTTTTTAACTAGCTTAACATTTTTTTGTTCTTCAATTTTATATTTTCTTTCTTATTTTGCTATTAGGATTATTTGTTCCTAGCTTTTGCGATGCTTATATTTTCTATTTCTGTTTCAATTATCAACTAATTCTAGTGCAAATGTATTAATTAGAGTTATACTTGCTCATATTGCTTAACTAGCAAGTTAGCATGATTTTTAGGAAAACAATCTTCCGAACATTACAACCATGCACCATGCACCATGCACCATGCAATTCAATGCCTGGACTGGATTTGGTCCAGTCCTCGGTGTCATCCAATGCACCATGCACCATGCACCATGCACCATGCACCATGATTTTTAGCAACCTTACAATCCTTGGTGTCAATTGGACTGGATTTGGTCCAATCCGATCTGGTCCAGTATGGGTTCATTGGACTAGGTCCACTCCATCTTTATGAATATTTTGGATATTTTGGATTCATCCAATTCAATGCCTGGACTGTTCAATCTGTTCAAATTGGTTATAATTTAGACTAGTTTCAATCCAAACCTGGTCTATTGACATCTGTATTCTTATTTTTTATTAATGGACCAGATATTGGTTCAATCTGACTCAATCCAATATAAATTCATTATAGGGGATCATTAAAAATCTGGACTTGTCCAATTCAATGTGCCTTGTTGGTCTCATCCAATCCATCCAATTTGATTTTGATTTAGACAGGGTCCAACCCAAAACCGGTCCATTGACACCCTAATCTGGAGGAAAATGAGAACTGAGAAAAGGGTATTTCAGGACACTGACTGGGGCTCTGGTGGTGAAATTTGACCCATTAGTTGGGAGTGTAGAGGGGAACAACACATGGATGGAGTCATTGTGTTGGCCAAAGGTTAACACTACATGTTGGATTCAGGGATTGTTTGGATTCCATCTCTGCATACTGGTTCATTTTCAATGTGGTAGTGTTGAGAAAATTTGGGCTCCCCACAGAGCGCACCACACAGCCCATCCCTCCGTTAATTGGGAATATCTCTCCATGACAAGCACGAGAGAAGAGATGTTTTCTAAGGTCTGTGAGGCGCACTCTGTGGGGAGTCCATCTGAACTCCTTTTTGAAATAGAGTATTATGTTTTTCTTAAGGTCTTTTCTATGATACCTACCTGAAATGTGTCTAAGTAGAAGAAAGCAATGCCTGGTTGCTGGGCAGACTTCTGCTGAGATATTGAGGCCATTAACACCTAAGGGTGTCAATGAACCGGTTTTGGATTGAACCCCATCCAATTCAAAATCAATTTGAACGGATTGGACAGACCAATAAGATATATTGGATTGGACCAGTTCGGTCCAAAATATTTATTAGAGTGAATTGGACCTGGTCCATCCATAACAAATTTATATTGGATTGGGTTGGATTAAGCTAATATCTGGTCCATTGATATAAGATAAGAATATATGTGTCAATGGACCGGGATTGGGTTGAAACCAATCTAAATTAAAATGAATTTGAACAGATTGGATGGTCCAGATATTAAATTGGACCAGTTCAAATTGATCCAAAACATTTATTGGATTGAATTGAACCAGGTCCATTTATAATAGACTCACCTTAGACTAGATCGGATTGGACAAAATCCAGTCCAATTGATACCTCTATTAACACCAATGACTGCCAAGAATTTTTTTTCGCAAAACCATGAGGTGTTCAACCTTTTTTATTACAATTTTAAGCAAAATAATAATGTAGATGTATTACTTAAATAGAAGTATATTAAACAGGTGCCACATAAATAGTAAGTTACTAGTTTGGAGACAAACCAGGTCCTTAGGCATGGCCAAGGTTTCCTCAAGCCCAATTGAGATCTTAAAATTGAGCCCATGTCTACTTCTGGCCCTTGCCAGATAAAGACTGGGTTATGACTAAGGCCTAAGGGGCCATTGATAACAGCTGAAATAGAAGAAGTGAAAGGTTTATTTATTTGCCCTTTAGTGAATAAATAATTAAGGAGATTGTGACTTGGGGGGCCATTTTATAACGTCTGAAGTGGCTGAACTGAACGATTTATTTATTTGTCTTTTTAGTCAATAAAATTATGAAGGAAGTTGTGAGCTCCTTAAGGGTTGAAATTGAAGTTGGATTGATAATTATACTCTCCAATGACATTATATAATTATTTTATCGACTGAAAGCGAAAACAGTGAGTCATTCAGTTTAACCACTCCAACTGTTACCAAACGGCCCCTTATACAGGCCCTATTTAAGGGTTGGGGCAGAGCTATCTTTTAACTAATCAGCACAAATTGCAGTCTTATGTTTGTCGCAGGGCCTTTGTTCTAAGCCTTTGTTTGCAAAGAGGCTAAAGAGATTGAGGTGGAAAGTGATAACATGATAATTATTGACATTCTAATGGGTAGATCGGATTATCTTTGAAATTCTGTTTACGTATTAAGAATCATAGTTTTAAAAACTGACTTGGAGACCGAATCGGTCAGGGGTCTGATTACCGGGTCGAATGGTTCGAACGGTTAACCATCCAGGTCAGCGGTTTGCTGACCAAAATCAACAGTTTTAAAGGAAAATCCGGTTTTAGGAATAACCGGAATCAGCCACCTGACCAGTTCCTCGTTTTTCTGGTCCAACCATCCGGTCTGATCCGATTTTAAAAACCATGTTAAGAACTTAATGCAGAGAATGAATATTAGGTGGACCCATATCATACGAGAGGTAAATTGCTGTGCTGATCTGCTAGCTAACAAAGGAATTGATAAAAGATGCACGCTTAAAGTGATCAATGGTAATTCCCAAATTTCTAGAGATTTGGTTCATTTTATTAACGAAGATAATTTAGGTTTTCCTTAGAATTAATTAAGTTTTGTTAGACTTTTTTTTTCTTTGTTTTTCTTTTTTTTTTTGGGGGGGGGGCGCTGAGATGGTGAGAGAGAGCTATGTATACTTGGGTTATGGGGCAAGGCAGGCTAATTATTATAAATTCTTTTTATGAAAATAATTAATAAAATTTAAGGTGGTCGCTCCTCCACCTGCATTAAAGTTTGGGGTTAAAAAAATGTTTGTTGCTCATGAATCGAATCGGGTCAGACTAGATTTTCAATCAGGCTGCCCAATCTGAACACCCATTCCTGTTGGATCAAAAAGTATATCGTATCCCAATTTATGGCCTATTGGGCCCCAAAAACAGGTAAGCCAGGCCAGCTGATCGGACCCCAGTGGCCAGAGCTCCATGTGTGATGTCCTTAACCACTTGAAGGTCAAAAAAGCGGAGCCAACAAAACTGGGCATTTCAAGGATTAAGCTACCCATCATCAGGATGGGCCCTTGGGTCCATGAGGATTTGGACCAACGAGAACCAACCAAGGGAGAGATCATCATTCCAAGGGAGATTTTTGTCAACCAGGACTTAGAAGCACATGGGAGAGAAACAATAATAAGCACATGGGAGCATGAAATTTCTCTTGCCCTGTTTCTTCATTCAATGCAAATAAGGAATGCCGTTTAGCCCCTCTTATCCATGTCTCCTGATACCCATCAATTATTTAACGAAGACAATATACTTTAAACACACACATTCGAACGGGCCCCTTACTCTTTCTATCAACAACTGTGTCTCTTCCATGGTTTTTTAAGAGATTTGGTGGCTTGTGACCTTTGTGGTGTGTTTCATCGGTGAATGGAGATCCATTATCCTCTGTTTGGTTATATGCATAAAAGACCATGTTGCAAGTTGAATGGTAGAAGAGTTAGACAGACTAAAGAGGACATGGGTTGATGTAGTAAGAAATTAATGATTTAAGAGCTGATAATTTAACAATGGATATAGTATTTGATGTTGCGCAATCTGGTTGTTCCTAGATTGAGATGACTCGGATGGATTAGACGGATCTGCACAGAGAGAATTAGAGAACCCGGAGGTGCTTACCTGGCGAGGTCGCTCCGATGCTTAAGTCAGTATGTGCGAGCTGAAAGTGATCAGAAAGCAAGAGAGCTAGTAAGCAGTAATTGCGTGTACCTCTACCCCCAAAGGGTTGGGGTCTTTATATACTGGAGTCCTTGCGGGTTTTTTGGAGTGGTTCCGAGGTTCTTGTCGTGATGTGGCCTGTTACCGGATTAATAGGAGGTGACGTCGCCAGCCGATAAAGCATATCGTTGTCGTCCAAATCGGTCGGAGGAGATAAGGCCAGTTGTTACGAAGCGTGATCCCGTAAAATGTGGAATCCGGTGACCTTTGGGGTCAGCCAGTGAAGGTCAGTCAATATTACCCGAACTGATGCCCCCTGGGTCCGACCTATTACAAACGCCGAGGTGACTGGTAACTGGGGTGACCTTGATGCAATCGTGCCCCGAAGCAGATTCATTTTGAGGTGAACCTGCCCCGAGGTGGTTCGGTTATTCGAGCTCGGTCTGTTGTAGACTTGGGTACATTAAGATGAGTTGTCGTTCTGCCAGCTAGGTTGTGTCCACGTGTCCCTCTATTATTAGGTCGGGCCAAATCACCCTACATCAATTGCCCCCCACTCCTCGGGCTAGGGGTTTTGACCTGGAGTGGGGAGTTCATGACAAGCCAAGTGGATTTGGTCCAAGGACCGGGCAGCTAATTAGATAACTCGCTGATCAGACTTGTTCGGCCATCCGACTCAACCAGGAAAACGCAGGTCGCGTCTGGTTTGCGCATGGACGTCAAAAAATGCGCTAAACCGAATTTACCCTCGGGGGTTGCGCAGCCAGTTTTCCTAGGAGCCATAGGATTGCTTCAATCTCGACCGTTAGTTTTCGGACATAGAGGCTATAAATAGGAGGGCCCGCGACTCATTCCTCGCCACAAGTTCTACGATTTGAGCTCTCCCGAGATCGCGTCAGAGTCTTCCAGCTCAGCTTTCTTTTCCGCTTCCCACTTCGTTCCTTGTTTTCGGTGAGTCTCCCTTCTTCAGCTTTTTCCCTGTTTTCCACTTATGTCGAGTTCTAGCGTAGACAGACTTGTAGATAGCGTTAGCGAGGAGGGCATCGTTGTTCTTGCAGGGGAAATCAGCCCACGGCAGGGTGCCTCCCCTTATCGGTCTGCAGAGGAAACCTCTAACCCCGAAGTTGGGCCATCTCGGCTCAGGGAGACCGAAGCCCATGAAGAGGGTCCGTCTTCCAGGTCAGGGGCCCCAACTTCTTCTCGAGGTCGGAAGCCTGATGACTTCAGGCCTTCCAAACTATCTTTGGATAGGTTGCTGTACTTAGCGTCTCATTACTGTTTTCCTGATAACTTGGTCTTCAGTCTCCCACTGGGTCAATACCCTTGGGATCACGACCACAGCGAGCTCGTTGCTTTTGAGCAGCTCGCAGCAGGGCTGCGCTTCCCTCTTCATCCCTTTCTGATAGAGGTTGTTAGGTTCTATAACATCACTATCAACCAGCTTCATCCAAACTCTATTCGGAACATAGTTGGTACCATTTCCTTGTTCCATGCCTATAACCGACCCTTATCCCTTGATATCTTTAGCTCGATCTGTGCGATCAAGCGAAACTCAGCCTGTCTGCGCGGGGACGTACGACAGAGCTATTACATCTCCCCCAGGCCTAGATTCAAAATCTTGTTCGACTGCCCGAACAAGGTTCTGGCCTGGAAAAGATGGTACCTCATTGTCCGCAACCCGGAAGGGTGGTCTTTTCCAACCCACTGGAGGGTGGCTACCTAGGACCCTGGGGTGATCTTGGATGCAGAGACCAGGGCGGTGATTAACTCTTGGAGGGACCTCAACCACGAGATGAAGAGCTTCTTGGCCGAGGAGGCGCTGGTGCGAGCTGGTTTGAGCCCTCCTAGTAGGTTTCTTTTCAAATACTTGCTTTAAAGCACCCTTTAAGTTTTCAGACTAACTGCCTGTTTTTTTTTTTTTTTTTGCAGCTACGATGCCAGAGGTTGATGCAGGAAGCCTTCTTATGAGCTCCTGGAAGGGGAAGAAATGAAAGGCTAAAAAGAGGCTCCATCGGGAGGAGACTTCGACATCTGAAGCAGTTGAGGCCCGGGTTGCTGAACCGATCTCCACCGAACTCCGAAGGGAGGAGGCCCAACCCACGGACCCCGAGGTGGTGGCAATGGAGGACTGCGAGGAGGAGGTCCATCCTCAGGAACCGGAGGATGCACCTGTGCCAGAAGAGCCCACTACCGAGCTCGCTCCTGCTAACGAGGAGCAGAGCATTAGGAACCATGTGTACGCGGTGCAGAAGAGCCAGGACGCTATCTTTCCGAGCGAGGTCGCACGCTGGGCTGAGATGCTCCCAAAGCGGCTTCTGGGACTGACCTCGAGTCACTGCATGGTGGTAAGTATACTACCTTCGACTTCACCTCTTTCTTTTTTTTTTTGTTGACATCGATTTGCCTTTGATAGGTTAACTCCACCCTTCACACATTGGCTTGCCAGTCCGCGATCCATTCAAAGTAGGGTGGAGGTGCGAAAGCTCCATCGTGACCTGGATCTAGCCCGGGGTGAGGTACTTCGGGAAAAGAAGGGAGCTGAGTGCCATAAGCAGTTGATTCTGGACCAGGAGGAGTTGATCTCCTCGCTGACTGAGGAAAATGCCAAGCTTAAGGAGCAAATTTCTGCGCTGGCCGCGAAGGAAGAGGAGTTGATCACGAAGACGACCAAGGAGAGAGCGCGGTTTCAACAAGAAATCGAGAACCTTGAAGCCCTGGTTCAAGAGAGAACTTAGATCCTCGATACCGCCATCGAGGAGGCTCGGTCAGAGGAGAGAGCTAAGGCCGTTGAAAGCTTCAAGGAATCCTTGGAATTCCACGCTCTTCAGGTCAAGTACGGTTCGAGCTCCTACCACTCCAGGTTCAAACTGTGCAGATATCTGGTCTGGCAGAAATTCCCAGGTCTCAACCTGAGTGCTATTACAATGGCGGGCTTAGCTCGAGAAGTGGCTACGGCAGCAAACAAGGAGCCTGACTCATTAGAGGAGGAGAGTGATGACGAGGTCGAAGTGGTGGGCCCCTCGGACATAGCTGGCAGTCCTTCCTGCTTGAGTGTTTTTTCTTCTCTTTGTTTCTTTTTCGAATCATGAATGTACACCCCAAAGCTATTGAGCTCGGGTTACAAATGAAGTCTTTTGTACTTACAATCACTTTGTCAATGAAATATATTACTAATATCTGTGCAAAAATATTCTAAGTGTGAGTGACTTCCGATCTGGGTAGAAAATGCATAGGTTACCCGAATTGCCAAGCTACCGAGTTGGACGATAAGTAAGGATAACCAACCATAAGAATTTTCAAAGTGTGGATTACCCTGAACTGCCTAACCGAGCTAGTAGGAGTAACTCGCGCACGTGCTACTCACTTAAATGTCGGTTGTCCCTAACGGGTACACCTTGTTGTTTTATGCCGAAGTAGGCTAGACATCGTAGGGCTTCCCGAACTGTCTATGCCTTAGGCATTTAGAGGTATTTTGCATATGTCGGAGAGGCGACTAGGACTTATATGCCCATGCCGAGGAGGCAACTAGGTTTTAGGTGCCCATGCCGAAGAGGCGACTATGACTTATATAATGACGAATCCGTCTATTCGGTACCTTAGCCCTTAGGCCTTGGGGGCGACTTATTGTCCACCCTTCTTGATTCTGCCCATGCCGAAGAGGCGACTGGGGCATACACAATGCCGAGGTCTTTTAGCAGCTCGGCACTGTTAGTCCTTAGACTTTTGGGAGTGGCTTACAGTCCGCTCTCAGTTAGACGATTACAGATAGTACTGCCTCAAGTTGTTGACGTTCCACGCCCGGGGCACCTGTTTTTCTTCTAGGGTTTCAAGCTCGTATGTACCTTTCCCGAGCACCCACTTTACTCGGTAGGGGCCTTCCCAATTCGGTCTGAGCTTACCAACACTAGGCTAAGGCACCATGACTTTACGAAGTACCAGGTCTCCAACGCGGAAGTTCCACTTCTTGACTCTGGCATTATAGTACCGACCCACTCTCTGCTGGTAGGCCGTAGTCCGGATGTATGCAAGGTCCCGTGCCTCTTCAACTAGGTCGAGGTTGGTGCGTAGCTCGTCATCATTTTCTTCTTCGTCGTATGTTTCTAGGCGTAACATAGGCACCTCGATCTCAGTTGAGATCATTGTCTCCGTGCCATAGGTGAGGTTGAAGGGCGTTTCACCCATGGCGGTCTTCACAGTGGTTCGATAAGCCCACAGTACACTAGGCAGCTCGTCTATCCATATACCTTTAGCTCGGGCTAGGCGTGCTTTCAGTCCACGAGAGGATGGCCTTGTTTGTGACTTCAACTTGACAATTTGCTTGGGGGTGTGCCACCGAGGTGAAATTATGTTATATCCCCATTTGACTGCACCAATTTTGAAACTTAATGTCTTCAAATTGTTTGCCGTTGTCGGAGATAAGTACTCGGGGGAGTCCGAAGCGGCACACTATGCTTCTCCAGAAGAAGTTTTGGATGCTTCATGTTGTGATCATCGCAAGAGGTTCGGCCTCCACCCACTTTGTTAAGTAGTCCACCGCTACTACTAAGAATCTCCTCTATCCTATCGCTGGTGGGAATGGTCCGAGGATGTCGATTCCCCACTGTGTGAAGGGCCATGGGGTAGTGAGATACTTTAGGTCAGCAATAGGCTGGTGATGGATATTGGCATGTCGTTGACACTTGTCGCATCTTTTCACAAGCTCCAATAGTAACTCTGTCGTAGCGCTTTCTGGGTGAGAGCCCTGCCCCCTAAGTGTTTTCCACACAGACCTTCATGAGTGTTACGGAGAACGAGCTCGGCTTATGAGGGTCGTAAGCAGCGTAGGTAGGGGAACGTGTAGGATCTTTGGTACAACCGTCCGTCTATTATGACGTACTTGGACACCTGGTTCTCTACCCTTCTAGCTGCGTTACGATTTGCAAGGAGGATCTTGTGAAGCAGGTAGCTCGCGAGTGGATCAATCCAGCTCAGCTCTGTTTGTGCAACAAGAGCAACCTCTTCTACCCCCCCGAGAATGCTAGGCCGAGACTGGTTCTCTATGTACACGGTCCTCATGGTGTTGTCGCTTGTGTTGGCAACCTTGCTGATTCGACGAGCCGTCCACATGGAGGATCCAGGGCTCCTCCTCCCAGGTTGGCGTTGCTCTGACCGTGGGAGGTGCCGCACTGGTAGAAGCTTCTCCTCTGTGCTCAGGCTCAATCGGTTTAGGAACTGCAGTGCTGAAGGTACATTCCGCGACGAAGTCAGCTAAGGCTTGGGCCTTGATTGCTGTACGGGGCTCGTACGAATGTCATACTCGCTGAGTTCAATGGCCCACTTCGTCAACCTACCGGAGACCTTGGGCTTGAGTAATACTTGCCTCAGGGGTCTGTTGGTGAGGATGATGACGATATGAGTTTGGAAGTATGGTCAAAGCTTCTGAGCTGTGGTGACTAGTGCGTACGCCAGCTTTTCGATGTCTGGATACCTCGTCTCTGCATCCTGCAAAACTTTACTAACATAGTAGATGGGTCATTGAACCCGATCTACTTCTTTTATCAGTACCGAGCTGACCACCTCGTCACTCGCAGAGAGGTACAACTTCAAAATATCTCCCTCCTCGGGTCGGGTTAGAACCGGGATACTGGTCAGATACCTTTTGAGCTCATCGAAGGTGAGCTGGCACTCTTCGGTCCACTCAAAGTCTTTGCTTCTTTTAATTGCCTTGAAGAAAGGTAGGCAACGATATGCCGATTTAGACATGAAGCGGCTCAGAGCGGCTATGTGGCCATTCAACCTCTGAACCTCCTTCAATTTACGGGGCGGTCTCATATCTAAGATAGCCTCTTGATTTTGTCGGGATTGGCTTCGATACCATGTCGGTTAATGATGTAACCCAAGAATTTACCCGAGGTGACACCAAAGATGCACTTGTTTGGGTTTAACTTCATATTAAATTTGCGCAAATTCTCAAAAACATAATGTAAGTCTTTTATTAAATCATTTGAAAATTGAGTTTTGACGACCATGTCGTCTACATAACACTCTACTTTTTTGCCGATTAACGGCTTAAACAGTCAGTTTACAAGTCTCTAAAATGTTGCCCCGGCATTTTTCAGTGCTAAGGGCATGACCTTGTAGCAGTACAAGTCTAGCTCAGTTATGAAGGCCATTTTTTCCTCATCAGCAAGGTCCATCCTAATCTGGTTGTAGCTTGAATAAGCACCCAGGAAGCTCAGCAACCCATGCCCTAAGGTCACGTCCACCAAACGGTCGATTTTGGGAAGTGGGAAACAGTCTTTTGGGCAAGCTCGATTCAGGTCAGTATAGTCGACGCACATGCGCCACTTACCGTTGGCCTTTTTTACCAGAACGGGGTTAGCCACCCAGCTCGGGTAATGGACCTCCCTGATCAAATCGGCTACGAGAAGCTTCTCGACTTCCTCGTCAACTGCTCTCCAACGCTCCGGACCTAGGTTGCATTTCTTCTGTCTAACGGGCCTAACTACAGGATCAGTGTTCAGTTTGTGAGTGATTATTCTAGGGTCTATGCCGGGCATCTTTGTCGCGGACCATGCAAAGACATTTAAGTTTTGAAGTAAGAAGTAATGGAGGAAGATTTGGCCCAACCCCTTGGCCACGCGACACATGGAAGCAACCGAGAGTGACCTGGCAGAAGCGCCAGCTTGGCACGGTAGCGGGCCCACAACCCGAGCTCCCCAAAAAAGGAACCCACGACCCGAGCTCCCCAAGGAAGAACCCGAGCTCTCCCTTGGAGGTCCTGAGCCTTACAAGGAGCGCAAAGGGCAAAAATCCGAGCTGACCAACCCTAGGGCAGTTCGGGCCACACTTCTATCCGAACTCAAGACTTCACCTCGCACACCACTTCAGCTCCAAGTCGCCTGACTGAACAACCGTACCTGACGCCCAGGAAGCTCGTACACGGAGGCGGCGCGCCTGACTGATTAGGGGTCCGACACATGACAGCCGCCCTCCAATGGCCACCTGCCACCGCCATCTCAGATGTGGCAGAGACGACCCTGACAAGGACAGTGGTAGTTATCACACCCGAACCGGCAACTGGCAGAGGTTCTGACACCCGAACTGGCAACTGGCAGAGGTTATGACACACAAACTGGCATCTAGCAGAAATGATGACACCCGATTTGGCGGAGGTGATGATGCCCGATCTAGCAGAGGTATGGGAGTGAGTGTACCAGGGTGATTATAAAAGGCCCCCTTCCCCCAAAGAAGGAGGTATGTGATTCTTGTGCTTTCTGGTCTTGAAGTCTCTCATTCCCCTTGCCTTCTCAAGAGCACTAACTTGAGCTTCGAAGTGTTCCAACCAGGTTCCTCCCCGGGAGTCTCCATTTTCTTCCTTGTTTCAGGCACCTCCGATTTCATTAGAGGCAAGGTAACCGGCAGCTAGGACCGACCGGAATGTGCATCATCATTTGGCGCCGTCTGTGGGAAAACTTCAAAAAGCTTCCCCTAACCTTTAACTCTCTCTCTCTCTCTCTCAAAGAAAGCTTCACTTCCATGGCTTCTTCCAGCAGCAACAGGCACAACGCCGATTTGAATGTTGTAGGGGAACACCCTCAGCCCGCCACTGTATGTATTGGACAGTTCACCGTCCCCCTCTCAACGGACGGAATCCCTAGCCTTAATGCACCGAGTGTGGTGGCACCTGTGAATGTTCCCCTTCCCCCCCCCTTTCGAGACAACTTTCGCCGAACCAACTGCTGTCCCTCTGGCGACCAGCCAGAACTAGCTTGATGACTTGATGCAGTGCATACGGGCAATGCAAGCCCAAATGTAGCAATTCTAGCAACATCAGCTCCATCAGCAGCAAGTACTGCACAACATTTCTTAGTTTCACTATCAATAGCAGTTCCCCCAACTGCCTCTGAACCAACCACAGCTCCCACCTCGGCACCTTGCTTCGAAGCCAATCAAGCCCTCCCCTCAGGGCGGGCGCCTTCACTGAGGGGAAGCCTTCGAACTTCAGAACCCCTCCAGGAGCCAGGCCTCATCCCCAAGCAGGAGGGAAAGACTAATTACCCCCACCTCGCAGCTCGCTGGTGGATCAGGAACCTCCTTGTCGAAGTCAACACCTCGACACTCTAAGTTCGAGCTCCCACTTGCAGAGAACCAATTCAGTGTCCTGGCCACGGACTACCAATAGTCCGGGCCGATCGAGCTCGGCAACACCGAGGCAAGTAGCGCCAATACCAGGCCTTCTAAGCAGCAGCGAAGATGTCGGCGAAGTCGCTGAACTACCACCCGCATCCTGCCCGAGTTCCGAGGTAAAGAGGAAACAAGCTCAGACGAGGTGAAAGTTGCCCCTATTCTTTCAGTTCCTTCCCCCCTGCCATCAGAACTCCTTGTGGTTCCCATGCCCAAAGATTTCAAACTCCCTCCCCTAGACAAGTATGATGGGTCCTTTGACCCCAATGATCACGTCGATGCTTTCCAGTCCCAAATGCACTTGGCGAGGGCCAGTGAGTCCTGCATGTGTGTGGCCTTCACTACCATCTTCAGGGGAGTGGTCCACACCTGGTACAGGAACTTGGTCCCCGGGTCGATTAGAAGCTGGAACTAGTTCATGCAAGTCTTCACCGCGCACTTCGTTACTAGCAAGCGGTGTCCCCGAACCAAGGAGAGCCTCCTCGGAATAGTCCAGAGGGAAGGATAGTCCATTCGGGGCTATGTCAAATGGTTTAATGACGCATGGTTGCAGATACCGCGCCTAGACCCCGCGGTACAGCTCACGGCAGCCAAGAGGGGCGTGACACACAAGGAGTTCAAGTGGCACTTGGTGGTCAACCAGCCCGCGACCAATCAAAGGACTGAAAGCGGGACCAAAAAAGGGAAGAGGGAAGGCGAACCCTCCAACCCAAATGACAAGAGAAGGAAAGACCCACCTCGGGGGACGAAGCCAAGCCAGCCATTCCGAGCTCCCTTAGCAGGTCAAACGGACTACACGCCCTTGAACGCGAAGCGGGCCGAGATCTTAATGACGATCAAAGACGCCCCATACATGAAATGGCCACCTCATCTGAAGGGAATTTTGTACAGAATAATAATAATAATAATAATAGTAATAAGACAGGTCGGCAGGGAGAGCACAACAAAGATGCTCCTGAGTCCAGCAGCCGGCCAGCTGAACCGCAGAAGCAACCCTCGGAAGAAAGACCAGTTCGGGGAACAATCCANAGCAAGTACTGCACCACATTTCTCAGTGTCACTATCAACAGCAGTTCCCCCAACTGCCTCTGAACCAACCACAGCTCCCACCTCGGCACCCTGCTTCGAAGCCGGTCAAGCCCTCCCCTCAGGGCGGGCGCCTTCACCGAGGGGAAGCCTCCCAACTTCAGAACCCCTCCAGGAGCCAGGCCTTATTCCCGGGTAGGAGGGAAAGACTAATTACCCCCGCTTCGCGGCTCGCCGGTGGATCAGGAACCTCCTCGCCGAAGTCAGCACCTCGACACTCTAAGTTCGAGCTCCCACTCACAGAGAACCAATTCGGCGTCCTGGCCGCGGACTACCAACAATCTGGGCTGATCGAGCTCGGCAACACCGATGCAAGTAGCGCCAATACCGGGCCTTCTAAGTAGCAGCAAAGACACCGGCGAAGTCACCGAACTACCACCCACATCCTGCCCGAGCTCCGAGGTAAAGAAGAAACAAGCTCGGATGAGGTGAAAGTTCCCCCTATTCTTTCAGCCCCTTCCCCCCCCCCCTCATAACTCCTTGCAGTTCCCATGCCCAAAGATTTCAAACTCCCTCCCCTAGACAAGTATGATGGGTCCTTTGACCCCAATGACCATGTCGATGCTTTCCAGTCCCAAATGCACCTGGCAAGGGCCAGTGAGTCCTGCATGTGTGTGGCCTTCACTACNCAGTCCCAAATGCACCTGGCAAGGGCCAGTGAGTCCTGCATGTGTGTGGCCTTCACTACCACCTTCAGGGGAGTGGCCCGCACCTGGTACAGAAACCTGGCCCCCGGGTCGATAAGAAGCTGGACCCAGTTCGTGCAAGTCTCCACCGCGCACTTCATTACTAGCAAGCGGTGCCCCCGAACCGAGGAGAGCCTCCTCGGAATAGTCCAAAGGGAAGGAGAGTTCATCCGGGGCTATGTCAAACAGTTCAATGACGCATGCTTACAGATACCGCGCCTAGACTCCGCGGTACAGCTCGCGGCCGCCAAGAGGGGTATGACACACAAGGAGTTCAAGTGGCACTTGGTAGTCAACCAGGCCGCGACCGTAGCTGAATTCCTCAAGCTTGCGAACAAATTCATAAGAACAGAGGAGGAGATCAATCAAAGGATTGAAAGCGGGATCAAAAAAAGGAAGAGGGAAGGTGAACCCTCCAACCCAGATGACAGGAGAAAGAAAGACCCACCCCGGTGGACGAAGCCAAGCCAGTCATTCCGAGCTCCCTTAGCAGGTCGGACGGACTACACACCCTAAAACGCGAAGCGGGCCGAGATCTTACTGACGATCAAAGACGCCCCGTATGTGAAGTGGCCACCTCGTCTGAAGGGAAACCCGAAGAAAAGAAATAAAAACTTGTATTGCAGTTTCCATAGAGACCACTGTCGTAGCACCGAACATTGTAATAATCTCCGCGACGAGATAGAAGAACTTATTCGTCGCAGGTACCTAAGAAATTTTGTTCAACATAATAATAATAATATTAATAAGACAGGACGGTAGGGAGAGCACAGTAGAGATGCTCCCGAGTTCAGCAGTCAGCCCGCTGAACCGCAGAAGCAGCCCCCAGAAGAAAGACCAGTTCAGGGAACAATCCACGTGGTCGTTGGAGGATCGATTGTAGCAGAATGCACCTCGGCAGCAGCTCGGGCATCAACCCAGGAGGCCGCCAGAGAAGAACAAAATCCCCCAAAGCGGCCTAGGATGGAAGACCCCATATTGTTCACTGAAGACGATGTGTGCGGGGTCCACTACCCCCATGACGATGCACTTGTCATAAAGGTAAAGATCAACGACTTCGAAGTCCGGCGTGTACTCGTTGACTCCGACAGTTCGGCAGACATCCTTTTTATAGCAGCCTTCGACAAACTCGAGTTCTGGGAGAATGACTTGAAACCCGCAAACACCCCGCTGGTCGGCTTTAGCGGATAAGAGGTCAAACCCCTAGGAAAGGTCATAGTACCCGTGGAAGTCGACACGTGGCCTAGTATGGTAAGACTCAGTCACGATTTTTTGGTGGTCGCGACCCCCTTCCCCTACAACGACATAGTAGGTCGGCCACTCACCAATGCATTAAAGGTCGTGGTGTCTACTTACTATTTGGCCATGAAGTTCCCAACGGACTTCGACATCGGGGTAGTGTGGGGTGACTAGCTCGAGTCCCGTAAGTGCTATGTCGCCGCCCTCAAGGGAAAAGCTAAGGTAACTGCCGACCTCGAACTGGAGCAACCTGTGGAACAGAACGAGGAGCAAGCTGCACCAATTGAGGAAACTGTTTCCATCTCTGTCTCGGCAGAAGACCCCGCCAGATTACTTCAGGTCGGAGCATCCCTGGAAGAACCCTTGCGATCCGAATTGGTACGCTTCTTACTCAATAACTTAGATGTTTTCGCTTGGTCTGCGACAGAAATGCCCGGCATAGACCCTAAGCTCCTAGCTCACAAGCTCAATACTGGCCCTGTAGTTAGACCCATTAGACAGAAGAAACGCAACTAAGCCCCAGAACGCTGGAGGGGGGTCGATGAGGAGGTCGAGAAGCTCCTCGCAGCAGACTTCATAAGGAAAGTTCATTACCCGAGCTGGGTAGCCAACCCCGTTCTGGTAAAAAAGGCAAACGGCAAGTGGCGCATGTATGTCGACTACACCGACCTGAACCGAGCTGGCCCAAAAGACTGCTTCCCCCACCCCATGATTGACCGCCTAGTGGACGTGACCTCGAGACACGATTTGATAAGCTTCCTGGATGCCTACTCAGGCTACAACCAAATCAGGATGGACCCTACCGACGAGGAAAAAACCGCCTTCGTAATCGAGCTCGGCCTGTACTGCTACAAGGTTATGCCCTTCAGACTGAAAAATGCTGGGGCGACCTTTCAAAGACTTGTGAATAAGTTGTTTCAACCCTTAATAGGCACAAAGATAGAATGTTATGTAGACGACATGGTCGTCAAGACACAGTTTTGGCATCAATTGATACAAGATCTGCATTTTATCTTTCAAATTCTGCTCTGAGTCGTTTCATGTCTAAGTCAACAGACCGTTGCCTGCCCTTCTTCAAGGCAATGAAAAGCAAAAGGTTCGAGTGGAACCCGGAATGCCAACTCGCGTTTGACGAGCTCAAAAAATACCTCGCCAGTATCCTAGTGTTGACCCGGCCCGAAGAGGGCGATGTTTTAGGACTATACCTCTCGGCAAGCGACGAAGTGGTCAATTCGGTGCTGGTCATTGCGGCCCGCAAACTCCGTCCGTATTTCCAAGCCCTTACCATCATCGTCCTCACTGAAAAACCCTTGAGGCAAGTATTACTCAGGCCTGAGGTCTTTGGTCGATTGACGAAATGGGCCATCAAACTCAGTGAGTACGACCTCCAGTACAAGCCACGAACCGTTATCAAAGCTCAAGCCTTGGCGTATTTTGTTGCAGAATGCACGTTTAGCTCCGAGGTCCTCAGCCCGGTCAAGCACGAGGCTCACAGTTCGGGTGAGTTCGGTGCTCCCAGGCTGGTTGAGTCCGAGCCCTGTGAGGTCGCACCCAGTTCGGTATCTCTCCTGGTTAGGCCAAGCGCGAACTGGGATGAAGAGCCCTGGATCCTTCACGTAGATGGCTCCTCAAATCAGTAGGGCAGCGGAGCCGGTGTAGTTCTCTACGGTCCGAGTGGCATGAAACTGGAGTACGCGCTACGCTTCGAGTTCGCGGCATCCAACAATGAGGCAGAATATGAGGCGTTGATAGCTGGGATAGCCCTGGCACAAGAGGTAAAGGCAAAACACATCGTTATCTATAGCGACTCCCAGCTCGTGGTCAACCAGGTCACCGGCGAGTACGAAGCCCGCGAGCCAACTATGATCGCTTACTTAGCAAAGGTAAAAGAGGCTCTGCTTAGATTCCAGTCAAACTTCATCAATTAAATCCCGAGGTCAGAGAACGCTGAGGCTGACGCCCTGTCTTGACTAGCCAGCACCAGTGACAACACCATGAGAACTGTGTACATAGAGGACTTACCTCGGCCTAGCATTTTTCGGGGAGGAGAGGAGGTCGCTCCTGTCGCCCAAGCAGAACCGAGCTGGATTGATCCACTCGCGAGCTTCCTTCTACATGGAACCCTCCCCACAAACCGCAACGTCGCTACGAGGGTTGAGCGCCAGGTAGCCAAGTACGTCATGATAGACGGACGGCTGCACCGAAGATCCTACACGCTCCCCTACTTGCACTACTTGCGGCCTCCCGAAGCCAAGCTCGTACTCCACGACATTCATGAAGGCTTATGTGGCGGACACCAGGGGGCAGGGTCGTCGCTTAGAAAGCACTACGACAGGGGTACTATTGGCCAACAATGAAAGTAGACGCCGTCGGGCTAGTCAGGAAGTGCGAGAAATGCCAAAAGCACGACAATATTCACCACCAGCCCGCCGCCGACCTCAAGTACCTCACCAGCCCGTGGCCCTTCGCACAATGGGGTATCGACCTACTCCAGCCATTCCCGCCAGCAATAGGAGGAAGAAAGTTCATAGTAGTGGCAGTAGACTACTTCACCAAGTAGGTTGAAGCTGAAACCCTCGTAACCATCACAGCTCGAAACGTCCAGAACTTCTTCTGGAAGAACATAGTGTACCGCTTCGGGCTACCTTGGGTGCTGATCTCCGATAATGGCAAGCAGTTCGAGGACATCAAATTCCAAGAGTGGTGCCAAGACATGGGTATCCGACAAAACTTCACGTCGGTTGCGCACCCACAAGCAAACGGTGAGGCAGAAGTCACAAATAGAGCTATCCTCCGCGGACTAAAAGCCAGGCTAGACCGAGCTAAAGGGTTTTGGGCAGACGAGCTGCCCAGCGTCCTATGGGCATACCGAACTACAGAGAAGACCGCCACTGGAGAAACTCCCTTCAACCTCACCTATGGCATGGAGGCAATCATCCCAGCCGAAATCGAAATCCCCTCACTAGGGTTGGAAGCGTACAGCGACAATACTAATAACGATGAGCTACGTACCAACCTCGACCTACTTGATGAGGTAAGGGACCTCGCATACATCAGGACCACGGCGTACCAGCAAAGGGTAGCTCGGTATTACAACGCCAGAGTTAAGAGACAAAACTTCCGCGTCGGCGATCTGGTTCTCTGCAAGGTCATGGTACCCGAGCCCGGCGTTGGAAAACTCGGGCCAAACTGGGAAGGACCCTACCAAGTAAAGAGAGCACTCGGGGGAGCATACTAGCTCGAGACCCTGGAGGGTAAACAGATACCCCGGGCATGGAACATCGTCAACTTAAGACGATATTACCTATAAATTATCAAACTAAGCATGCCATGAGCAACTACCAGAGCCTAAGGGCCAGAATGCCGAGCTAACAAGGACCTCGGCACCGTAAGGGCCAGAATGCCGAGCTAACAAGGACCTCGGCTGGTCACCTCGAGCTGGTCACCTCGCGCTACCCCTACTCCGAAGTCCGTGGGGAACTTCATGGCCAAATAATAGGTGGACACCATTGCGCGAAGAGCGTGGGTGATAGGTCGACCTATTATGGCGTTGTACGGGGAGGGAGTCACAACCACTAGGAAAGTGTGGTCGAATCTCGCTATGCTAGGCCAGGTACCGACCTCCACAAGTACTGTAACTCTTCTTAGGGGCCTGTCTTCCTCTCCGTTGAAGCCTACTAAGGGAGTGTTCACGGGCTTGATGTCGTTTTCCTAGAGCTGCAGCTTGTCGAATGCATCCTTGAAGAGTATGTCCGCCGAGTTGTCGGAATCGACCAGGACGCACTTCACCTCGAAATCATTAATTCTTATCTTTATGATGAGTGCGTCATCATGGGGGTACAGGAATCCGTGTGTGTCATCTTCGGTGAAGAAAATAGGCTCTTCTAACCTTGGCCGCTTCGGAGGATTCTGCTCTTCTCTTTCCATCTCACAAGCTGATGTCTTCGCCACGACTGAGGTGCAGCCCGCGACAATCGATCCACCGGTGATCATGTGTATTATCCCTCAAACTGGCCTCTCTTCGGGCAGTTGTCTCTGCGGTTGCTCGTTCTCCCTGTTGTTGGACTCAGGAGCATCTCTACCTTGCTCCCCCTACCGACCTATTTGATTTTTATTATCATTTAATACAAAGTTTTTCAAATATCTACGACGGATGAGCTCTTCTATCTTGTTGCAGAGGTTCTTACAATTTTCGGTGCTATGACCGTGATGTCTGTGGAAGTGGCAATATACATTTTTATTCCTGGTGTTCGGATCTCCTCTCATCCGAGGTGTCCACTTCACGTAAGAAGCGTCCTTGATCGTCAAGAGAATCTTTGCTTGCTTCGCATTCAAGGGCGTGTAGTTTGTTCTTTCAACTGGAGGAGCTCGAAAAGGCTGATCCGATTTTCCTCCTCGGGCTGGCTCATCCTTATTCCTCTTGTTGTCCCCGTTAGTTGAGGTCTCACCTTCTCTTTTCCTCTTCTCTAGCGGATTCTCGCTCTTCTGGTTCATCTCTTCCTCTATTCCGATGAATTGGTCAGCGAGTTTGAGGAACTCAGTAACATCTTTTGGTTTGTTGGGAACCACGTGCCACTTGAACTCTTTATGGGTGATACCTCTTTTGCCCACTATAAGTCTCACGGTGGGGTCTAGATTAGGGATCTGCAGGCATGCATCATTGAATCTCTTGATGTAACTTCGGATAGATTCTCCCTCCCTCTGGACTATGCCGAGCAGGCTTTCCTGGGACCTTGGGCACCACTTGCTTGTGATGAAGTGCGAGGTAAAAATCTGCACGAACTATGCCCAACTCTTGATTGTCCTAGGTGCTAGGTTTCTATACCACGTGCGAGCTACTCCTTTAAAGGTGGTGGAAAAAGCCACACACATGCAGGGTTCATCCGCCCCGACTAGGTGCATCTGTGATTGAAATGAGTCAACGTAGTCATTCGGATCGAATGACCCATCATACTTGTCCAGGGGAGGTACTTTGAAATCCTTGGGCATTGGAACTGCTAGGAGCTCGGGAGATAGGGGAGACGGGACAAAGAGAAGTGGGGCAGTCTTCATTGTTCCCGAGCCCGCCTCTTCCTTTCCATTGGGCTGGTTGGGCTGGCATTGGGCTGCAGCTCGGCGAGCCTTGCGACGCCGCTTCTGTTGCTTCTTCACTAGCTCCGCGTTAGTGCTACTGGCTTTAGTATTATCAAGCATTGTTCTTGCAGGGAGCTACTCAGATTGCTGGCGGCAGCTGCTGTGAACTGAGGGGCCTTGCTTGGAGTTCGCGGCCAGAACCCCGAATCGGTTCTCTGCGAGCGAAACTTCGAACTGGGAGGGCCGAGGTGACATGACCCTGATAGGCTGAGTATCTCCTGACCTATTCACCTGTTGGGAGGCGGGAGGAGTAACCTGTCTCTCCCCCCTGCCGCGGGACGCGACCTGGCTCCCGAGAGGGTTCTGGACTTAGAAGGTCTCTCCCCGGATGCCTAGGTGGAACCGGCTGCTGAGTCTGCTGATTCTGCGACAGTGTGGGAAATTGCTGCTGATAAACATGGTGTAGGACTTGCTGTTGATACAGTTGAAACTACTGGACCTATTGCATTTGGGCTTGCATAGCCCGTATGCAGTGTACCAAGTCGTCCAATTGATTTTGTCCGACCACCGGGGGAATGACAGAAGGTGCGGCAAAGGTTGTACCCACTGTCAGAGGGAGTAGGGCATTCGCCGGTGCAGGAATTTGAGGCACATTGAGAGTGGGGATCCTGTCCGCGAAAAGAGGCACAGTGAATTGTCCGATACAGACAATTGGGACCTGAAGTTGCCCCCCGGTGGTGTTCATGTCGGCGTTTTGTCTGGCGTTGCTGGAAGATGCCATTGAAGATGAGTTTAGGATGCTTGGTGGAAAAGGGCTTTTCAAAGCGGTTCCCACAGTCGACGCCAATTGATGATGCGCAATCTGGCTGCTCCTAGCTGGAGATGACTCGGCTTCCAGCAGACGATGTACTAGATGGATCTGCACAGAGAGAATCAGAGAACCCAGGGGTGCTTACCCGGCGAGGTCGCTTCGATGCTTAAGTCAGTATGTGCAAGCTGAAAGTGATCAGAAAGCTAGAGAGCTAGTAAGCAGTAATTGCGCGTACCTCTGCCTCCAAAGGGTTGGGGTCTTTATATATTGGAGTCCTCGCAGGTTTTTTGGAGTGGTTCTGGGGTTCTTGCTGTGATGTGGCCTGTTACCGGATTAATAGAAGGTGACGTCGCCAGCCGATAAGGCATATCGTTGAGGCCCGAATTGGTCAGAGGAGATAAGGCCAGCTGTTACGAAGCGTGATCCCGTAAAACATGGAATCCAGTGACGAGATCTTCGGGGTCAGCCAGTGAAGGTCGATCAATATTACCCGAACTGATGCCCCCCTGGGTCTGACCTGTTACGAATGCCGAGGTGACTGGTAATCGGGGTGACCTTGATGCAATCGTGCCCCAAAGCGAATCCATTCCGAGGTGAACCTGCCCCGAGGTGGTTCGGTTATCCGAGTTCAGTCTGTCGCAGACTTGGGTACATTGAGATGAGTTGTCGTTCTGCCAGCTAGGTTGTGCCCACGTGTCCCTCTATTATTAGGTCGGACCAAATCACCCTACATCAGCACTAAAACGAATAGGATGGGCAAACAGGATTTGGATTGCAAACCCCATATAGTTGGGAGACTAGACCTAGGTGATCATAGTGATGATTATGATCAAATATATAGAAAATTCTTGCTGCTAAAACATCTTGGTTAAATTTTCATTTCTTTTACAATGAAAAGCTTTGTTTTCGTTAGGGCATGGACTCCAGGTGGATTGCAATTCTAGGTTAGATTCTTATTTTCTTTATATTTATATTTCTTATGTTTGATGGAGGGCTATCCCTCGTTTTGTGTAAAAAATACTTGGCTCCTACCTGGTTGGAGGATATGTATGTACCCAAAGGCATTTTACACGTTAATTTTAGAGTTTAGGGGTTTAGGATTAAGTGTTTAGAGTTTATATCAGAAAAAGATGAGGTGGTCAGACACTTTTTTCCAACCATATGGTAGTAGCCAAGTATTATCCGTTTTGTGGAGCCCAAGTTTCGTTCATACTAAAATACTTCAATGTTTACAATCTGCTTTTAAACTAATTAAGGTTGTGTTTGATATCATTGTTATGGGCTTATCAATATAAATAGTTGATATTTTCAATATCAACATCTTGCAACTAGGGTGAGGTTGGATTGGGAATTTATTAAATTTTCTATTGGCCCAAACTTTAACCACAGCCCAATTTATTTGAAACTCTCCAAATTGGGCCCCAACTTATAGCCCTAACTACAAATGTTGATGAGCAATTTCACACATGCATTTTTCTAGCTGAAGTGAAGTTTTTATTCCAAAAGGCACATAAATAATAGTTGAAAATTTCCAGATGAGAATATTTCATCGAGAAACAAAGGCACATCACTGGACTATGGTACCCATATTCTTGTACCAGGCACCGTATTCGTGTCTGATACATCAAATTCTAGCACTGTATCCCTAGTCATAACTGATATAACTAGGGATAGGGGTGCAAATGGATTATATCATGATTCATTCCGATTTAAAATTTGGTCCTATTTTGTTGGATTTGAATACCCTCTTATCTTTCAGATCCGATAATAGGATCCAATTAAAAAATCACAATGAATTTGGATCGCCTCTGTTCGTTTCGATCATATTTATTTATTTATATTATTTATTTTTCACAAAAAATATGTATATATAATGAAAATAGTTGAAAAATATTTATATTTTTTATTTTTCTTTATATAAATTATTATATTTTTTTACTTTTAATAATTTATTAAATTTTTCTAAAATAAAATATAATTGGATCAGATTTACATATGCAACATTCTTAACCAATTCAATTCGACAAATATTTATAAGATTTGATCAAATCTTCAAATCAAATAGGATCTACTATTTGTATTATTAGATTGGATTCGGATATAGTCGTATTCGGATTTTATCTAATCCGTTTGCATCTCAATACGGAGATGTGGCCCAAAGCCCATATCTGATTGGATTGGGATTACTAGAAGCTTTTCTAGTAATTGTACCACAAATTTGGAATATTATGCCTTAGTTTGCGGGTCCTCTTGCTATCTGCTATAAGTAAATATGGGTCCTACATGAAAGTCCAAGTGTATGGTATGTCACGCATAGGGCCGTAATTGGATCGAATTATTATTATTATTATTTTGTTATGGACTGGATCAAATTATTGAAAATTTACATCTGAATCCGATCTAAAATTTGGTCAAATTTGAATTCATATCCAAACGGACTCGTATTACATTCGGATTTAATCCGATTCCACTTTAAAATGTTAATTACTTTTCAAATTTTATATACAATATATTAATATAAATATAATATACTAAATTTATTATATAAATTCATATATATGATAATATATAAAATATATTTTTTATAATTTTAATTATAATTAATTATATAAAATTTATATATTAAAATCAATAAATAATCGGATTCAAATTTTAATCAAATGTAGATTCTTAAACCCGAATCTGATCTAATTACATAAATACATCATCTGAATCCAAGATAATTGGACTGGATGTTGGATCGAGTCTTGGATTTTTAAATATCATTGACAGACCTAGTCATGTATTTACAAGGCATTCAACAATGCCAATACTTGTCTTGTCTTCACATCCAAACCATCCTTTTAAAAGTCTGATCCATTTATTTGTAAGAAGCTAGGAATAGCTCCAATAGGTAATAAGATGAGAGAGCATACTAAGATGGGTTGGGCATGTGCATAGAAGAAGTGATTTATTACACATTGAAGGGAGTAGAATAGCTTGGAATAAACCAAAAGGACATAGATAGAAATAGTAAGAAACGATTTAAGTACTAATAATTTAATAATTAGTATGGCTTTAAATATAATAGATTGATGAAACAAGATTCAAGTAGCCGACCACATATACTTGGGATAAGGGATTAGGCATACAGGATGATTTATCCCCTCACCCCCACCTATCCTCTATGTGCGTCTATTTCCTATCTTCCCAATCTATTCCTCTCTCTCTCTCTCTCGATCTCTCTCTTTCTCTCTCTCAAGCAAGGTTTTAAAAACTGAACCGGACAATGAACCAGTCAAGGGTCTGATTCCCAGGTCGAGCGGTCTGACTATTCGAACCAAACAGATGGTTTATTCTGCCAAAAAAATTAAAAAATTAGAAAAGAAAACGACCAAAACCACTGAACGGTTCAACCACCCGAATCAGTGATTTGCTGATCAAATCAATGTTTTTAGGAAAACTAACAGTTTTGAAGTAAAACGGAACCGACCACCTAACCAGTTTCGGATTTTTCCGGTCCGATTTTGAAAACCATTCTCTCAAGAATACAATTTTTTCATACATGACTAACAAATAAATTTTACCAAAACAATAAAAAAAAATCTTATACCATACATATGGAGAGTTACGTACCTGTAAAAGTCACTTAGAATCAAGATTCAAAATATATATATATATATATATATATATATATATATATATATATATATATATATATCGTAGTAGGATACATATTGATTTTCAGGGTCATCGATAATATCCTTCCTAAACATGTTCAGGGAATCAGGTTCAAAGTTTGGAACATTTTGCACCAAGTATCAGCCCTTTGAAATTAATGCTAAACCCCAATCAAACTGATAGCCCAAGTTTTCACCTCTATGGTGTAATGGATTTATCACTGGTACAAGAGGAAAAAAACAAGAGAAAAACTCATATCTTTATCATTGCTCACATATATGATCATCTAATAATCATATAAATTTTTAATATAAAAAATTCTAGTTTTGAATATACTCGATTGTAGATATGGGTGGTCAAGAAGTCAATTTGGAATTATTTGGGGTTAACCTGAAACCGACCCAATTTGAACTAACCCTAACCTGACTCTGCCCCCACCTTATTAATAGGATAGGTTAAGGTGATCTCAACACATGAAGTAGGACCAAATAAAATAAAATATGACAGTAGTTAATAAAAAGAGAATAAATAAAAACAAGAAACTTCTAGAAATTGGGTCAAGTCACTCAACTTAAATCTCCCGACAAATACTTAAATCTCCCATATATTTTGACCTCTCCAAAAACCTTCCTTCATATTTAAAATAAATATGCTGTTAATTGTCTTGATGAAAAACACAGACGTACTTTAAAATTCCACATTTTCCCTAATGAATTCTATGTAAATGAAGGTTTGTCGAATTACCTACAAAAAGGTGATTCATTCTTTTTTAAATGGGTCTGTTGTTCTCTCCATTGAGTAAACAATAAGGGGGCGTTCTTTTTTTGGATTTGGAGAGAGAATAAAGTTGGTCAATGTGATTTTGGTTCTTATTGACCAAAAATCCTATGTTTTTTTCAGCTTTATGTGGGGAGCAAGGAAAGTTTATTTTCCTACCCAGGAGAGTGATACCCATCTTCTAGATGGGTAAATAACTTTCCCACATAGGAGAAAAATTGCCAACACTTAAATGGGATAAAAATGCCCCTATTAATAAATTGATTTTTATGGTTAAAATGGTCATTACCTTATTTACCTGAGAAATAAAAGAACATGGGTAAATGCACTTACTTGGGTAAGTAATTCTAAGAAAAACTTACCCAGGTAATTGCATTTACCTGAGTAAATAACTTACCGAAAAACGAACAGGCCTAAAAGTGAAGATGGGGTTGAACTTAAACCTCCCCTACTACCAGAAATGCCATATTCTCCATGCACATTCATATCAAGACCAAAGTTGCAATTTTCGAATTTCCATTACAGGATAATTAATGGAAGGGGTGAATTTGCATATTTATTTGAAATATGAAGATAGGCATCTGCAGAGTTAAAAGTACAAGGGAGACTTAAGTATGTGTCAAGAAATATACACATGGATGTTTAAATAATTTTTCAAGAACAATAAAAGCAACAACACCTAAAATCAATAAAAAGGCAGTTGAAACTTCATATAGTACTACAATTCAAGGACTATGCACTGATATTTTTAAAACCCAAACCTACCATATACTGATATTTTTCAAACCCCAAACCCAACCTTAACCACATAAGAGGCATACCAAACCCATTCATTAATGGAGTCAATCCACCCATAGTTGGGTGGTTGTTGATACCCACTTACTTCCATGCATTGAAATAAGGAAATCACTCCTTTAACCTATGTTTGGTTTGAAGGAAAAAGTAGGGAAAGAAAAGAAAAGGTAGGAAAAATTTTACAAATCTTGTACATGTTTCCTACCTTTTCCTTTAAATCAAACATAATCTTAGTGAAAGTGTGAAACCCTCTAAATTAATATTTAATTCAATCAATTTGATCTTTATATTCATAAATAACATATATACATACTGTTAAGTTGTTATGATTTGGTCTAAGTTGTTACAGCTTTGTGGAATAATCCCTATTGTCCAAGGAGTGTTTGTTTAGTTTGACCTATTTAAAGGAACATCTTACAACCTCATGTGCTTGTCATGTTGTATGGTTGAGAAGAGTTTTGGAAAAGCTAAGTGGCATTCAAAGTCAGTCCACCACAGTTTATTGTGACAATAGTTCAGCAATCAAACTTTCCAAGAATTCAGTAATGCATGGACGCAGCAAACATATAGATGTTCGCTTTCATTTCCTTTGTGAAATTACAAAGGCTGGGATGTAAAGATGGTTCAATGTAATACTCTAAAGCAAGTAGCAGATGTGATGACTAAACCTCTAAAGCTCAATGCTTTTGTGAAGCTACGAAGCTTGTTGAGTGTGTATCCAGTACCTGATGTAAACTGAATGCTGATAGCATTTAATTTAAGGGAGGGTGTTAAGTTGTTAGGATTTGGTCTAGGCTGTTATAGCTTTGTGGAATAATCCCTATTGTTCAGGGATTGTTTGTTTAGTTTCACCTATTCTCTAACTCTATACCACGCAGTAGAAATTGTTGTGTGTGGGCAAGAAAATGGTTAACCACTAAAAATATATATGTATATAGACACATTGGCCAAGAAAATCTCCCGCCTTTAAAACGAAAACATTATTTAGGAAGATGGTTAACCACTAAACTACTCTTCAATTTTCTATATTAAGATTAACCTATTGCTTTCCCATTAATTAACATTCTTATATAATTGAATGAGATTCACCTTCACGCATGCAATAGGGCTGTGTCAATAATGAATTAATGTCAAAACCCATTCCGACATCCCATCTGATTATTTGGGATTCGGATGTTGAAACAATATAAAACCTGCATCCATTTCATAATCATATTGGAAGCCGACATGGTTCTATAATTCTATCCTATAAAATATATATAATGTATATAATATTATGAAGTTTATAATTAATAGATTTAATATTTTATATAAGGTTAAAAAGCAATTAATCTTTTAAATTAAATTTTCTTTATTTCAAATTGACAATATAAAGGATTCGAATTTTAAGTTTCACTAATACGATGATCCGATCCGAATATCACGCCCCGATTGCAACCCTGCATCCAACACGCAACCCTTCACTTTCTCCTCCTACCAGCCGGGAAAAATTAATGAAAAAGTAAAGAAAAGAAGAGGCTAATGTCTACTCGTCTGCCCCTACAAATTATCAATACTGTAATTTCTTTGAACACCAATTTGCCACATCACACCCGTTTGACGATGCGACACCTTAACTATCCAGCATGACAACAATTAAATAAAAAGTAATTTGTTATCTTACACGAAGCTCTTAGGCTGTGTTTGGTTGCAATGCAAATAAATTATTTTAAATGATTTAAGTGTAAATTCTGATCTATTTTTATTTTAAATTTTAGTTTAATTTGTTTGATTGCATTACAAATAAAGTAGATTAAGACATGAAACAGAATAAAATAAAACCCCAAAATAAAATTAAATGAGAATTTACATTTTTTTTCATTTGTACTAGTGCAAATAAAATTGCACTACAACCGAACACAGCCTAAGGAACTCATTGATGATGTAAACTAGATTGGTTGCCAATCCGACCATCCAGTCTCATTCGAAATCCCCTGGTGCACCTAGATCCTAATAAGGACAATGGTCAAAAAGCTTAGGTCTGGCCTCTCAATTGTCTCTCAATAAGATTAGAATTTCTCCATGAGCACGGTACCTCTTCTATAATAAGTAAGACACCACAGAAAAAGGCATGCATATTATAACATCCTTTTAGTGGGCGTTTCTTTATTTGATTTGGAGAGAGAACAAAGTTGGTCAATGTGATTTTGGTTCTTATTGACCAAGAATCTCATGCTTTTTTCAGCTTTATGTGAGGAGCAGGGAAAGTTTATTTTCCTACCCAGGAGAGTGATACCCATCTTCTAGATGGGTAAATAATTTTCCCACATAGGAGAAAAATTGCCAACACTTAAATGGGACAAAAATGCCCCTCTTAATAATTGGTTTTTATGGTTGAAATGGTCATTACCTTATTTACCTGAGAAATAAAAGAACATGGGTAAATGCACTTACTTAGGTAGGTAATTCTAAGAAAAATTTACCCAGGTAATTGCATTTACCTGAGTAAATAACTTATCAAAAAGCGAACAGGCCTAAAAGTGAAGATGGGGTTGAACTTAAACCTCCCCTATTACCAGAAATGCCATATTCTCCATGCACATTCATATCAAGACCAAAGTTGCAATTTTGGTATTTCCATTACAGGATAATTAATGGAAGGGGTGAATTTGCATATTTATTTGAAATATGAAGATAGGCATCTACAGAGTTAAAAGTACATGGGAGACTTAAGTATGTGTCAAGAAATATACACATGGATGTTTAAATAATTTTTCAAGAACAATAAAAGCAACAGCACTTAAAATCAATAAAAAGGCAGTTGAAACTTCATATAGTACTACAATTCAACGACTATGCACTGATATTTTTAAAACCCAAATCTGCCATGTAATGATATTTTTCAAACCCCAAACCCAACCTTAACCACATAAGAACCACATAAGAGGCATACCAAGCCCATTCATTAATGGAGTCAATCCACCCATAGTTGGGTGGTTGTTGACACCCACTTACTTCCATGCATTGAAATAAGGAAATCACACGTTTAACCTATGTTTGGTTTGAAGGAAAAAGTAGGGAAAGAAAAGAAAAGATAGAAAAACTTTTAGAAATCTTGTACATGTTTTCCTATCCTTCCTTTTCTTTTCCTACCTTTTCCTTCAAACCAAACATAGTCTTAGTGAAAGTGTGAAACCCTCTAAATTAATACTTAATTCAATCAATTTGATCGCTATATTCATAAATGACATATACACATACCGTTAAGTTATTAGGATTTGGTGTAGGCTGTTATAGCTTTGTGGAATAATCCCTATTGTTCAGGGAGTGTTTGTTTAGTTTGACCTATTCTCTAACTCTATACCAGGCAGTGGGAGTTGTTGTTCAAGAAAATGGTTAACCACTAAAAATATATATGTATAAATACACATTGGCCAAAAAAATCTCCCACCTTTAAAACGAAAACAACATTGAGGAAGATGGTTAACCACTGAACTACTCTTCAATTTTCTATATTAAGATTAACCTATTGCTCTCCCATTAATTAACATTCTTATATAATTGAATGAGATTCACCTTCACGCATGCAATAGGGCTGTGTCAATAATGGATTAATGTCAAAACCCATTACGACATCCCATCTGATTATTTGGGATTCGGATGTTGAAACAATATAAAACCTGCATCCATTTCATAATCAGATTGGAAGCCAACATGGTTCTATAATTCTATCCTATAAAATATATATATATATATATAATGTATATAATATTATGAAGTTTATAATTAATAGATTTAATATTTTATATAAAGTTAAAAAGCAATTAATTTTTTAAATTAAACTTTCTTTATTTCATATTGACAATATAAAGGATTCGAATTTTAAGTTTCTCTAATACGATGATCCGATCCGAACATCACGCCCCGATTGTAACCCTGCATCCAATACGCAACCCTAATAAGGACCTAGATCCTAATAAGGACAATCATCAAAAAGCTTAGGTCTGGCCTCTCAATTGTTTCTCAATAAATTTAGAATTTCTCGATGAACACGATACCTCTTCTATAATAAGTAAGACACTCCAGAAAAAGGCACGCATATTATAACATCTTTTTAGTGGGTGTAGATAAGAAATTAAGTGGTGTGTCACCCTCCCCCCCCAACAAGGTAGTTGTTTTGCATTGTGGAAAAAGATGTATGGATTGAATCACACCACACCTCCGTATGCATTCTACAAGGCCTATTTGTTGCATTTCAGTCCGCACCTTGTGTTATAATTCCATGCAACTCAATTACAACATGGGCTAGCACACGATATGAGAGTAATGGGAAATTAGGAATGCTTCTCCCAAAATCCAGCCAATTTTACAATAGCAAGTGCATAAATTCTTACCAGTGGTGATGATAGTTGTTGCAGCAGCAGATAACGAGGGTAGGAGTGCAAATGGATCACCCCTATTTGTATTTTCGAGTCGGATAATAGGATTCAATCAGAAATCAAATCGGATTTGGATCACCCCTATCTGATCCGAGAAGATGTAATTCAATATATATGTTATGTATTATATATATAATACACATATATATGTTATTTATTTATTTATAAATATATTATTTATATTGTATTTTCGTAAATTTGTTATATTTTTTATAAAAAAATGTATATATATGATGAAAATAATTAAAAAAAATACTTGTATTTTTTGTTTTTCATTATTTAAATTGGTATACTTTATTTTTCTTTTAATAATTTATTATTTTTTAAAGAAAACAAATTAGATCGGATTAGATCCAAATATCCGACTTCTCAGTCGGATTTGAATTCAAATCCTTGCTTATTAGATCTGATCCGATCGAATCTACAATGAACAATGTCAGACCAGATTCAAATATACCCTGATTCGAATTCGATTTGATCCATTTGTATCCCTAACAACGAGAAATGGTGAACAATGGTGAGCTTCTACCTAGCAACGGATTAGTAGCGGCAAGCCTTGTAATGACCAATGAAAACCAAAAGGTAAGAGGGGAAATATTGCACAAAAAATAAAAACAAAATGACAACGGAAAACAAAAATGAATCACTTACATCTGACAGTCCAATGATGCAATGGTGTTCGAAGTAGCAATAGTACCCGACGTGAGATAAAGAGGTAGCAAACGCAAGCTTTATAGTGACGAGCCCTAAATGCAACGGTAATATGTTGAGAGTAGTGTGAATCATGCGGGAAGACACACTATAGAGTAGTGTGAAGCATGGAAACATATTGGAGATAAATGTCATGGTAGCAATGGATTGTCCATGAGAAATAACTGTGGACGATATTTTGCCTTGTGGTGTAGACCAATCCACGATATAGTGTAGTTTTCTCTACACCACGGTGCAACCGAACCACTAGTTTTGGGGTAGTGTGCTTGAAAACACAATATCTCATGGTGCATCCACACCACCAAACACCATATTAGTCTTTGCTTTGTTCTTTTGCTTTCTTTGCTAACCTAGCCTCATTTATTTGGTCCGATAATCTTTTGTTCACTTAGGTTGTGTTTAGAAATGATGAAAATAGAGTGTAAATCCCGGTTCAGGGTTTAGGTATATAGTGCTCGCTCAGTCCCTTAGAGCACAGTAAACACCACATTGATACTACATGGATGCTTACGATCAATTTGTAGCCAATCTTCCCTCTACGATGAACCTACAGCACATCCCAAGACTGCGATAAACCCATGGGTCATCGCACGCTTGTGATGAACTTATTCCTAAGCTCAAACCAAAGCAAACCCGGGTCGAACTTGCGATGAGCTTCACATGCATTCGGCCCTGTGATAAACTCTCAGTCGCTACAGCACCCCGGTTCACCAAGAACCAAGCTTAGATGTTACCTACGTACGTAACTTCGAAGGAACGAAAGCGAAAGGGCACCACGTAGGTCTAGTAAGACGCCATCCGCCAGACGGTGACATCATTAGTGCCATGTCAGTTAAGAAAGGCACACAAAAGGTAATAGCACACGTGGGTTATGAGAATATCTGAGTGAAAGGAAAGCCAATCCTCGGAAAGATCCCCATAGGAACACATGGTGAAACCCAACAGTGCCCTTAATGATTGACATCAAATCCAATATTCCCTTTTCTAATTGGAAACGAGCACCTTTAGGATCTGTTTGGTTTGTGGAATGGGGATGGGAAAAAGTGAATATTCCTTTTTCTCATTTGTTTTGAGGGAAATAGAGAGATGGGATGAGAAAAATGTGGGATGTCAGATCCCAAAGTTGTGGATTTGGAGTCGCACCAAAACCGTGCGACCCCGGTGGAAAAATGTGAGAAACCATTGTTCCCTCTCTCCTTCAGTGAAACTAGTGGCAATGGCACCCCTCCCGTTCGAACCCAGAAACAGAGCAGCGGCGGCGGCACTCCCTCTCAACAACTCCTTTCCTCCCTCTCTCCTCTCTTCTTCTAGGTTCACAGACATAGATCTGGGTTCGCAAACACAGATCTAAGTTCTGCCATGGTTGAACATAGATCTAGGTTCGCAAACACAGATCGAAGACACTTCCTTCCTCCCTCTCTCCTCTCTTCTTTTCTTTCTTCTTCTGGGTTCATAGACATAGATCTAAGTTCTGCCATGGTAGAACTTAGATATGGGTTTGTAGACACAAATCGAAGACACTCCTTTCCACCCTCTCTCCTCTCTTCTTCTCTTTCTTCTTCTAGGCTCGTAGACATAGATATGGGTTCGCAGACACAAATCTAAGTTGGTAGAACTTAGATCTAGGTTTGCAAACACAGATCAGAGCTTCAATCATGGAGTTCTCCATCTCTCCCTCCATCTTCCTCTTCTCTCTTCTCCCTCACCTTCTTCTCTCTTCTCCCTTGAAACAATGTTTTCCTATTATTTTCCCATGTATAATTTTAACCAAACAATGGAAGAGTAAACTTTTACACCTTCCCATCCCATCTTTTCCCATCCCACTCAAATCTTCCCACAAACCAAATGGAGCCTTAGCTCCTTCCTTTTAGGATCTCGGGATCTCCCCCCATAAATAGAGATCCTCCTCGTAATGAAATTCATTCAGCCATCGAGCATCTTCACCATTGATTCCTAACTCTATCATTCTTGCTTATGCCCTAGCCTCAGATTCAACCCCCTTTACCCACGATCTTTCTCTGTCTTTCAAAGAAGACCGCCTCCTTAACCTAGCCACCACCTTACCTACACAGGGTAAATTTGCACTCTAGTTCACTTTTGCCTTTGTTTGGCAACATTACATTTATGCATTGACAAATGACAGAAAATACATTTTTTAATGCATATTTGCATTGATAATAAGATGGAAAAGTACATCAATAAAAAAGAAGTAAATTTGCATTCAAATGAGTTTTTGATAATAAAAGGCATATGCTTTATTGGAATTCGTCCTTGCATCAATTACAGCCAAAAGTCTGTTTGGTAAGAAGGTAAATTTGTTGGTGCAAAACTAACCCAACTTTACAATTTATATGGACCGTTTTACATTTTACATATTTGCATTCACATTTTTTTGCATTTTTTCCAAATGCAGCCTAGGGTTTAGATCTTGGATTGTAGGATTTAAGGTTTAAGGTTTTTTATAAGTTTAAGATTTAGGATTTAGGGTTTAAAATTTAGAACTTTCATATAAAAATAAAGATGATCATTGTGGGAGTGAATATATGCTCTGCCACATAGAAGAAGACTAAAACAGGTGGCCATCTAATGGTCCCTCATCATCAAATGCATTGTTTGTATTTGCCATGTCAGCACTCCAGATAGATTTAGACAAACTAGACCACTTCTCTCTAAAAATCAAATTTTTATCATTGGACGATCTGAGAGCAGGTATCAAAACTAAGAATTAAAAACAAAAATGTGTTATTTAAATCTATTTAATATATAAAATATTAGAATTAGGTGACTAGCTTTTGGAAGGTTTACTTACCAAACCCAACACAAGGAGTTGAGCGGAAACCCAGAATTGATAGCTTACCAGCAGGAAAAAGGATAAACAAATTAAAAAAATCAAAGAGAAAGAGATAGCTTTGCCAACTCTCTGAATTTCAGAATTAAATACTAAACACTACTGTTGGACTACTAAACAACAGACATCTTCAAGTAGTTAGAGAATATTAACATTGCAACCATACCTGGTCCTACCCAATTTTTGTTCCTCTACAACCGTACAATTGAAATTTGTGAATCTCAATGACTCGTTCCACTACATTTTTTCCTTTTTTTTTATTTTTTTCTGGCAGTGACCAAGCTTCCTCACTCCTCAGCATTAGGACCTAAGTCGATTTGTGGGCTGATCAATGTTTCACCAGAAATTTATAAATGAAGAGGAAAAATGAAAATTTTCCTTTTTTTCAGTCAATTTAACTTTTGGGTTTTTATTTTTTATTTTTTTTATCAGTGATCACTGATTGAATGACCCAGATTCATGAGTCTATGGGCCACATTTCCAGCATCCCGTGGATAAGGGCCCACGTAGGATGATTGCCATTGGTGATGGACATTAAATCCATCATAGAATCAATATATTATTAAACTAATTAAGCTTAATGTTCTCTGACAAAAAAAAAAAAAAAAGAACAGTAACACAGACTCGTGAGCTGGGAAGATGCTCCCCAGCTTTTTCCGAGGTTGTCCTCCACTATAATAATAAGCAATGCAAAACATAAAAGATCACGTCATACTAACTCCAATAAAAAGAATTAAAAAAAAAAACTTAAACACATCCTTCCATTTTTCTGATTTTATATTCTCATCCCTTTACCTCTGAAACATTTTTCAAGAAAACCCTTCTTGGAGCAAGGATTCACTTTCTGTTTTAATATATACTTTGCTAATGTCTTACATGAATAATTTAGATTCTAGTCAAAATTTAGCTGGTTAACCAAAAATATGTCTCAACTGATGTCTCTTACCTCTTATAATTAATAAAATTCTGTGCATGCTTTATAATTATTAATTAATTTGATAAAACCCTAAATATGTTGACATGTTCTTCATTTTAATTTGATTCTTTTTTAAATTTTGTATAATTATTGGATCAAAGCATCAAATACGGATATATATTGGTGAAGTTGGATCAAATATTGTAACTATAGGTTAAAATCTTATAGAAGTTGGTTCATGCTATAAAAATATCAAAATCATTTTTAGCTCATTTTATTAATAATCATTTTTTTAAGTGTAACTTATTAATAATATTTGAGATTCATATCTGATCTATACTAGATGGATAAGACTTGATTTGAAGTCGAATATAAATAAACCAAATTTGGAAACTTATTATCATTTTATTAACCACTGCATGATTAACTGAATGTTCTAAATTGGTGGTATTTGACTTGCCAAAAAAATGTGGTATTTAGTAATTTATTATATTAGTTATTAATTTGTACAAGATTAATTTGTACATAAGCTATTTGCATGAAGTACGGTGTACATCCCTAATTAACTTGTATTGTCATCATTCATCACTAATTGAATGCGATGTGCAGAGAGAGAGAGAGGGAGAAGAATATGGAGTCTGGAGAAAGGAATATTTAGAAACAAGCTTAAAAAATTTGGAAAATGGAAGTTAATATAGGGTGATGTTTAGAAGCAAGGTTAAAATTTCAACATGCACCAACCAATATAATTTGACATATTTTGGATTTTTGGAAAGATTGATATATAATATAACTAGTTGGAATTCGTACTATGCACGGGCTTTGTTAGGTGAAACTGAGGCAAAAGTAGTATTATCACATTCCCAATGAGGCAAGGTGGTCCAAGTTCAACCCAAGCATTTTTTGGGTTATGTCTAGCCATAACCAATAAGGTTTGACGCATTTTGGGTTTTGGGAAGATGGATATGTAGTATAATAAGAATTAAGAAATTACCAATTCCAAAAATATCCACTGTATGTTTGTATCTTGTATGAATCCAGATTTGTTCCTCACAAAACATGTCCCATACCAACCTCACAGCATGTTGCAACTGTGCATTGGGAATATCTCCCTATGAATGATATATACAAATATGGGAGATATCCGTGATGTGTGGAGGTTAGTATGAGGCATGCGTTGTGAGGAGAAAATCTGGATCAACTTGTATGTGTGTATACTTAATCTATTCTATATATATGAAAGTGTGGATGTAATGTGAAACGTTTTTTGGACTAAAATTACCCTCTATTTCTTTGTTTGGAAAAGGCTATAAAAGTTTTATTATAGTTTTAATGGAAGCTTTAATGGCTATTATAATGGTCATATTTGTGTATTTAATCCATCTCTAATTATAAGGGTTGAAAATGTAACTTCAATTATTACTTTCCACCTCATTTAATCCATTCTCATTAAGTCTTATACTTAAGATATTAAATCTCATTTTCTCTTATTAAATCCTATATTTTTAAGTTATTTTTCACAAATAAATGCTGTTAATTAGATTTTGTCAATATTTTTAATAATATAAACCCATATATTTTAAAACTAACTCAAAAAACAAAACCATTCTTTACCCAAGTGGTGGTTAAGCAATTCAACTATCCAAATAAAATTGATCAACCTATGAGGTCATAGTTAGGAAATAAAATTTTTAAAATAGAAATTTACAGAAAAATGCAAAAAAAAATTAGACATATTTATGATATTTTTATTAATTAAATAAAAAATAAATGTAATAAACAAGAATTATTTTTATTGATAATGAAAACAAAATACATAATTCAGAACTAACTAAAAATGGAATATAAAAATTAATACTAAATAGTTCAACATTTGGGTTAATAAAATAAAAAATACAAAAACAAAAAAAAAGACACATAAATTTTGCAGAAAAACATTTAGGAGCATGTATAATATCATGTATTTATCATATTAAACAAATAGTAAGTGTGACATATCAGAATTATTTTTATACACAAAAATACAAAAAATATAGAAAAAATTAAATACATCTATAATTTTATATTTACACTACTATTAAAAATACGAATAAGATTGTAGAGATTTTTTGACTAAAATCAAGGTTTTAACAACCGATCCAGAAATGGAATTGCTTTGGTTTCTAGTTTTCGGATCAACGGTTCAACAATCCAGTTTGAATAGGTCAAACCAATAAGATGTAAAATATAATGTAACATTTTATTTTGACTGTTAGATTAGTATTAGGTTAAAAGTCCACTATATATATACATTATTATGAGAAGGGAGTGTGAGACTTTGAGAAAGAGGCGACTGGTTAAAGTTAAGAAAGAAAAATAAAGAAGAAGAAGAAGAAGAGAAGGGAGTGTTGTCAGAGGCGGTTGATACCATGTTCACTAATCATTGTTGAAGAACCATTTTTCCTTAAGAAATAGAAGAAGAAGGAACTACCATACGCTAATATCTCCATGTTCATCATCACGACCGCTACAACACCATTTGCCCTCTTCTTACATCTCTCTAAATCTTTCTCAAATCTCAGATTGTTAGCTTCATTGGTGTATCTCAGATTTTAATATAAGATTGGTGTTTAATCTCTCATCTCTTACACCAATTTTTCGATTTCTTTATTAGAGATGCAATTTTTTATTGTTACAACTTAAAAATAATCATAGAAATGAGAAAACTAAAAGCCCTAAATAATTTTGGCCACTAGGAATAATCAAACAAGTTTATGATGTATGAAAGTTTATTTTTTCATTTTTATTTTATAATAAATAAAAATTTTGTAATTAGTTTGAAAGCAACCCAAGAATGTTAATCAGGTCGAACATTTTAACGGTTAAATCGTCTAGGTCAACAGTTCTTTGACCATTTCAACGGGTTTTTTTTTTGTTTTTTTTGTAAAATAGCAATTCAGGGCCAAAATAGAATTGGTGACCTCACTAGTTCCTAGAACAATGGTTTGACCATCCAGTCTGGTTCAGTTTTTAAAAAAGTGACTAAAATATTCATTATTGAATTTGGTCCCTATTTAACTATAAGGTTTAAATTGTAAATTGATCTACTACTTTTCACCCATCCAATTTCCCTTTATTTAAATCTTACTTCTTTTTTGATAAATGAACAAAAGAAGAAAGATACACAAAAAAGATGAAACAATACAAAAAGAAGAGTCTAGTCAAGTAGGTAGATTTGTCAATGATACTTGAAACTTCACAATTTGATCTAATTATCACATATTTGGATGAGGCGTTTATGTAATCAGATTTGAATTTTGCAATGTGCATCTGATTAATAATAAAAAAACAAAAAATAAAACATACATAAAGTTTATAGAAAATTTTGGATATATTATTACTATAATTATCATCATTTAGAATTGCCACATGCAAAGCATGTGCACTTGTAAGGGTTAAAAGGGTATAAAAGTCAATTTATTATAGCTTTAATGCCAAATTTAATGGCTACTAAAATGCTTATAATTGTGTATTTAATCCATCTCTAATTATAAGGGTTGAAAATGTATATTCAACTATTACTTTCTACCTCATTTAATCCCCTGTCATTAAGTCTTATATATAAGGTATTAAATCCCATTTTCTCTTATTAAATATTGTATTTTTCAGTTATTTTTCATTAATAAATGCTATTAATTAAATTTGTGTCAATATTTCTAACAATATAAACCCATATATTTTAAAAGTGACCAAAAAATAAAACCATTTTTATCCAAATGGTGGCTAAGCAATTCAACCATACGAACCAAATTGATCAACCTATGAAGTCATAGTTAGGTAATAAAATTTTTAAAATATAAATAAATATAAAAAATTACAAAAAAAATATAGAAAAATTAGACATATTTATGATATTTTTATTAATCAATTTAAAAAAATAACTGTAATAAACATAAATTATTTTTATTGATAACGAAAATGGAATACATAATTTATAATTGACAAAAAGTGAAATATAAAAATTAATAATAAACAGTTCAGCTTTTGGGTTAAATTTGTTAACCTTTAATGTCAGAAATAGATAATAAAAATTAATAAAATATAAAATACAAAAATTAAAAATACATAAATTTTGAAAAAAAACATACAGACACATGTATAATATCATATATTTATCATATTAAACAAAAGTAAATGTGATATATCAAGATTATTTTTATACACAAAAATACAAAAAAATTGTAGAAAAAAAATGAACACATTTATAATTCTATATTTACACTACTATTAAAAATATGAATAAGATTGAGAACATTCTTTTGACTAAAATACTCATTTTTGAATTTACTCCCTATTTAATTGTAAAGTTTAAATTGTAAATTTGAACTGTTACTTTTCACCTCATTAAATTTCCTCTATTTAAATCTTGCATTTTTTTGATAAATGAACAAAAGAAAAAAAGATACACCAAATGGATAAAACACTACAAAAAGAATAGTCTAGCCAAGCAAGTAGGCATGCCAATGATACTTGAGACTTCACAACTCAATCTGATTATCACATATTTGGATGAAGTGTTTATGTAATTAGATTTGGATTTTACAATTTACATCTAATTAATAATAAAGAAACAAAAAATAAATAATACATAAATTTATAGGAAATTTTGGATATTATTATTATTATTATCATTATCATCATTTAAAATTGATACGTACTTTCTTACTAGTTACTATAAATGATTGCAAGTCCACACCCAACCATCACAAATCATACTCAATTATCACAAACTCAGACTCACTCATAAAAAACCATGCTTTACTTTTGCAAATAAACCCTTGCTCAACCATTGCAATGCGATACTGAATTGGTAGAAACTGTTACAAACCCAAACATACCTAACTATTACAAATCATATTCTACTGCTAGAAGTTCATAGTCAACCTTTACAAACCAATACTCACCACCTAATACAAATTGTTAGAAACTCAATCCAACTACTGCTATCAGTACTCAACGGGTATAAACTATTACAAATCCATATACTTAACTATTATAGTAGTATTCAATTGATTCCATCCCATACTCAACAAACCATATATACTTGACTGTTACAAACCTATACTCAACCATTAAAAATTGATACTCAACTATATACATAATATCATACTCAATTATTAAAAGTTAAACCCAATTAATATCAATTGTAAACATTCCTTCCTATTTTAAATTTGAATTATCCTCTTAGTCAATATTGTTAATCTATATATACACAAATGCAATTGCAAAGACTTCAACACAAATCTCCTAAAAAAAAGAAAAAAAAAAAGAAGATACTTCCAATAACCTAAAGTATTACAATTTGTTAAAATTATACATGCTTTAAGTTTTTACTTTCTGAACCAATTTTATCAATTTTTTTATTACTAAGTAAATGATCATTGAAATCAGTAATTTCACCTAAGAAAATGTTTTAATTCTTCTACCATTCCCTTGTTGCATCTTGGTAATTCATACCTTATTCATAACTCATATTTGAGACTTAAACTTAATTTTATTGATAGACCTTTTTTGTTTTAGATTTATTTGAATTTTCCTAGGATATCAATGCATATCCCAAGTTTTCTATTATATTCAAGCTTATATATAACATATACGGAGAAGTACAAATACACCCTATGCAGAATTCTGAATTCCAACCCCCCCTATTACAAACCCTCTCTCCCCCTATAAGCCACATCCTGGCCGTGAATTTAGCATCAATTCACGGCAGGATACATTCCCCCTGTACTATAGGGCTATAAAATTCTGATCTGAGCTGATTGGTAATTCTCCCTAACATATATTCCCAATATATGTTTTAAATTGTTTTCTAGATACTCATGATCAAGGGTGACATGAATATAGTAAAATAGAATATTTCAAACAAAGAAAATATTGTTATCCCTAAGTCAGCTCTTAGATGTCATCTTGTATCAGTCTGACATGAGTTTGTGGGTTTCTCAAATTTTGGTGAAAAAAAAATTAACAAAAAAGGCTAACTTAGAAGCCGGGATCCTTCCATGAAGTAATGACACGCTGGCATTCCTCTTCAATTTCTTTTTTTATTTTACTGACTGTTTTTTAAGCTAAATGGAAAACGAGGGGCTTATAATGAAAAATCCAAAACAACAGGAGGGCCGCTTTGAAACAAAAAAAAAAAACAGAGTTCAATTTAATTAATCGAAGCGAAGCGTTCCGTTCATGATCAAGGGAAACATCAAACATTGGATTGGTTAGAGAAGAGGGGAACAGTGAAAACAGTGCATCGGGTGTGGAAGGTTGTCGTTTCTTGAGATTCGAAACGAGGCGAACATACGTGGGGTGGGACCCACATGTCAGCATGAATGACGACGACGACGACGACTTCCCTCTCCTCGGGCCAATAGAAATTAGAAAATACTTAAGTGCAGAGCGAGAGCCAGTTTGTACGAGACGCGCTGATTGGCGTGTACCCCGTACACGCTAACCTGTGTACCCCGCGCAGGATAGCACTGTTTGCGTCCTTCTCGTTGGACTTCCACGGGTACGTAAACGTAATCCACAAAATGCTTCCCAGTTCCTACAATTTCACGTTTTCACTTCTCACTTCGGCGCCGGTTTCAAGTATCTCAACTTTGTAACGTACTATCTCATACCATTTGAATTTTCGAATATTGCCAATTTATTCCAAAATGTTAAGGACATTAGATGCATATTTTTCGAACCGCCGTTGATCCGGACGGTCGGACCGTTTAGCCCAAAAATCGTTCAGGTAATTAATTCTGTTTTACCTCAAACTTGATTCCTATTTAAAAACCATTAAATCGGTCAATAACCTGTAACCCGTTCAACAGTTTTTAATTATTTTAATTTTTGTTATCAAAATGGATTATCCATTCGAACTGAATAATCAAACCGTTGTTCAGGTAATTAATTCTGTTTTACCTCAAACTTGGTTCCTATTTAAAAACCATTAAATCGGTCAATAACCTGTAACCCGTTCAACAGTTTTTAATTATTTTAATTTTTGTTATCAAAATAGATTATCCATTCAAACTGAATAATCAAACCGTTGATTCAAAAACTGGTGGTCACAACTATTCCATTTCCAAGTTATTTTTTAAAACCATGATTAGATGTAATATTAAAAAACACAAATATCTCTCAAGTTTTAATTTGAAAATGGCCAAAATAATCTCTTTTCATTGCAATTCCGGCACCACTGTTTATTAGGTGATACAGATAATTGATGAAATGCTAATAATAAACAATAAATTGATAATTTTTAGGTATTGCAATGGTATATTTTAGGGTAAAAGGCTTAAATCTCCCCTAATATTTCTTATAAATACTGAAACCTCCTCTTTTTGTTTTTTTTTTTTTTAATTGGAGTAAGTCCTCCCCTATCAAAGTTATGTCTAATGGAATTATTAAAAAGTCTCTTTTATCTTTGATAAATCTTTAAATTTTCAAAATAGTGGAATCCACTTTAGTGACATATTCAAACAAGATGACAGAGAGATACCGTGCCCATTATTCACTACAAGATAATGAGTGGGGCCCACTTCAAATGAATTTGGATCTTGGAGAAAAGATTCCCACATAAATCCAAAATCAAAGGATTTTCAAGATTAGTAAATTTCTCTAAAATTCTGATATGCCGTTGTTTCTCCTGAGATTCCATTTTCTGGCATTGCTATTCCATTGATGTAGCATTCTAGAGGCTGTGTTTGAAAACTATGCAAATAGTGTATAAATCCTGGTTCAGGGTAAATTTGTATTCTAGTTCACTTTTGCCTGTATTTGACAACATTACATTTTTGTCTTGACAAATGACAAATCAATGCATATTTACATTGATAATAAGATGTAAAAGTACATTAATAAAAAAATAAATAAATTTGCATTGAAATAAAAAAAAAGTCATATATTTTATTGGGATTCGTGTTTGCATCCATTACAGTTAAGTAAATATATCAGTGCAAAATTAACCCAACTTTACAATGAGCCGATTATATTCTACATATTTGCACTCACATTTATTTGCATCGTTTCCAAATATAGCTAGAGAAATAATTCCTCTCCTATCTCGACTCTTCCTATTTGATAAAATTTTCAATTAGACCCCCCCCCCCTCTCCCCTCCCCTCCCTACCTCACCCTATCACGGCATTTCAGACATTATTTTCGTAAGCAATTGCAGTCATTCTAAAAAAGGATGGGTCTGGCTCCAAGTTATAATAATGAAAACATATTGAAGAACCTTTGATGAAACACCTAATGCTGATTTATAAGTTTTTTTTTTTTACCCTGTTTTCACTTAAGCTGTGTTTGATTTAATGGAAAGGAAAATATAAGGAAAAGAAGGAAAATATAAGTTTTCCTACATTTTTCTTCTTTTCCCTACTTTTTCCTTCAAACCAAACTTAACATTAATAATCATATATATAAATAATGGTTTTAACTTTTAACAAAAAAAAATTTGAAAAGAAGCCCCATTAATATTCTTGGCTTCCCCCCTATTTAAAGCCAACCTGTCCATTTAGCAGGAATTCACCTCAACACAAACCCTACCCAAATTTGAAGCCAACCCGGCCCTAATTCAATAAAGTTGGATAGATCCAAAATGCCAACACAAATTAAGGCCAATCCAACCTTAACTAAATTAAGTTGGACCGGTGTAGATATATCATTTAACTTGACCCACTGATATGAAGGAATGTAACTTAGGCGGGCTTAGGTTAATCTTTTACCAAAATTTGAAGGGATCTGATCCAAAGACCCGAATCCAAAAAAGTGTAAAATATTAATTTGGGCCAACCCGAATTGCACCAGACTGACATCCCCATTGGTCTGTCTTGATTGCATGAATGAATTAAACGCCCATTACCAATAGCTAGAACCATCCAAACAAGGGACAAATCAATTGATGGAGTTGGTTGTCCATTTACTCCGAGCATCTTTAGTGATGGACAAGTAAGCAACATTGTATTATAAAGGCTTGAATTTCGTTTCCCAATCAACTTAATCACTTCAATGGAAGTAGCGAACTTGTGCGGTCATGGTTCCGTGTTAGTCACAGTCCCATAACTTGCCAGGTTGTTTCATTTAATTGAATATGACTGACTTGTGCTCACAGGAAAAAGGAAACAAGAGGTCAATGACTCACCTTATTACTTAACGACTTTTGAGTTAAGACCATTTTCAAACTTATTCTAATTCGGGTTCCCAGATGCCCCAGTGGGTCAGTTCGGATTCATAAAGATTTGGTTCATAGTTAGAGGTGGATTTCATGGTTTAACTGATTAAACCATCTAATTATCCAAAATCTGCCAACCCACTTTGGTTTAACCACAGTATCTTCAAGTGGTTGGCTTAACTCAATCAAAATCGAACCAAATATGTTGGCTCTGATTAAATCAAGATTCAACTAATCACATATTATTGGTTCGCATTTGTTGTTTGATGTTACAGTTTTATCAATATATAAACAATTTATTATTTACTGTCATTTTTATTTATATTATCAAAAGTGAAGTTCCAAAGTAGTAACTATAGATGTTATGTACAATCAGTTTTAATCGAGTCAGACGCACCTATCCTGATTAATAATTGGTTAAATGCTGGATTTATTTCATAGAACGGGTTAATAATAATTTCAGGATTGGTCCATCCTCTACCAAATTAAACCTGACCCATTACCAGTTTTAATTAAAGTTAAGGGTGCTCTCGGTTTAATTAATCGAATCATGATCTAATTTTTAAAACAAAACTGGTACCATTGGTTTTTGAAAAATCAGGAACTAAAACCATGTTGAAACCAATAGGTTAGCTAATTGGTTGGTTTGGTTCATTGGTTTCTTGATTTTTATATATTTTTAATGTATATTATAAAAAATATGCAACTGTATAATATATTATATTATAAATATTACCAAAATATATGCAATATACAATTTATTTAATTTATATATTAAGCCAACAAGCGAGCCTTATCTTAGAATCACCTTATCCTCTGTAAACCTTATCCTTATCTCTTGTATGTTTTAGTTGTTCTTTCTTTTGTTTTTCATTATTCTTTTAGGAGACTATAATTACATTCCTAATGGTGAGCCGAACTCTATTCTGTATATAAATTCCCAGTAATCGTTTGCTGGAACAAGAATAGAAAGAAAGATCTTCTTTCGACAGTAATTTCTCATCTCCCTTCGACTGTAGTTTCTCATATACTATTCAATTCGATTAACTCTCAATTTTCTTTTAGGTTAATTAAAAATCGAACTGATACCATTGATTTTTGCAAAACACTGAACCGAAACCAAACGGCAGTTTGGTTAATCAAATTTTTTGGTTCAGTTTCCTCAATTAGTCAATTCCGTTCGATTTTTCGATTTTTCAGTTTTCTATGGACAGGAAAATACAAAACCAAACGAATCCCAATCCATCGGGTCGTGACCCATATGGGTCGCCACAGTTTGAAATTTGAAATCCTGAGACCATCTCGCCACCTCGGAAACCAAAAGGGACCAGCAGTAGTCTTTTAGGTGTGGGGCCCCCTAGTCTTGGATTGGATAAACGTCCTGTCACACCAACGTGGCAGCTAATAAAGCAACCTTTTTCCGACACGTGGACTGTAAAGCCTGTGTCCTAAGTAGGAACCAGCTGGCAAAAAAGGGGCTGGAGTTTTATAATTATTGGGAGTCGAGCTATCGCCTATCGACCAGCGTGTCGGAGAAATGGTAAGTGCAACGGCGGCAGTGTCACGTGGTCTTATGTCCTTCCGCCAGTGGACCAGCTGGCACTCTCACAACACGACACGATACTCATTGTTTTTGATTTTTCCATCATTTTTCATTCAAACAAAAAGAAAAGAAAAAAACAAACAAACCACCCTCCATTATTTTACCTTCTATTTTCATAAAACTAGTTTGTACCTTCAGCCGTTGGATTCCGGTGGTCCACTTATTGAATGGTCAAGATCAATCGACAGTTGGTTATGAGTTGGGGTTCTGTTGGAAGGGCTTCGTGAGTAATTGGAGATAAATTAAGGGTGTTTGGTGAAAATTATTTAAAAATATTAAACGTTCAATTAACTTATAAGAATGGGGAGTTGGCCTCGGCCAGTGGGATTTGTTAATCCATCCAAATTCCAAAACTGCTATCCTCTTCTTCATTAACCTTCGTTAAAGCTGATTGATTTGATCACAGGCATTTCGCGCTCTCGCCGCGTGTAAATCTGTAACATTTTGTATTAAATTCTCTTTCTCTTCTCTCTCTCTCTGGTCTAGCTCTAGAGTACAGAGAAAGAAAACGAAGAACAGAAACAGAGAGGCTCTGAAGGGGGGTCTCTCTGATGGCTGTGATGGCAAAGTTGAAGAACAACAAGCAGAAGCTCTCTTACATCTCGGTCCCGTCTCAGATAATCCACTCTCTCTCGTCTTCATCTCTTCAGTCTCTTCTTCTCTCGCCCAAGAAGCCGTCCAGGAATGCCAACTGGTTTTTCAACACCTCGAGGAGGCCAAGATTCTGGCTTTCCGTTCTGTTTCTTTTTTCTCTGTTCGGAATGTTGAGGTTGGGCTTCAATCTCGACCCATTGTTGCCTTTCTCGCACAACCCGTGCTTGATTGGCCAGGTGCAGACGCTATTCCCGAAAAAGGAGCCAGTTGTACAGATGGGTCTTGGGGCAAATGGTGAGAACGCCGGCGTGGAAGCGGAGGATGGTGAGGAGACGGAGTTCTGGAAGCAGCCGGACGGGTTGGGTTACCGGCCGTGTCTGGATTTCAGCGACGAGTATCTAAGGTCGAGCGAAGCGATTGTGCAGAACCGGAGGAGGTATATGATGGTTGTGGTTTCAGGTGGGGTGAATCAGCAGAGGAATCAGATTGTTGATGCCGTTGTCATCGCTCGGATTCTTGGAGCAGCCTTGGTGGTTCCAATCTTGCAAGTCAACGTCATCTGGGGAGATGAAAGGTAAGGATAAGCTCATGAACAGAGATAGAGGCAATAAATAAAGAGAGAGATCAAGAAAAACAAGACAAAAATAAAGACGAAAGAAGGATTAGTACTTAGTTCAAATTTTAAGACGAAAAAAATCCCTATAAGCTTTTGTTGATTCAAATAAAAATAAATTGATGATGCGTTCTGTGTTACAGAAGAGAGACCAATTGAGTTGCTGATTTTCTTTAGATTTTGTCTTGGTGGTTGCAGTGAGTTTTCTGATATATTTGATTTGGAGCATTTCAAGAAAGTTCTTGCTAATGACGTGCGGATTGTTTCATCGCTGCCGTCGACGCATCTGATGTCAAGACCAGTGGAGGAGAAGCGGACTCCACTTCATGTCACCCCTCAATGGATTCGTCAACGCTACCTCAAGAGGGTAAGAACCAAGAACTCAGAAGTCAGAACCATTCATTATCTTTTTTTCGATTCAATTATTTGTAGCTTCTGGTTGTTGATTTGAATATCCTCCCTGGGAGCTATTTCTCTGTTCTTATTCATAATGCATGCGTTTCTTATTAGTTACTTGAACTTGATTGTGGGTTCAACAGTAGTTTGAAATCTGTGAAGTTGCTGGTCTGATAATTGGTAGCTCCTAAGTTGGCCAAATCTCAAGAAATATTAGTTACAGTTGAATTTCTTCTTTTTATATTTAATCCTCATTATACAGATTCAGGTGATCTTTGAACATTGAATTGCTGAATATACAATATTGCAATAAACTGAAACTCATACTCATTGAACGATTTTTAACAGTCCAAGTGAATGGTCTTTTCAGAAGGGTTTCTGATTGTTACTTTTGTTAATTGTTTCATTGCTCCCTGATCAATTCATGAGATTGGATTTCCAAAGAAACCAGACTACTGTCCTCTTTTTTTCTCTTATCAACTTTCTGGTGAAAATTGTTTTTTTTTTGAGCCCCATGTGACAGAGAGAATGATGCATATATCCTTTGTTCTGCAGCTGAACAAGGAGGGAGTTCTGCTCTTGCGAGGTCTGGACTCGAGGCTCTCTAAGGATCTTCCTTCTGACCTTCAGAAGCTTCGGTGCAAGGTAGTTATGTGCTTGGTCTTACTGATTTCTTGACTTGCTTTGCATAAATTGCAGGGAAGCTCCTTGATTTCCTGTCAACTTTCTTTTGTAAATCTTAATTGGAATTAACTTGCACTTCAATATATATGTTTTGTTTCTTGTAGGTGAAAACTGTAATCGAAAAATCACCAACTAAAACTGAGTCTGGTTCTATTTGTATACTGCATTAGGTTGCTTTTCATGCATTGAGGTTTGCCCCACCTATTCTGGAAATTGGTGATAAGATAGCAGAGCGGATGCGCGCCAAGGGGTCGTACCTTGCTCTTCATCTACGCTTGGAGAAAGATGTTTGGGTGAGGACTGGTTGTCTTCCTGGGCTGAGACTTGAGTATGATGAGATCATCAACAATGAGAGAAAGTTAAGGCCGGAACTCCTCACAGGAAGATCAAACATGACTTACCATGATCGCAAGCTTGCTGGGTTCTGCCCGTTGAATGCCTTAGAAGTCATGAGGTACTGATTGGAAAGTGAAAACCTCTCTTTTGAATTTCTAGTTGTTATTATATTGCTCATGTTAAACTTAATTCTCTCTTCCCTGCATGATTTAGGCTGCTTAAGGCACTTGGAGCTCCATGGGATACAAGGATATATTGGGCAGGAGGGCCTCCCTTCGGCGGCGAAGAAGCATTACTGCCTTTAACCAGAGAATTTCCTTATTTCTACAATAAGAATGACCTTGCCTTGCCGGGTGAATTGGAGCCATTTGCAGACAGGGCCTCTGTTTTGGCTGCTATTGATTATGTTGTTTCAGAGAATAGTGATGTCTTCATGCCATCTCATGGGGGAAATATGGGCCATGCCATTCAGGTACTGCCTCCTATTCCTATATCATACTACAGTTTAGTCACTAGTATGTCACAAGCACATGAAGGACTCAGCTACAGTTGGTTTGCTGAATTGACACAAACCATTGATCTTTGTTTGTGTTCAGGTGTTGCCATTTTCTTGAGAATCCTAGGCATTTCAAGTTACCCCAGTTTCTGTATTTTTTACTTAATTGTTCGTGACTCTAACAAATGTTTATGGTTAATGCAGGGGCATAGGGCCTATGCTGGGCACAAGAAGTATATAACTCCAAACAAAAGGCAAATGCTCCCTTACTTTCTAAATTCCTCTCTTCCAGAATCAGAGTTCAACAGGATTATAAAAGAGTTGCACCATGACTCTCTAGGACAGCCAGAGTTCAGAACAAGCAAGGTGGGAAGGGATGTGACCAAGTATCCTATCCCTGAATGCATGTGCAATGACACACACACATAAGATCTTTTTCATGATTCAAATGTGGAAGGTTTCTCTTGAGATTTTCACAGTATCAGATTGCAAGTTTTGCAACAAGCTTTTGAATGCAGGATCCTGTGATCAGAGAATCATGACATCTATCTATGCCTTGGGTCCTTTGAATGCCAGAAAGTTGCAGTTATTACGGTTTGCCGCCTTTTGAAAACTATATTGTAAGCCCAATTTTGGAAGAGCATCTTCTGCAAATACATATTCATACATACACATGCATTCCTGCTTGTGTGCCTGTGTATGTAAGAATGTGTAATGAGATAGAATTCCATGTAAAATAAACACGAAGGCCTTTTGTTCTTTTTTTTTTTTATTTCTTTGTGGAGGAATTTTGTCAAGAATTTTTTTTGTTCATTCCTTCTTTCTTTGCATCAATATTTCATACGTGTATATTTGTATAAAATACCATTTTGTTGAGGTAATATTTTACCTTGTTCTCTGTCTCATTTTGTCGCTGTATTCTTAAATTGTTGTTCATTCAGTTTTCTTGTACTCTTCCAATGGTGCAGTCGTTCGGAATTGCTCCTATAACAGACAGATTTGGAGATTCTTATTGACTGATTTCGCATCAATCCGTTGTAGTCTAGTTGGTGAGGATACTCGGCTCTCACCCGAGAGACCCGGGTTCGAGTCCCGGCAACGGAATATTTTAATTTGTTTTTCTTAAAAAGCATGGCTCAAAAAAAAAAAAAAAAAAAAAGACACGGTATGAAATTAAAAGCCATCTTGCTCTTTATTTTTTATGCTCCATGGGGCTACACATCAGGGGTAGCCCATCCCCGAACCCATACATGTTGCTCTTACCATGTCCACAGACTTGTATCATATGGAGACTGGATCTGCTCCTCACACAGGACGCCTCGGACCTTACACTCATATTCTACTATGCATTGGGAACATCTCTCGTACTTACACGGGAGATGTTCCCAATTAGACCTGTTCATGGGCCGGGTGGCCCGGCCCGGCCCAGTCCCTGGACGGGCTTGAACACGCATATAGGCCCGTGGGTTTAACCTCGGGGTAAAAAGCCTAGCCTGCAATAAATTCGAGCTGGGCTCAAGATTTGTCAAAATAGCCCGGCCCGAGCCCGGCCCAGTCCGACCTATAATTAAACCTAAAAACCCTAGTTGAATATCCCATCTTTTTTCACCTCTTTGCCTCTTTCCCTTATTTTTCCAGTCGAACCATTCTTCTCCACATCCTCCATAGTTCTCATCCTCACACTCTCAGGTAGCCACACAATTGGCGAGACGAAGAACGTTCACCGGCGCAACAACTCCGATGGTGAGTCCTCACTCCTCTCCTTCTCTCTCTCTCTCTCTCTCTCTCTCTCTCTCTCTTTCTCTCTCTTTCTTTCTCTCTCTCGTTCCTCTTCTCAAATCTCAAACACCGGCGACGACGAGGTGGCAAATATAGGCATCGGTAGTGAGTTCTCTCTCTCTCTCTCTCTCTCTCTCTCTCTCTCAGACACGAATTGATCACTGTTAAACTTAAAATCGTAGGTCGCAGCTCATAGACCACAATCACCACGAACTCAGTTCCGGCGAACACAATCGGGCTTCGGGCTGTTTATCAAGGTCGGCTCGGGCCCAAGTTGTAGGCCCGTTGGTCAGGCCGGGCTCGGGCTCGGGCCTAACAAATTTTCATTAATGAAGAGTAAAAGCCCGGCCCAGCCCATGAACAAGTCTATCCCCAATGCACGATGGACGTACTTGTGAGATGCCCATGTGTGAGGAGCAGATCCCGTTCCTATGATATGACTGATTAAATTGGATTTATTTCTCAGAGAACATGCCTCACACCAACCTTATGGCATGTTGCAACCGTGCATTGGGAATATCTTCTCATAAAATATAATTTATAAATTGGGAGATGTTCCAAATATATGTGGCTGCATGTGCTGTGAGGAGCAAATCCAGATTCATCATTGATAGTCGTGTGCCTTCTTCATTTAGTAACTTCTTCAAACTGCCCACTCCCTCTTCCCTTGCACGCTAAACATCTCTTTGTTTTCTCAAGAAATGATATTAGCAACTTTCTGGCATCATACATCTGTCAATTTTGCAAGGCTTTTAAAACTGAATCGGACGATGAACCGGTCAGGGATCCGGTTCCTGGGTCGAACGGTCTGATCATTCGAACTGAACAGACGGTCCATTCCGGCAAAAAACTTAAGAAAAAAAACAATAACAATCAAAACCGCTAAACGGTTCAAACAGTGCGATCACCTAGGTCAGCGGTTTACTGACCAAATCAACATTTTTTTGACAAAATAATGGTTTGGGATAAAACCGAACCGATCACCTGATCAGTTCCTGGTTTTTTTGGTCCAACCGTTTAGTCTAATCCGGTTTTAAAAACCATACAAATTTGATGTTTGAATATCAATTAATCAACAGAAGGCATTTCATTGAAGAACATACATGCATATCTTTATGTACAAGGATAAGGCTGCATACATCTGTCCCTCCCCAATCTTGTATTGGCGGGAGCATTATGCACTGGGCTGCCCAAACTAACATGCAGATTTGATCTGTTGGGTTTAACATAAGATGAAGATGAATAACATAATATGCGATGACAGGAAATTATGGAGAGGGTGATCTTAATTCAATCAAGCGAAAAAGCTTTCCTAAATTTAAGAGAGTGGACGTCTGTGAGACTGTGACACTGAGTGATTGCCGGTAATCCATCTTTTGATTTAATTTGAACCACCTGATTCCAATCAAAAGTTGTCCCAACGAATTACAGAAATGCAGCTTGCGTAAAATGTTTTAATTCGACTGATTTCAACATGGATTCTTAGCCCTTTCAAGCACTCAGGGAAATACCTCCCAAATATTTCTTCTAAGTGCTATAGATACATACATATGCAGATGATCAAAGAAGCTACTGGGTTTATAAGTTAGTTTAGACACGCAACTTAAAACTATGCCTCTGATTTATTTGCAAAATTTAGAGGTAATTTTTGTATTGGAGGGAAAGCAATTTTGAATTTGCGTGCCCATTTCTGAAGTCTGATCCAAAAAGGCTTATTTCTCAAATGCAATATCCATTGGTAACCGTAACATTTTGATGCCTAAGCAGTATGTTTTCACCAGCACCATGACTTGTATTTTTAATACCTTCAAGTTCGTTCTATTTTCCCTGGCTCAGTTTGGAAGGTGTAGAAATAGAAATTTATAGAGTGCAAAATCTTGTATTTTGTATGTATTTACGCTGGATTATTACTCAAAACCTTGTAGCTGTATTGTTAAATTGTTCTTCACGAAAACTCTTCCATTGGTACAGTCGTGTGGAATTGCTCCTATAACAGACATATTGAGAATATTCTTATCATGGATCTTGCATTGATCCGTTGTAGTCTAGTTGGTTAGGATACTCGGCTCTCACCCGAGAGACCCGGGTTCGAGTCCCGGCAACGGAACATTTTTGGTTTGCTCAAGAAGCTTCTGAATTCCCGGCAACGGAACATTTTTGGTTTGCTCAAGAAGCTTCTGAATTTTCACTCTAATTGGTCTTTGCCTCCTTGGGGTGTCAAATGGATCGGATTTGGGTTCAATTTGACGAAATCCGGTCCAATATGAGTCCATTACCGACAGATCAGGTCCAATCCCAATCAGATGAATACTTTTGAACGATTTTGGACTGGTCCAAAGTATAAATCCATTGCAAACACATTAGGTCCAATCCAATAGTATGTTAGTCTTGGGCCTCCTGGCAATAGTGGACCTGTTTGGAAAATAATTTGCAAATCCATACTGCCCCCAAAGTCCATAGCTGCATTGGGGTTGGGAAGGTTAATGTGTCGGGTCCAACCTGATGGACTCGAGCCAGTTGGGTTGGTTCTGGTTCCAGGATCCAGTGTTGATGGGCCGGTTCCAGTTCTTGATAAATTGTCCTTATGATTATTGGTTTTGGAACCAGTAATCGACTCAGACCCGAACCCACAACCGAGTCATATATACAATTGTAATTGGGTCCATGGATTGCCCATGAGCTGATTGATTCAGTTATGAGACTAAAATTACAGACCCTACAGGGTGGTTTGGTTTCTAATTATTTTGGATTTGGATGACATATTAATTTGGATTTGATTTGATTATATTATAACGGCAAAAAATTGCCCCAACCTGTCAACCCTAGACCTGGCAATCAGATTGGGTTGAGGAATTTTCGGGTTAATTCTAGGTCAGGTCAAGATTTCGATAAGGTCAATGAAGGCTAGGCCCTGATCCTAAACATTTGGGTTAGGAACTTAGGATTGATCCGTTCCTTATCAATTATTGAAATTTAAAAAACAAAACATGAAGATGCTAATTAATTAAACTATTAAATGAATTAATCTAAAATTCTAATATTGAAAAGAAAATTTGCATTTGATTGATCTTTATGAGAGGAAACTAAAGTAAAAGTTAAGTACCAAAGAGAAGACTAATGTAAATAGATGATTAAAGTAGAGTTGTATTAAATCTGAATTCGGTCTAAATCGATTAATTTGAATCCAAAGTATTCAAATCTTGTTGGATTTATTACAACCCTAGCTGGCAGGTTTCAACCTTGTACTCTGTACATGAGACAAATGAAAAGACATCCTCTAACAATTCGATGGTCTTGTGGTCAAATTAATGCCTATCTCCATGCTTTTTGGTTGGCTGATTTCTTCCAATCTTGTCAACTTTGTTTTATTAGCTAAGAAGTTCTTCCCTTGTCTTCCTCTTTCTGGTGAAAATTGTTTCTTCTAGGCCCCAATGTGATAGGGGAGAATGACGATGCATATTTCTTTTTCTTTGCAGCTGAACAAGGAATAACCAGTTTTGCTCTTAGGAGGTTTGGACTCAAGGCTCTCTAAGGATCTTCCTTCTGACGCCAACTATGGTTTAGGCTTCATTTGGGAAGAGTGCAAATACAAATATGTTCAGTGCAAAAATAAATACGCACAGTTCCTACACATAGAATCCTTTTGTATTTGCATTGAACATATTTGTATTTATAATCTACCCAAAGGGAGCATAGATGAATTTCTTAAGTTAAAAAGTTCTAATAAAGCTGAGTCTGGTTTTATTTGTATACAGCAGTAGGTGGATTTTCATGCATTCTGGATAATGGTGACAAGATAGCAGAGAGGATGCAAGCCAAAGGGGTCATAACTTGCACTTCATCTAAGCTTGGAGAAAGATGTTTGGATGAAGACTGGTTGTCTTTCTGGGCTGAGACCTTGAGTATGATGAGATCATTAACTATGAGAGAAAGTTAAGGTTGGATCTCCTCATATCATAGGTAGGGGTGCCAATTGGACCGGATTTGGCCCAATATGAGTCCAGTACAAATGGATCAAGTCCGATCTAATCCAATGAATGTTTTGGACCATTTTGGACTGGCCCAATTCAATATCTGAACTGTCCAATCTATTCAAATTGGTTTTTATTTAGATTTGTATCAATCCAGACCTGATCCATTGACAATTGTATTCTTGTATTATCTTCTATCAATAGACTGGGTATTGGTTCAATCTGACCCAATCCAATATAAGTCCATTATAGATAGAGCAGGTCCAATCCAATCCAATATATACTTTGGACATTAAGTCTGGACTGGCCCAATTTGATATGTCTTATTGGTCCATCCAATCATTCCTAGAGGGGTCCAACCCAAAATCGGTCCATTGACATAGGAAGGTCAAACATGACTTACCATGATCACAAGCTTGCTAGGCTCTATCCCTTGGATGCTTTAGGCCATGTTTGGGAGTGCTTAAAAATAAATGTTTATTTGGGCTGTGACCACACCATTAAGCACTTATTGGTGTTTGGGAAATAAATCCGAAATAAGTGCTTATTTAAAAAATAAGGGCTTATTTTCTAATCCCAAATTTCCAGTTTTTTTCAAGTGTTTATACAATACGCATCTATTCAGTTATTTTCTTCCAAAATTATCCCTAGTTGAATTTTAGAATACCACTTATAAACCATCACTAGTTGAATTTTATAAAAGTACTTTTATCAAAAGCACTTTCATAAAAGCATTTTTATAAAAGTGCTTTCGTGTAAAAGTACTTTTTATAAATTATTTTGTAAAGTGCTTTCATAAAAGTAATTTCATAAAAATATTTTTATAAAAATTTAATAAAAATATTTTCATAAGAGTGTTTTGAAAACTTGAAAGAAAATGAAGGACAAAATAGTCACAAATGCTTATTTAATTGATTATTGATGAAAAAGACTATCAAATGCCTAATATGAAATAAGTGTTTTTTTTTTTTTAAATAAACACTTAAAAAGTTGAGTTCCAAATGCAAACAAGTGCTTATTTGAATAAATACTTATTTTTAACATAAACACTCCCAAACATGGCCTCAGAAGTTAAGAGGTACTAATTGAAAACCTCTCTTCCATTATATAAACTTAATCCACTCTTCCTTGCATGTTTTAGGCTACTTAAAGCACTTGGAGCTCCAAGGATACCAGGATATATTGGGTAGGAGGGCCACCCTTTGGCCCGAAGAAGCATTGCTACATTTAATCAAGGAATTTCCTTTATTTCTTCAACAAGAATGACCATGCCTTGTTGGATAAATTGGAGCCATTTGTAGATAGGGTCTCTATTCTTGCTGCTATTTGATTATATATCTTCTGAGAACAGTGATGTTCTCATGGCATCTCATGGGGGAAATATGGGCCATGTAAACCAGGTATTGCTGCAATTCAGCCATTAGTATGTCACAAGCACATGAAGGACTGCACTACAGTTGGAATGGCCCTAGGCGGATCCCTTAGGTGGGTGCCCTATGTTCTCATATTTGTAGCCTAAGATTTTACTGTTTTGCACCAAATAATGATCCTAGGTGGGTGCCCCAAAATCATGATGATTCAATTGGCTATGCTGGAACTAGAGACCAAAATCTGTTTATTTGGTCTAATTACTGGATTATTGAAGCCAATTAAGATTGGTATGCTTGTTACGAGTTTATGACAATATGAAATAATAAAAAGAAAACTAAATTAAACTAAATGGAAATGCTATTGGGAACTCCCATTCCTGTCAACCCTTGCTTAGAGAATGGCTTCAAAAGTTGATATGGCACAACACCAGGTCCTGTTCTGTTCTTCAGGTTGATATCTTTATTTCTAGCATCAATAATTCCTTCGGCATCCTTCAAATTCTTATTGAACTGCTCATATGCCTTCTTTACCACTGGATCCTCTATCCATGAAAGCTCTTTTTGAGTTCCAAGATATTCCTCATCCGATGAATGAGTCGATAGTATGGCAAGGACAATCATCACCAGCGGCGCTTGAATTTGTGAAGGATAGCAATGCATGAGTGCGAGCTCAGGCTTTGCCAAGAATTGCTGCAACTCTTGTTCTGTAGGGTCCTCAGTAGGCATATTAGTCCTAGAAATTGTTTGTCGATTAGGGAAGTAGCCTCCATATGCAAATTGGCCGAATTTGACAGCGGCATGATGAGCAGAAGCAACCCAGATGATTGTTGTCAATATCTCAATAAGATCATTTTGAGTTTTGAGGACAGGCTACCATGGCTCATCCTTCTTGTCTTCATGGCCTTTGACTCTGACCTCTGTCCACCACGCCTGGAGCTCTTGATCTGATTCAATGAGGTTAGGATCCTGGTAGTAGTGGTTGACATAGTCACTAACCCATTGTTTTATGGCTGTCCACAGTAGGAGGCCATCACTTGTAAATGGGTAGTCCTCAACCGTTAGCTTCAGACCATGTTTGGCTGTTGGGTCCTCTATTGCCATTCCCCTGGTAATTGGTGAAGTTGGTTCATCAGTTAGAATTATCTCTATGCTTACATTAATATATAGTATAAGATTTTAGAGTAAAAAATATCACTCCATTCTCAATGGAGATTAAACATAACCTGATATCATTTTCAGTTTACCTGCTAATTACGTCTGCTGGAAGACCTTGCTTGTCGAATTGCCAAAACTTGTCATACATAACGGAGCCAAGCTCCATTGCACTCAGCTGCCGATTCGATGCGATTATGTAAGGCTCCATACAACAATGTGTCCTTAAACTACAAAAGATAGAAAAGTAACAGAAGTTGAGCATTAGTTCTTCTATCATTTTAGAGTTTAATGCAATTAAAATTGGGCTTATATATGTTCATTTTCAGTGATGATCATGAAGTTGAGTATTAATTTAATTCTTCTGCTCTTAGAGGAAGATTTCAATCTGACTTACCAATGGCTGACAAGTTCGTAATAACCAGAATCATGGGCTAATACATGCACTTTAGCTAGTCTCCAGAGCCAAGAATTGGTGGCATCCCCATTTGGCGTAAACACTTGCTTCCACTGAGGTTTGTCATTGGTGGGTGGCCGAGTGAGCTCAATCGCTATGGGTCTTAATATATTTTCATGGGTAAGAAAGAATAAAGTGCGTGACCCATAGAGAGTCGTCCCTTCTATCTCTCTGACTTTGTTCACATAAGGCAGGAGTAGGTCGTGATAATCTAGTATGAAAAGTTTCTTCTGCTGCAAAGCCTACAAGCATATAGAGAGTCACAAAGTATGTAAGTAATTAGTTGTTTTGTCCGTTCTCTTCATATTAGTATTCCATTAATAATGTACATCATATATATTTAGAGGTGTTACCTCATCAATCATCATGACTCCCTTGATCTCTCTCTCCACAAGTACAGTTGTGATTGCGGATTCAGGTGGACCATAGCTCTTCGGGTCAAGTTCACTCTTCAATGGCCAATCTGCACAATTTTATTTAAGTCTACTATTTTGATACAATATTTGGATCCAAATCCTAGTAACAGGAGATTATAAAGGCTAATCATCTAGCTAGGGTCAAGTTCACTCTTCAATATGTCTTATTGATCTTTTTATTAATCCAAATTGATTTTGATTTGAACAGGTCTAACCCTAGCTAAAGGGTATAACCTTGGCTAGGACATTTGTTCCGTCTTAAAGCAAGCCAAGCTAAGCTAGGCCAAGCCAGGCCAGAGTTCTGGATTTAACCTAGTCACGTGGCAAATTAAGATGCCTTAAAGTGATTTTACGTGGGAACTTATGATTTGTCCAAAGGGGTTGGTGTATATCATACCGTGACCAACTTAATACTAAGGGGGTTGGTGCTAGCAAGAGTTTGACGAGCAAAGCAAATTCTTCGTCCCTGGACCAAGAAAAATTGTCCCCTGCAAAGCAGAAAATGCATGAGACTGTGAGAGAGAGAGAAAGAGGCTTACTATTTAGCAACTCAGGGGGATCAAAGCGTAAGAGGTCATCCTTAAATTTCGTCACAGTGTTGGTTACCTGTGATATCACAGCTTGTGATAACCCTTGATTTTCTTGTAAAGGAATGGGCATCCCTTTGTCGAATAAGTTGCCGATGGCCTTGAAGGTAGGGAAGTGAAGGTTGGTGTCAACAAGGGCTTCTCTGATCAAAGGGAGCAATCCATTCAGTGCTGATGAGACCGTTGCACCAGTAAATTCCTGTTGCTTCACTTGGGAGAATACCTCGTCTCTTTGTACATAGTAGCTGTTGCTACTCCTTTTCTCCGACAATGGATCTGCAACATCAATGCTCAATGCACATTTTATCCTCTTATACTCTTCATCCCAATTCTTTACCTCTATTTCCATAATTTATAATCAATGATCAATCAAATTAAGAGGATGTTTTTTTCTTTTATTTCTTTTGAAGGACTACACAATAGAGGTAACCTATCCTCAACCCATTTTGTATAATACACAATATGCATATAACCATTCGTCCCGGGAATCATCCAGGCAATCAGTTCTGTTTTATCCCAAATCCAGTCCCTGGTCAAAAACCGTTTAATTGTTCAACAAATCATTGATTCAGGCGATCGAATCATTGACCCGCTCAACGGTTTATGTCCATTTTTAAATTTTAATTATTTATTTCATATATTTTATCAGAACGGACCATCCATTTGGACCAAAAGATTGAACTATCGACCCAGAAACTAGTGACCAAAACAGTTCTGATTTTGAGTCATTTTTTAAAACATTATAATATAAAATAAAATACTAATACACACATACACACTAAATATAGAATACATATAATATATATTGCAGGCTTGGACGAGGCGCTTGAAGACTTGAAGTATTGAGGTCAGATTAGGCAACATTCAAATCCGGTCTAATCAATGAAAACTGAAATTTGAATCCATTCAGATTTGGGGATAACATAAAGAAAGAAATTGGACTTGGTCAACATTTTATTTTTTAAATAAAGAAAGAAATTAAAAATATAAAATAAGCTAATATAAATATGAAATATTGAATTTATAATATATAATTACATATTTTTATATTTATATAATTATATGAATTTTATATATTAAATCAATATATATCATAAAGTAATTGGACTTGGGTTTTAATCGGATAGGATATAGACTTAAATCCGCATCCAATCTGATTATGTAAATGGGTCATCCAAATTTGAGATAATTGCATCAGGTTTTGAACTTTTGGTTATGTTCTGTGGTTGCAGTGCAGTTTTATTTGCACTAGTACAAATGCTTGGGAGTGTAAATGAAAATAATATAAATTCTGGTTTAATTTTGATTTAAGTTTTACTTTATTCTGTTTCAGGTCTTATTTTACTTCATTTGTACTGCAATTAAATAAAACAAGGTAAAATTCAAAATAAAGATAAACCATAATTTGCATTGAAATCAATTGCACTACCATAAATTTGCATTGCAACCAAGGAATTTGTTGACAACAATGTTTTCAAAACTGGACCGGACTGGATGGTCAGACCAGAAAAAGCGGAAACCTGACTGGTTCCATTTCACCCAGAACCATTTTTTGGCCAAAAACTATAGATTTGGTCAACAAACCGCTGATCCGGGCGGTCGAATTGTTTGAACCATTGACCCGGACAATGATTTTTGACTGCTTTTTATTTTTTTACATTTTTTGTCAGAATGGGCCATCCATTCAATTTAAATGATCGGACCGTTTGACCTAAAAACCAGACCCTGAACGGTTTATTGTACTATTCGGTTTTAAAAACCTTAATTACCCAAGCCAGAAAATTTTTGATTTAGGGAGAAATGATCACTCCTACTAAGCCTGGAGTAGGCAAATCCTTGATGGGACAATCAATTGTGCCTGGCTGGTCCTAGATACTAAAACTCTGAAACTGAAAATGAAGGCCCATCTCAGTCTTCTCAGTCTCTCAGAGCCTGAAAATGAAGGCCCAATAAACCTTTCTTTTCGGCTAAATAAGCTCAACAAATTTGTTATATAAGTTGATTGATTTGCGTCGAAAAGAAATAAGGCTGGACTGGACTGGTGGATCATATTGGGTTGGAGCCCATTTTGGGTTTTAAGATCTATGGAATTGGACCGTGTAACGTTGAATGGTAAAGCCATAATTCATATACCTTTCTTGATCTTTTCACGGTCAGTTCTGCAACGCCTAGGATATGGATGCTTCTTGCCACCTAGGATGGGTCGTGCCAAAGTCATCGTCCCTGTCTGGATCCCCAAGATCATTATACGTGTCATAATCGTATATCCTGTCGAAAGTCTTTCGTTCTCCCTTTCCATTGCCACGTAGGCTCTCGAGTTCCTTCTGTCTTAGTGTCTTCAAGCCACTTGGTGTCTGTGATGGCAAGTAGGACTGGATGACACAAAAAGAACCAAAATTACAAAGTGTTTAACAATTTGAAAAAATGTGAGAATATGAAAAACTGATTAAACACTCCTTTTCAATTCATCCTACTAAGACTGGACCAATTCAGGGGATGTTTGGAATCGAGATCGTTTTTCAAAAAAATGGTGCCACGTTGGATTCAATAGGCATTTCAATAAATGCCCATGTATTTCATTCTTTGGTTCAGCGGATTATTAAAAAATCAGACATGCTTCGAAAATTGAGATCCCAATGGTTGATTGATGTGTATTCTATGTGGTGCTTACCTGTCAGCACATGTATGAAAAACAGTTATGAAAGTCACCTTACCAAACAGCATAATATTACTCACTGCCTACATGGCAGAAGTATTTTTTTTGTGAAAAATGGGTCCTGGAAGCACGGGTGTTTTTTCTTGAAAATTGGTCCCAAAAATCACCCATACTTTCAAACACCATGTCAGTTAGTGGTTCGGTTCAAACAGTGAACCAAATCAAACTAAAATCAGCTGGCTCATTGGACTGGAAGACTAATGAAATCTTTGATCATCCTTTAATATGGTCGAGTTTATGGCTAATTCAAGGCCGAACCTTAAGTCTTGGGCTCTTTGTCATCAAATTTGAGGCTCGATCCCATAATGGGCAAAACCCAATCTCAATTAGACTTGGATCAGATCCCATTTTCCAAGCTCTAAGCCCATCCCGAGGCTAAAAACTCTAACCCCAACCCTGTTATATTATTTTTAAGGCTCAGTTTGGAAGGAGTAAAAATACAAATATATACAGTTGAGCTTAACAAACGCCGTCTGGGCATATTTGTGTTTGTACTCCTTCCAAATTGAGCTTAACAAAAAAAAATTGCTTGTATATGAGTTGACCCAGTCTGGGCTCAACGGGTCAACTTGCAATATCACAATGATGTAGTATAGTAATTGTTTTTCAGATTTGATCCTCAAAAACCGTCTTCATTGCCCATTGCCCTTTAAGTTTCAACCATTCATTGAAAACATCTCCGTACTTGAAAGTTTTTTCCGATGCACAGCTGCATTACATCTAAGGTCCTTCATATCCAAGAGTTGCAGACAATATGAACAGGAGCCTGAGAAATGCCACCAAGAACAACGTCCTTCAGGAAAATCTCTTTACCAAATTCATTCTGCACAAGAACTGCTCCTACATCGCCAAAACTCGTAGGAACGTCGAATTTGCCTTGGTACTTGACATCCTCCCCATCTTGGCTTACCCAGTCTACATGCCCTCTCACTGTTTTCTTCTCCAATACCGTCTCTTCATCATCAAAACATAATACATAACCAAAACAAACAACTGTTAGCAAGAACTTAATGCCCTTTGATTGAAACCCAGAAACCAGTGTGCTAATTAAGGCCACCCTTTACTACTACAACTGGTGGAAACACTACGAATGCAGAAACCCAGAAACCAGAAAGTTTTTCTGGAAACTGGATTAGTGAGATCTGATAGACTTGACTCAGCTTTCCATTTTAAATGATATTTTGACTTCTGTAATTAGCTTTTTCGTTTTGGGAAGCTAATGCATTTATGGCTGATAAACCTCCAAAGCAGAATGCTAAGGTTTGGTGCAGAAATAATTCTCATTTATTTTTTGTTATTACTTACTTGGATCGAGCTCCGCGCTCACAAGCTCCAGAAGAAGATTTTCATCCAGAAAATAGTTGATGGTGAATGCCACTTTGCCCAGACCCAGGTTGGACAACAAACCAGTTGTTTCTTTAACGGTGACAACTGCATTAACTGTGACAAACTTCTCCTTTGTATTCGCTACTACTGCTCCAATGTGACTAGAAGATGCCATGGCTTCTCTTGCTTTTTAATTACGACTCCTTTCCTTTGAGCTCCCTCCCATTGTGCATAAAGCTAAGTTGTTGGTTCCCTTTATTAGAATTTGTAGAGAGAGATAATGCTCTTTATTGATTTGAAGAGTAATACAGAAGGGGTTTATATACAACGAAAAAAAAAGGAAGAAGAAAAAGAAAACTTGTAATTAATCTTGGCTAATCGTAACTAACTTTTGTAAGGTACCGGTTTGGTCTTCTAATAGCCCCCCTCAAGCTGGAGCATACAAATTTTGAATGCCCAGCTTGCAGACTGAACTATTAAATGAGTGAGGTGGCAAGGGCTTAGTGAAGCAGTCAGTTAATTGGTATTCAGAAGCTATTGGCATCAGGTGAATCAGACCAACTTGCAATTTTTCCCTTACAATGTGGCAATCTATGTCAATATGTTTTGTACGCTCATGAAAAACTGGATTATGAGCAATGTGAAGAGCTGATCGATTGTCACAAAACACAAGAGCAGGGGCAACTTTTGGAATCTGCAAGTCTTTCAATAAATAAGTAAGCCATTGAACTTCACATATAACAACAGCAAGGGCATGATACTCAGCTTCAGAGGAAGATTTGGAAACAGTTTGTTGCTTATTGGATTTCCAAGATATTAGACTATCTCCCAAAAAAACACAGTGGCCAGTGATAGATCTCCTGGTATCAGGGCATGAAGCCCAATCTGAATCTGAGAAGGCTTTCAACTGTAGAGATGATGAAGCAGAGAAGAACACACCTTAGCCAGGACTAGCTTTTAAATATCGAAGAATTCTATGTGCGGCTTGCATATGAAGATCTGTAGGGCAGTCTAGAAATTGAGAAAGATGTTGGACAACAAAACAAATGTCTGGTCTTGTGTTACATAAATAAATTAATTTGCCAACCAATTTTTTATAGGAAGTAACATCTGGTAAAGGAGTACCAACATCTTTATCATGTCTTTGAGAGGTAATCATAGGAGTAGCTACTGGCTTGCTGTTTATAAAACCTGTTTCCTCCAAGAGATCAATCACATACTTCCTTTGGCTGAGATTGATGCCAGCCGTGGATCTGGCAACTTCTAAGCCAAGAAAGAACTTGAGTTGGCCGAGATCTTTAATTTTAAAGGTATCATGTAAGAATTCTTTGACTTCATTTATCAAATCAATGTTGTCACTTGCCAAAATGACATCATCAACATAAATTAGCAAGGCTAAAAAAAAAGAACCAGCTTGTTTTGTGAACAGAGAAGTATCAGAAACTGCCTGAATGAATCCTTGAGACAACAAGGCATTAGTGAGTTTTTGATTCCATTGTCTACTTGCCTGCTTGAGACCATAGAGTGACTTAGTTAATCTGCACACTTTTGAAGGATCAGATGTTTCAAAACCTAGGGGAAGGGTCATGTAAATTTCTTCATGCAAGTCACCATGTAAAAAGGCATTGTTAATATCTAGTCGATGCAAATGCCAATTTTTAATAGCTGCAATAGCAAGTAAAGATCTAATAGTTGTTATTTTTGCAACTGGAGAAAAAGTATCAAGATAATCAATGCCATTCTGTTGAGTATAGCCCTTGGCAACTAATCTTGCCTTGTATCTTTCAATGCTGCCATCTGCATGATACTTGGTTTTGAAAACCCATTTGCACCCTATAAGACATTTTCCTGTAGGTAAATCGGTTAAAACCCAAGTATTATTTTGCTCTAATGTTTTGATTTCAAGCGCCATTGCATCCTTCCAGCATTGTGATTTTATAGCCTCATTATAGGTTCTAGGATCTTTGGTTTGAGAGATTTGAGTAGTAAAGATCATATGAAATGAAGATAATTTTTGAGTGAAATAGGTAGAAGATATGGGGTGAGGGTTGGAGGTTTTGAAAATAGAATTGGCTTTAAGATTTGGTATTTGACAATGATATTGGTCAAGATATGAAGGAAGTGTATGAGGTCAAGATGATCTTCTAAGTTTCAGGATGTGTACATTGTATGGGATCTGGTGAAATATTAATAGAAGGGGATGAATCAATAATGGTATTATCTGAAGTGGTAAGTGGTGGTGACTGATTAATGAGAGGCAAAGTTGTGATGTGGGGAAAGTTAGTAGGTGAAGATGTAAATGAAAGTGGAGAGGGTTCTGCTAAAGGAACTGCATATTCTGTGGGTAGAACAAAGTCTGAATTATCTGTTGAAAAAGAATTAGAGTTAAAAGGAAACGAGTGTTCATGGAAATGAACATCTCTTGAGACAATAACCTTCTTAGTTTTGAAATTATACAAACGAAAACCTTTAATAGCAGAAGGATAGCCCAGAAATACACAAGGATCAATTCTAGTATCAAACTTACTTCAATCTGTATCAAGCGTAGAAGCAAAGCAAAGGCATCCAAAAACTTTCAAATGATCAAATGAAGGAGCAGTATGATAAAGAAGCTGAAATGGAATTTTGTTTGAAATGATTGGGGAAGGAGTTCTATTTATTAGATAGACTGCATGAGAAATACAGTAAACCAGAAGGAAAGGGGAAGTTGTGATTGAAACCTGAGAGCTCTAGCAACATTCAAAATATGTTGGTGTTTTCTCTCAACAATAGAGTTTTGTTGAGGAGTATATACACATGTAGTTTGATGAACAATACCTCTTGAAGCATAAAAATCAGGCATGTTAAATTCTAAAGCATTATCAGATCTAATACATTTTATTTTTGCAGAAAATTGAATTTCAATAAAAAAAACAAAAGTTTTGAATATATTGTCTAGCTTTAGATTTAGTTTTCATAAGGTATATCCATGTATATCTACTCTTATCATCAACTATTGTCAAGAAATATTTATGTCCATAAAATGAAGGAGCAGAAAAAGGACCCCATGTATCAATGTGAATCAAATCAAAATAGTTTGCAGAAGTATATTGACTGATGGGGAATGAAAGCTTTCTTTGTTTGGCATAGTGACATATAGAGCAGTAATCTGAAGATGGTAGTGATATAGAATGATCAAATTCTCTCAAAAGTTTCAATCGAGTATTGGACAAATGCCCCATTCTAAAATGCCTTATATCAGTGGCATTAAGCTTATTACAAAAGGGAATAGAAACAGAATTACAAGTAATGGAAGAATTACAAAAAACAGAAGGTAGGACAAGCCTGTAGAGGCCATTAACCTTTTTAGCTAGTCCAATCATCTTCCAGCATTAATGATCCTGGAGGATACAAAGATTGTGTTGAAAAATGAGACAATAAGGATATGAATCAATAAACTTGCTAGTAGATATAAGATTGAAAGAAAAATGAGGTATATAAAGAACATTATGAAGTACAAAATTGCAAGAGAATATAACAGTACAAAATTGGGTAAAACTACATGTGTATTTATGATAGGTGCATAGATTGAAAAATTGGATAATCTATTGGTTATATAATCAGTGGCACCACTATCAAGAATCTAGTGTGTTTGATGAGACTTATTATCATTAATAGGAAGAATCTTGTTGTTTGCCATGTTGACTTTAGCAGAAAAGCTTGATCAAATTGAACTAATTTTTGTGAAATCGATGTATGCAGGCAGAAGACCAAAGGAAAATTTTCTAAGAAAAGAAAATTCTGTCCAAGAGCTTCCACCGATGTATGCAAGTGGAAAATCGAAGGGGTGTCGATAATCAAAACAAGCAACGCCAAGAAAGCCTTGCTGAGATTGTCCAAATAAATCTTGATCTAGAGGGACCTGCTACGCACCCAAGATCAACAAGAATATGATCCATATAGATGAAACATACTTCTCAAGTGAAGTTGTACGTAAACAACATGAAATCCAACCAAAAGAAAGCAGAGAATTATATTCTTCGCATCGAAAGGTAATGGTGGCAAAACCAGGAAATTTCGGGAACAGAATCTAACTTTTTGCAACTATCTCCAATTTAAAATGTTATACCAGACATTAACTTTTAGTAGATTAGGATCTCTTAATAAATAATGGCTGTCAAAAGAAAAAGGCACAAGTGCTCAGAAAATACACTTGCATTCAGAAATACAGGAAAAAAAGAAAGTCAAAGGAGTTCTTAATATAGCTTACTCCAAAATAGAGCACGAAAAAAGAGTATAGTAATTCGGAACTTGCATTACCGCGGGAAGAATCACAATATCAGAAACAATTATAATTAACTCAAATATATATAAATTAAGTGAATTAATGTCTAGAATTCCAAGAAACCATTAATTTCTCGAGGATTCATCATTTTGTTTCTTATTGTAAAGAATATCAACATTGTATATAGTCAATCATGGAAAAATAAAATTTCAAGAAAACATCGCACATCAGGCACCAAGAAAATCAAAAGAATGAACAACAGGCACAATAAGGCGCCAAAACTGATCAAAGAAAGAATCAAAATCAAGCAAGATGATAGAGAGCCATGCAGGAGAAAGAAAAGAAAAGAGGAGTCTGCTGGTGCCGAACAGCAACAAGCTCTAAGAAACAAAATCAAATATCCTTGAACGTGTCTGTAACAATGGCGACACCGGAAAAAGATATAGTAGAAGCTAAGGAACGCTCTCATACCATATTAGAATTTGCAGAGAGATAATGCTCTTTATTGATTTGAAGAATAATACAGAAGGGGTTTATATACAACAAAAAAAAAGGAAGAAGAAAAAAGAAAACTTGTAGCTAATCTTGACTAATCGTAACTAACTTTTGGAAGAAGAAAAAAGAAAGCTTGTAACTTATCTTGGCTAATCGTAACTAACTTTTGTAAGGTACCGGTAAGGTACCGGTTTGGTCTTCTAATACCCTTTATAGACGAAGTCGTGAAAGAGGTTGACTTAGCTTTTTGGTATTACGTCGTCGTTGCACGTAAGCAGAAATTAATGTAGAATTGGTGAAGAGCTGTTCTTAATTAAGCTGACTGGTTCGAATTGTTTAAATATTTCTTAAGAATAGTGGTTAGAAGTGAGGGTTCCCTCCTAATCAGAGCAATAATGAAGAGATTTACCTATTTAAGTTGGCACTTGTCAATACAAAGAGGATCTGGACCCACCATTGGATGGGTCCTATGATGATAGCCTTGAATACTCAACACATTGGACATTTTTGGGGGTGTTCTTCAGTGTAATTTGTTGTCATGATTGGGAGTTTCAGAAATAAATTGTTTCTATCAAATAAAAAACATGGAATTTAAAACATGTTGCAACTGTGATTTGCATTCTCACAGGCCTGTTGCACAGTTGCAAACAAAAGGATGGTTTCCAACCATTCACCGGCAGCTTTCTGGTCAATTTCCGGGATGGTCTCTACATTTAAAACAATGACATTTACCGGCGGGTCTCAAGTCTTACAGTTGGATGGTTGTGTTCCAATTCCCACATGCTTCACATGGCTACTTCCTGCAAATCCTGACAAGGACGAGTTTTTGCACTTAACAGTTCAGAGTGGCGATCTCAAATTTGAAGGAATTCCGCAAATTAAGCTTTGAAAAATATACACTTCAAGAAAGAGAATATAATCATAGTTTAGAGTGCAATATGGTTAATGAAGGGAGATAAAATAATGGTTAATTCGTCTTTTACTTGTCAGAATGTAACTGTTTAGATATTGACCCACTTTTTTATATATCTTTAGTTGGATGATTAATTAATCTATTCAGCTCAAGTCAAGCCTTTCTAGCAAATTAATTGGGTTAGATTAAGTATCCAAGCTGAATCGCAAGACTAGAATCAATACTCGGCTCGTCATGAATACGGACATTGAACTCGTGGTTTAGAAGTATTGGACTATTCAAACTTTGCATGCATACAAGTAAATTAGTATTATGGTTCCCTTCCTTTGCTTATTCTACATGTTTGAATTTTTCTTTAATGGAGATTTATTTTAGGGTAAATTGTAGATAAGTATTGGATTATTCTATTGCATGTATTCTCATTTATGGTCTTAAATTTCAAATATGTCACTTTTACTATCATGTATACATTTAAGTCTAACGGATAGGCTTTAATTAGAGCTTTTTTTTTGGGATAATAGTATATAAGGGCAACTTTTGGGGTTTAATATGAATAGAAGTAATATATTTAAAAAAAATTTAAAAATAGGTTAACTTTTTGAAAATAATATCAATAAAGGGCAAAAACACTGTTCATCATCTTCTTCTTTCTATTTGTTCACTAGAGCGGCCGTCTGCCACCATTCATCGCCGCCCGCCACCGTTGTCCGCTGCCTCCGCCTCTGGCAACGTTGTTGGAGGTGGCGATGGCGGCGTTGGTGATTTCACTGTCCAATGCCACCACCTCCGCCCACCTCCGCCTTTGCCTCCGACGATGTTGCCGAAGATGGGTGGAGACAAAGGTGGCGGTGGTGGCGGGCAGAGGAATGACCACCAGCACCGGCACCGCCACCTTTGCCTTTGGCCACCTCCAGCAACGTTGCCAGAGGCGGCGGCGGGCGACAACGGACAGAGGTGGTGGGTTGTGGCGGGCGGTGGCGAACGACGGTTCTAGTGAACAAATGGCAAGAAGAAGAAAATGAACAGTGTTTTTGCCCTTTGTTGATATTGTTTTTAAAATGTTAATCTAATTTTAAATTTTTTTTAATTATATTATTTTTATTGATATTAAACCCCAAAAGTTAAATATATTACTCTTTAAATATATTATTTTTAAAAAGTTAACCTTTTAATTAGAGCTTCTTTTTTGAAAAAGGAGTCCGTAGGCTTCAATTATGTAATAAATCAAGGTTGAGTACAGGCAACAAAAATTCAGGAGGAGAACACCAGGTAAGTGGTCTAGAAACCTTACAAGCAAGGTTCAAAAAATCGATACAATATGCCCCATATCAGGCATATATCATATCTTTTGGGTTCTGAAACACCTGTTTCAGGATCCCACCCTTTTTTAATAAAAAAATCCTTTTTTAACTCCCCAAAAACCAAAGTTTAAAAAAAAAAAGAAAACTAAAAGAGATAATTCTATGTGAATCTAAGTAACAATACGCCTCTGCCTATACGCAGAGATGTATCCACACTTTGAACCATGCTTTATTGTGTGTGCAACTTTATTGCCTCCACGCGGGAGTGAAAGACACCGAGGCTTGAGGAATAAGGCATAGAAGGACCCTGCAATCGGCTATAGTTGAGTGAATTCGCCAAGGAACCTCAGACTGAGAGTTCAACAGGGTGAGAACAACCTTCGATTCAATAGACAAAATACACTTAATTTGCAGTCGCCTCATCAAACATTGAGTGGATAAGATCTGCGTTCCAACTGCTAGTAGTATGGTTTATCAAAGATGCAACTTTCAGATTTGACTGGTTCAAATCTTGGCTGATGATAAGATTCGGAATCCATGGGTCTGCATGTATATTAACTTGCCAGCCATCAGCAATGATCATCTAGTATCTTTAATCAGTTCATTTGTGACTTCCAACATGCTTCGCCAGATGATAGAATCTGAATTCCTCCTTTTAATATTCCAAAAAGAATTTTGTGTGCCCAAATATTTTTGGTACAAGAGTTGTGCTTAGAGCCTGTTTTGTTCTTTGAGGAATCTCCAAGATAATTTCATGATAATCACTTTGTTTTTAGTGGAAACATCATGAATTCCTAATACACCCATCTCCTTCGTAGCTAGAAGTTTTGCCAAGCCTGAAGGTAGATGTAAACTTCGCCCTATTTATAACCCCACCAGAAATCTTTGGCTATTGCATTGATTTTTGTATAAGTTGCTTGTAGGATGAATTGGGTAGCCATGAAATAAGAGGGGATGGCTGTGAGGAGTTCAAATCTCCGCCCCACAAGGAATTGCCCCATAATGCCCCATAATACATCTTGGCCGTGTATGGGGAACATCTCCCAATGATAGTACCACTCCCCATGATGTTATCACTGAGAGATTTTCCCAATACATGACGGAGATGTGCTATGGGGCGTTGTGGGGCGGAGATGTGAAATTGGCTGTGAGTGTGGATTTAATGAGAACTTCCCGTCCAACGTGTTATAGGCAATTGGCTTTCCACGATTGAAGTTTATTTTTGTATTTGTCCACAATAAAATGAAAACTTCTCTCCGAAAGAGATTATTGCATAAGTAAATAGCAGGTTTTGAAAGGTATTAATGGAAAAGTAAATGGCTGTGAGGGTGGATTTCATGGGAACTTCTCCTCAAAAGGTATTATTGCATAAGTAAATAGAAGATTTTGAAAAGTTGATTTCCTGGTCCCAACACCTACAAAAATGCATCAAAGAATTTTTAACTGTGAGAATTTCAATTCCTGATCTGAACTCTTACCTAAAATCAATATGTCGTCGAAAAACATATATGATTAATTTTCGGATAGTTCTAGGCTAGCCTGATTCCATAGAGAGAATTAGAATCCATCTGACGAGTTAGCAATCTAGACAGCAGGTCCATGTATAGCATAAATAAATATGGAGAGAGGGGGTAGTCTTGCCGCAACCCTCTCTTAGGTTGGAAAGGTATTTCAGACTCCCCATTCACTAGAATTGAGTATAATGTTGTGGATATACAGGCTTTGATAAGAGAGCAAAACTGGGGGGAGAAGTGCAGAACCTTTGAAGCTATGATCCTATTGTCATAGAGCTGCCTTCTAGGGTTGAAGGCATTCTGGAAGGGAGTGATGAGAGAGCCTATATACTTTTGGAGGCAAATGGCAATGATTTTAGTTACAATTTTATAGGTGACATTAGTCAATCCAATAGGCCTTAGATCTGAAAAACCTTGTGGAAATTGTGTCGCTCATTATGCAAGATACATCCTATATATATACAATTCCTACACCTGAATTTAGGAGATTCAGTTGCAGTAGGAAATTACTAATTACAAGTTCCCAAAGAAATCTAGGGAACTACTATCCAAATACATCTAGGAAACTACCAATTTGCAAGAAGATTCCCAACACAGGAAGGATACATGGAGATCTCCAATACAAGTAGGTTTCCCAATACTCCCCCTCAAATTGGCGCATGCAGATTTTGAATGCCCAATTTTCCAAGTAAATATGCGAATTTCTCTTTTCCAAGAGCCTTCGTCAAGATATCAGCCAATTGCTTTGTGGTTTGAACATGGAAAGTAACAATGTTCCCATGCCGTAGCTCATCACGAACAAAATGACAGTCGACCTCAATATGCTTTGTCCGCTCGTGGAACACTGGATTCGCGGCTATGTGCAAAGCTACCTGTTTGTCACAATACAATCGCGCAAGTTCATCATGCACCACCCCAAATGACAAAAGAAGTTTCTTCATCCACTTCAGCTCACACCTTATTGCAGCCATCGAACGATATTCGGCTTCTGTAGAGGAGCGCGACACGGTATGTTGTTTTTTTATTTTCCAAGAAACCGGTAACTACCCTAGCAGAACAAAATAACCAGTCAACGACCGTCGCGTCAACGAGCAACTTGCCCAATCAGAGTCGCAATAGGCATATAGACGCAAATTGCTATCAGAACGGAACAATACACCTTGTCCCGAATATCCTTTCAGATAACGCACTACGCGCAGAGCTACCTCCCAATGTTCTTGTCGTGGACTTTGCATGAACTGAGCTAGGATATGAACACAATAACACAGCTCAGGTCGTATAATGGTTAAGTAGATCAATCGTCCCACTAATCGTCGATATTGATTTGGATTTTCCATTAGAGCGCCCTTTACTAGTGCAAGATGATGATTCTGCTCAATGGTCACGGATGTTGGTTTGGCTTCCAAGAGTCCACATTCCGAGATGATGTCTAGGGCATATTTCCATTGAGACAAAAATATTCCCTCAGGGCCACAAGCTATTTTAATCCCTAGGAAATATTTGAGTGGACCCAAATCTTTCATATGGAAGCATCGATGGAGATACTTTTTGAATTTTACAATGGCAACAATATTATTTCCCCCAACAATCAGGTCATCAACATATATTAGCATGTGCAAACGAACATTGTGTTTGCAATAGGTGAATAAAGAGTAGTCTGGATACGATTGAACAAACCTGAACTATATCAAGGCCATTGTTAACTTCGAGAACCAACATCTAGGAGCTTGACATAGTCAATAGAGAGATTTCTTCAGTTTGCACACTTTTGTTCGATCCTTAGATATAAAGCCTGGTGGCAATTGCATGTATACTTCCTCATTCAAATCCCCATGTAAGAAAGCATTATGTACATCCATCTGATGCAACTCTCAGTTCCTAGAGGTCGCCACGGCTAAGAAGGTTCGGATTGTCGTCACTTTGGCCACAGGAGCAAAAGTCTCATTGTAATCCAACCCTTCAACCTGTCTATTCCCGAGAATAACTAGGTGCGCCTTATACCGCTCAATTGTCCCATCTAAATTATATTTGATCTTATAAACCCATTTACTCCCTATTGCCTTTTATCCAGGAGGTAGGTTTCTCAATGTCCATATACCATTATCCTCCAGAGCCTGGATTTCCTTCCTCATATCTTCTCTCCATTTCTCACTTTTTACTGCCTCAGAAAAACTGATAGGCTTGGCTCTTGTAGTAATACAGCTAAAAAAGCTTGATGTCTAGCAGAGAAGTTAGTACATGTCACATAATTTATTATGGGATAGGGAGTCGTACCTGAGGACTTTGACTCAGAGTTGGCTTGAGTGTGAATGGGGTCTTTCAAACAATGAGCAGTATAGGTCACATAAGGCTTTAATAAAACAGATGGCATGCGATGTCGATGTCCCCTACCAAGTTGTTCTTCTGGTGTTGTTTGTGGTGCTGGATCCACACTAATTCTGTCCTCTCCGCCATTAACTTCCACTTCTTGCACACCCCCTCCATTGCCTTGCTCCTCCTCTCTCTTATTAGTATTTTGAAAGATTTCCCTATCATTCGCATAAATATTGTCTTCGTCACTCCCCCTGGCTTTATTTCCTCTATGGCTGTGAAAAACATCATCATCAACTACGACCGCAATTGCCTAGGGGTTGTCTTCAAAAGTGACTTCTAAATCACCGGCATATGGAAATACATTTTCGTGGAAGACTACATCGCGGGAGATGAAATATTTACCGCTCTCAACATCATATACGCGCCAACCTTTCTTTTTGTAGGGATAGCCTACAAAAACACACTTCCTACTCCTCGCTCCAAACTTATCCTTATCTCGAGGACTCCAATGAGCATAGCAGAGACAACCAAACACTCTTATTTGCTCGTATTGAGGTGTCGTCCCGAACAGTACCTCATACAGAGTCTTCCCGCCAAGTACGGAAGAAGGTGTCCTATTTATTAAGTATCCAGCGGTCAAGACACACTCCCCCCAAAAACGAACAGGCAAACCTGCTTGAAACCTCAATGCTCTCGCAACATTCAAAATATACCTATGTTTTCTCTCCACTCGACCATTCTATTGGGGTGTTCCAACACAGGAAGTTTGATGCAGAATGCCATGAGTCTCGAAGTATGATTTCAGGCTTTTAAACTTTGTTCCATTATCACTTCGAACAGCTCTGACTTGCTTGCCAAATTGGCGTTCTGCCATGGCACAAAAATTCTCAACAATATGTGCTACTTCACTTTTTTCAAGTAACAGGTAAACCCACACAACACGGGAATAATCATCAACAATGGTTAGAAAGTAAATGACACCACAAGAGGCAGGTACTTTATAAGCACCCCATGTATCACAATGAATTAGAGAAAAACAATCATCAGCTTTATGTTTATTTTCAGGAAAAACTTCCCTAGTTTGTTTTGCTCTATAACAAACATCACATGGCTTATCTCTTTCAGGTCTACTGTTTAATTTACCTACTTTAGGAAGAGAAGATAATATCTGTTTAGACGGATGCCCTAATCTGCGATGCCACAACTCTCATTCACTCATTCCGCTTATTCTATTTGCCCGAACCGATGTTGCTCCTCTAAAATGATAGACCCCATCACACTGCTCACCTACTCCAATCAGAGTCCTCAAGGTTTAGTCCTGTATCACACACAACTTGTCAGTAAAAGTGACAGTACAATTTATCTCTTGCAATAATTTAGCTACAAAAATAAGAGTGTAGTTCATTCTTGGTACAAAACGCACATGATGTAAATAAATATTTCCACCCAAATGCAAAGTCTCTTCCTTCACTGCAGTAGTTTGCTTCCCATTGGGAAGTTCCATCAGACACGGTGTAATATTCCAAACATCAATCAATAAATCAATTTCTCCAGTCATATGTTGCGACGCCCTGGAATCAATTATCCAATCAGTAGAATTTTTCTTACTGGAAAGTCTTTCACCAGATTTATGTGAATTCAGAATATTGAGAAGTGTTGTCCATTGATCTCCACTCAGCCCCAGAAACCCGCTACAGTCATGATCATTTGTGGTTCCAACCTTCTGTCCTCCAGTCTCACTTCCCGCTGTTTGGGCAGCATTTGCTCTTGCCTTGTTTCCTCGTCCTTGTCCGCCGGCACCCACGCCTGAACCACTTCGCTCGCGGCCTGCTCCTTTCCCGGTTGAGTGTGGTCTATCTCCCCACCATTCTGGATATCCGATCAGCTGAAAGCAGTTCTTTGCTTCATGTCTGGATTTTCCACAGTGTGTACAACTACATTTTTATCCTTTGTACGTGCAGCAGCTGCTTTTGCACCAGCACCTACATGTTCTGCAAAACCCACAACATCACTTCGTTCTTCTTTGCTCTTGGCTATACTTTGATGCCTTTCCTCTTGAATGACAATTGCATAGACATGGTTCAAACTCAGCAACGACTCTATGCTCAAAATATTCGAACACACGGTGCCAACGTCACGCGGGTACTGGATCATAATCTGCCAGTGCGACCCACATGACCTTCAACTTCCCATAGTATGCCATCATTGCTTGTCCCCGTTGTTTACAAGCAACCAAATCAGCCTTCAATTAATGGACTCGAGATCCATTCCCGATAGAAAATCTCTGTCACAGATCCTCCCACAAGTCTTTCACGCTCTCCGTATATGATATAGTAGATCGCAAGGTTGGTTCGATTATATTGAAAATCTATGCAACCAGCATTGAATTCACCATCCACCAATCTTCGATATCGGTCGAGTCATCTATTGGTTTGCCCAATGTTCCGTCAATGAACCCGAGCTTTCTCTTTGCTCTGAGGGCGTTTCTCATGGATCTCACCCATTCCTCATAGTTCTCACCTTTTAACTGAACATGTGAGATAATCATTCTAGGGTTGTCAGACGGATGCAAGTAGTACGGCGAGAAGACGGTCGTGTCTTTCTCTGCGCCTTTTCTGCTGTCTTCACCTCTGCTTGACATGGTGGAAAACCCATCGAGACGCGTTCTGATTTGCTAGTTCACACTGTTGTGCACTATTCCGATCCTTCGATAAAGAAAAGAAAACTGAAGACTGTAGGAGACTGTAGAAGAAAACTTCGCCGTTGTTGGAAGAAGACTATAGAAGAAGAAGAACCGAAGAACTCTGCTTGAGTGCAGAGTTCTTGTCTGAACTGCGAAAGTCGGAACTCGGAACCGCCGATTGCAGCCTTGGGAGGATTCTCGATCTCTGTCTCTCTGGAGTCTAGTCTGCTCTTGCTCTGGAGTCTGGAACAAACAATGAGACGAACAGTGGAATTGGTCCAACTGGTAACTGCTAAACTGGAAAGTCTGGAATGGAATTCTGAAGTCTAAATTCTGAAAGAGCCACAGTGAGGAATGAGGGAGACAAAGAGTCTTCCCTTCTTTCTATTTTCGATGGAAGTCTCGAGTCTGGATTCAGGTTTTTGGGAGCACCGTAGTGAGGACTGCGGAAGACGAAGTGTCGAACTGGAAATTGGAGTGCAAAGTCTGTCCTTTGCCGGCGCCGAGCAATGTTGCTACCGCTACCGATCTCCAGGTCTTAGAACACAAACCTCTCGCTCCCGTTTATGGCTCTGATACCATGAAAAACCTTGTGGAAATTGTGTCTCTCATTATGCATGATACATCCTATATATATACAATTCCTATGCCTGAATTTAGTAGATTCAGTTGCAATAGGAAATTACTAATTACAAGTTCCCAAAGAAATCTAGGGAACTACTATCCAAATACATCTAGGAAACTACCAATTAGCAAGAAGATTCCCAACACAGGAAGGATACGTGGAGATCTCCAATACAGGTAGGTTTCCCAATAAGATCATTTCACCGATTCCACTTTCTCCCTTTTGGGGATGGGAACCAAGTTTATATGATTAATTTCCTTAGTTTTTTTAGGATTTTGAAAAATATCTTGGATAAATTTCCCACTTCAGGCCACAATTCTGGTAGAACAAAGCATGGGTTCCATCTAGTCCAAGGGCCTTTAAAGGGCCAATAGAAAAGAGAGCCTATCTTACGTCTTCGGTTGAAGGAATTTCACAAAGTGCTTTGTTCAAACATCAATTTGATATTTCCTACTTTGAGAAGCACAGTCTCATCACCATGAATGATTTGGTGCCGATTTTGACAAATTTACATTTCTCGGCAAATAGATTCAAAATTTCAAATACAATTAGTTCTCTCAGGTTATGTTTGTTTGCTGAGAAAGGGATGAGAAAAGGGAATATTCCCGAATGATTCTCTCTTTCTTGTGTTTATTTACTGGTAAACAGTGTTTTGGGATGAGAAACTAAAGGGATGCGGGTTCCCAAAATTTAGTGAGAGGGATCGCACCATTTTGGTGTGACCCCAGTGAGAAAAGAAAAGTCTAAGAAAATCTATCGGGTTTGTCAGAGCAAGAAGTCGACAAGCTCGTCACCCCTTCGAAGCCGTTGTTCCAATGGCCATATCTCTGGTAGCTTCTCCGGCGATCTCTGTGGATGGTAACACAAGATCCATGAATCCCTCTCTCTAGCGGTCCTGTTCTACCCTTTTTTTGTTGTTTTTCATTCCATGGTTCTTGCTCAGCGAAGAAATCTTGAGTTACCTTTCTGTGTTCTTCGGCCATCTCTATGTTTTCTTTTTGATGTCATTGTTGATCCAAGCCAAAATCTTGAGATAGAAAAACCATCTTCTCTCTTTGAATCGAAGAAATGGGGATTTTGATGATTATAAATAGAAATGGGGATTTTGGGTACGTTAGAAGGTTAAATGTAGTTAGAAATTATTCATGTGCTTAGGGTATTTTTGATGGTTTGAGTTGTGATGGTATAAGGTGCTTGTTTATGAAATCGATGGGAGATATTTGGGTTTGGATTCATTTTATTGCAGGTATAAGATATTTGGGTTTTGTTTTTTCTCTCTAAAGAATGATGTTATTATCTGTTTATGTGATTTTATT
>NW_010729116.1:2236027-2315581 GCF_000365185.1 Nelumbo nucifera | reverse complement strand
AACGTATTGAATGCTTTGTTGAGCTTGGAGGATAGGTACTTGATTCAACCAAGTGGTACTGAAACACCTCCAGAAATTAGAAACCAACATGATTTTTGACCATATTTCAAGGTAATTAAGTGATAAAGTCTTCTTTATGACGTATACACCCAAAAAAAGGATTAATAAAAAACTTAAATCTACTGGCCGGATTGTGTTGGGGCAATCAAGGGCTCACACCTCCCTGTGAAAGTCCCTTCTACTGGTGTTGTTAGGTTTCGAGGTCGTAAATCTTATCCCACACAAAACATCCTTGCTGCATGCACTTTCAATTTGTTGTTCACATATGTATTACCTGGTTGGGAGGGTGCCGCATCGGATTCTCATATGCTTAACAATGCTCTGAGGAGAGAGCATAAATTAGAGGTCCCTCAAGGTAGTAATAAAATCTCACAAGAGACATTTTTATTTAATAGTTAAGTATGTACGTGTTTTCTAACTTTTAATATTTTAAATAGGTAAATATTATCTTGTAGATGCAGGATTTTCATTAAAGACGGGGTTCATTACACCATATCAAAACACACGATACCATCTAAAGGAATAGGGTGCATATCAACCTGAGAACCCAAAAGAAGTGTTCAACCTTCAACACTCATCACTTAGAAATGCCGTTGAACGGATCTTTGGGGTATTGAAGAAACGCATTCCAATCTTGGTATCTCAGCAACATTACCCTTTTAAGTCATAGGTGAAGATTGTGTTTGCATGCTGCATCTTACACAACCATGTCATGGGTGTGGATCCGTATGATTTCATCATGCGTCAGTATGATCGAGAAGCAGTTGATACTGAGGATGATGTAGGAATTGATGATTTAAATGATGATGGAGCAGACAATACACAAATCTCCCAACTATCTCAACGAGYTAGTAGAAATGAACAATCAAGGGAAGGAACTCGTCTCAGAGAAGAAATAGCTACCCAAATGTGGGTTGATTATGTCTTGTATCGATCTAGGGCTCGACATTAATTTCTTCCTGTTGTTTAACTCTTTCTTTATAATATAACTTTTGTTGTATAACTTTTTTTCTGTGTGTACTCACTTCTTTAACTGATTATGATGTTTGATTTTATTAATTGTCTATTGCTATTTATACAAAAATACCTTGTATTAATTGGTGTTATGGATATATATTGTTGATTTGCATTGTTCATTTGATTGGCATGAAACAGAAATGGACTCTTCTAGCTCTCAGCCTGAAAACAAGACTGGAAAAACAAATATGAGTTGGACACAGGATATTGATAATTTACTCATTGACACACTTGCTGAGCAGGTCAACCTTGGAAACAAGGTTGACAAAAATTTCAAATCACCGACTTACACTGCAGCAGCACGTGCTATTAGTACTAAGTTTTCAATTGAATGTACTCAAGGATACATACGAAATAGGCTGAAAACAATCAAGCAGAATTTTGTAATATTAAAAAACCTTTTGAATCAAAGTGGTTTTGCGTGGAATGATTCAACCAAGACAATAGATGCAACACCTGATGTTTGGGCTACATATATTGAGGTAAAATAGATTAACAACACTTATACTTTAAACACTTGGTTTACAAATTATATGAAAGATGACTTATTAGTACGAAAGGTGACTTATTATGGAACTCCCATGGTAAATGAACAGGCACATCCAGAGGCAAAGCAGTTTAGATGAAAAAGCATTCCAAACTATGACCAATTGGCATTAGTATGTGGAAATGATCAAGTGACTAGAAATGGTGCCTTTACAACCAAGGAGCTAAATAAGCAAGGTGCAATTTCTGCAACTGCCACTAGTGCAACACCGAATGTTGAGCATGTGTTTGATGACATTGATGAGACTGAGAATTCTGGAGATCCTAACCTTCAAACAAAGCCGGTGGAGGGAAATAGTTTTGCAGAAGGAAGAGTTTTAGGAAAACGGAAATCATATGCTGCAATTGTTGCTAAACAAGTGCAAAACATTGCTACACATCTTGGGAAACTTGCATCTGCAGTTGAAAGAGGGTTTGGTTTATTTAGCAAGGAAAAGGTGTATGCCGATGTTATGAGCATAGAAGGATGTTCAGTGGCATTTTTTATGAAAGCATATGACTTCTTAGCTGAGTCTGAGAGTCGAGTTATGACATTTTACGGAGTGGAGCCAAATTTGAGGAAGGCATGGCTTCAAATGAAGTTAGGGCCTCCATATTGAAGGGATGGATAAAAGACTTAAACTATAACTCACATTTATTAACAAACTAGGTACTAATTATATATGACAAAAACTTGTTTTGATGGTTGAGCCTTTGCGTCCATTTTGTATATTTTTTGGGGATGCATTGGCAATTTGATTGTTGTCCCTTTTTTTTGCGATGGTCAATCTACTTGTATTAGGTGGAATGAATGGTTAAATTTTACCACAAATGGATTTTTTGGTATATGGATGATTATAACTACATGGAATGAATAGGCTGAACTATTGGCATTGATGAACTAATTACAGGTTAAAGACAAATTCAAATGATTTATTGATGTATGTATGACTTTTTGAATGAAATATGTTATTGAATGCAAATTCTTTGATGTATCAACAGGTCCAAATAATAGAACAATTTTAGTTCCTAGTAGACTATTTTATGAATGCATGCACAGGTTTTTTATGGATGAGTACATTGCCTATGAACAAATTCTATGATGAATGAGCAGGTCCAAATAATTAAGCATTTCTTACTCTTTTTAAGTAAAATTTTTGAATGAGCAAGTTTATTAACACTATCATGCCACGTGGCAAGTTCAATCATGTGTCATACATTTAGGGGGTGCAAGTTGTCATAAAAGTAAATTACATGCATTTTCTTAGTTGAGAAAAATTTTCTCAGCAAACAAACACTAGAAAGTGGATTTTCTCACAAAAATTTTCTCAGCAAACAAACACATTAAAACTAACTGAGAAAATAAATTTTTCTTTTCTCATCCCAACATTTCTCAGTCCAATTTTCTCAGCAAACAAACAGACCCTTATGTTTCAAGTATATATAAATGATGTTTTAACTCAGAACATTGCAGATTGAAAATCAACAGTACCAAACACAACCTAATCAGTGTTCTCAAACAATTTCTTAACCCCAATGGGCAAACTGGTGCACCATTGACCCAAACAGCACTGACCAGGTACTAGTAGGGATATCAATGAACTGGTCTTGGGTTGGACCCTGTTCAAATCGAAATCAATTTGGATGGATTGACCGACTGATAAGATATTGAATTGGACCAGTCCAGACTTAATAGTCAAAATTCAGTATTTGTTGGATTGGATTGGACCTGGTCCATCTGAAATGGATTTATATTGGATTGGATCAGAATGAACCAATACCCAGCCCATTGATAAAAGATAAGAATACAGATGTCAATGGATCAGATTTGGATTAGAACAAATCTAAATTAAAAAACCAATTTGAGTAAATTGGATGATCCTAACATTGAATCGGGTTGGATTGGATGATCCAAAATGGTCCAAATATTCATCGGATTGGAATGGGCCTAGTCCATTTGGATGTGGATAACTGTCAAGAGACATGTTGCAATACGCAAAAGGACGGTGTCCAACCAGTCACCAGGCAGCTCTCTAGCTAGGTCAAGGTTTGGGATGGTTTAATTTTAAAGCAGTGACATTTTCGGGCAGGTATCAACCTTGTATTCTGTACATGAGACAAATGAAATTAAAGATTTGACATCCTCTTACAATTCAATGGTTGGCTGGTTTCTTCCAATTTTATCAACTTTGTTTTTTTAGTTTAGAAGCTCTTTCCTTTTCTCTCTCTTTCTGGTAAAAATTGTTTCTTCTAGGCCCCAATGTGATAGGGAGAATGCATATTACTTTTGCTCTGAACAAGTAAGGAGTTTTGCTCTTATGAGGTTTGGACTCAAGGCTCTCTAAGGACGGATCTTACTTTAGACCTTTAGAAGCTTAGATGCAAGGTATTTTTGTGCTTCATCTTAATATTTTTTTGACATGCTTTATACAAATTGTCAGGATGCTCCTTGATTTCTGGTTAATTTTCTTTTTCAAATTCTTTAACTGAGCTTGTATTTCCATAAATATGTTTTGTTCCTTGAGAAAATAATAACAAAGATGAAAACAGAAATTGAAAAATACCAAATCACCAATTAAGTTAAATATATTTGTTTTTGCATTGAATATATTTGTATTTGCACTCTTCCCAAACAGAGCATAAATGAATTTCTCAAGTTAAAAAGTTTCTGATCCTAGGGTCTTGCATTCAAAACTTGTATCAGTCTATAATCTTCTCGTATTCAAAAGCTGATTCAAATTGGTTTGGGTCATATTAAATCCATTTTCCAAAGTGCATGTGTATATGTAATTAATCGATCAAACACTCATTGAGTTTAATCTCCAATAAGATTAAAATCCTACATGCTTGTTATGACAATACGAATTAAATGAAGATTATAAACACTACACATAAAAAATAAAAAGAAAACTAAATTAAACTAAATGGAAGTGCTATTGGGAACTCCCATTCCTGTCAACCCTTCTTTAGAAAATGGCTTCAAAAGCTGATATGGCACAACACCAGCTCCTGTTCTGTTCTTCAGCTTGAGATCTTTATTTCTAGCATCAATAATTCCTTCGACCTCCTTCAAATTCTTATTGAACTGCTCATATGCCTTCTTTACCACTGGATCCTCTGTCCATGAAGGCTCATTTTGAGTTCCAAGGTACTCCTCATCCGATGAATGAGTCGATAATACGATTAGGACAGCCATCACCAGTGCTGCTTGAAGTTGTGAAGGATAGCAGTGCATGAGTGAGAGCTCAGGCTTTTTCAATAATTGCTGCAATTCTTGTTCTGTAGGGTCCTCAGTAGGCATATTAGTCCTAGCAATTGTTGGTCGATTAGGGAAGTAACCTCCATATGCATATTGGCCAAAGTTGACAGCGGCATGATGAGCAGAAGCAACCCAGATGATTGTTGTCAATATCTCAATAAGATCATCTTGAGTTCTGAGGACAGGCCACCATGGCTCATCCTTCTTGTCTTCATGGCCTTTGGTTCTGACCTCCGTCCACCATGCCTGGAGCTCTTGATCTGATTCAATGAGGTTGGGATCTTGGTAGTAGTGGTTGACATAGTCACTGACCCATTGTTTTATGGCTGTCCACAGTAGGAGGCCATCACTTGCAAATGGGTAGTCCTCAATTGTTAGCTTCAGACCATGTTTGGCTGTTGGGTCCTCTATTGCCATTCCCCTAGTAGTTTGGTGAAGTTGGTTCATCAGTTAGAATTATCTCTATGCTTACATTAATAGATAGTATAAGATTTTAGAGTAAATAATACCACTCCATTCTCAATGGAGATTAAACATAAATTGACATCATTTTCAGTTTACCTGCTAATTAGGTCTGCTGGAAGACCCTGCTTGTCGAATTGCCAAAACTTGTCATAGACAACAGAGCTAAGCTCCATTGAGTACTTAGCTGGGGAGAAGGAGTCTTCAATTATCCCACTTGCATTGATGAGGGCTGTTCGAGCAAGAGCATTGATGCGCATGGTGTATCGGAAGTGGGGATGCAACAACTTATATATCGGATGCATCGCACTCAACTGCCGATTTGATGCGATTATGTAAGGCTCCATACAGCAATGTGTCCTTAACCTAAAAAAGATAAAGTAACAGAAGTTGAGCATTAGTTCTTCTATCATTTTAGAGTTTAATTCATTTAAGTTTGGGCTTATATATGTTCATTTTGAGTGAGGATCATGAAGTTGAGTATTAATTTAATTCTTCTGCTCTTAGAGGAAGATTTCAATCTGACTACAACGCATCTTACCAATGGCTGACGAGTTCGTGATAACCAGAATCATGAGCTAGTACATGCACTTTGGCTAGTCTCCAGAGCCAAGAATCGGTGGCATCCCCATTTGGCGTAAACACTTGCTTCCAAAGAGGTTTGTCATTGGTGGGTGGCCGAGTGAGCTCAATCGCTATGGGTGTTAAAATATTTTCGTGGGTAAGAAAGAATAAAGTGCGTGACCCATAGAGAGTCGTCCCTTCTAACTCTCTTACTTTGTTCACATAAGGCAGGAGTAGGTCGTGATAATCTAGCATGAAAAGTTTCTTCTGCTGCAAAGCCTGCAAGCATATAGAGAATCACAAAGTATGTTATTAGTCGTTTTATCTGTTCTTCATAGTAGTATTCCATCAATAACATCATCTTTAGAGGTGTTACCTCATCAATCGTCATGATTCCCTTGATCTCTCTCTCCACAAGTTCAGTTGTGATTGCAGATTCAGGTGGACCATAGATCTTAGGGTCAAGTTCACTCTTTAATGGCCATTCCTGCACAATTATTTAAGTCTACTATTTTATGTGGGAATTTATGATTTGTCCAATTTCTTTTTGTGTGGTGGAAAGGGGTTGGTGTATCATACCGTGACCAACTGAATGCTACAGGGGTTGATACCAGCAAGAGTCTGACGAGCAAATTCCTCGTCCCTGGACCAAGAAAAATTGTCCCCTGCAAAGCAGAAAATGCTTGAGATCTAGAGAGAGAGAGAGAGAGAGAGATAGAGAGAGAGAGAGAGACTTACTCTCTACCAACTCGGGGGTATCAAAGCGTAAGAGGTCATCTTTAATATCAGTCACCTTTGATACCACTGTTTCTAATAGCCCTTGATTTTCATGTAAAGGAATGGGCACCCCTTTGTCGAATAATTCGCCGATGGCCTTGAAGGTAGGGAAGCCAAGGTTGGTGTCAACAAGGGCTCCTCTGATCAAAGGGAGCAACCCATTCAGTGCTGATGAAACTGTTACACTTGTAAATTCCTGTTGCTTCACTTGGGAGAATGCCTCGTCTCTTGGTACGTACATGTTGCTACTCCTTTTCTCCGACAATGGATCTGCAACGTCAATGTGGTCAATATAAAATTTATATTTTATATTATATAACACATAATATGTATTTAAAATTCATGTTACACTTTATTTGATATAAAATAAAATAACGAATACATACACACACTAAATATATAATATATATTGCAGGCTTGAAGCACTGAGCTTAGACCAAACCCCTAATTTTTCAGACTGATGTATGTGAGTCTGTAATCAGGTTAGATTTGGATCAAATTAATCAACATCCAAATGCGATTCCATTAATAAAAACTGACATAATAATATGACCCCATTTCATTTTATAAATAAAAAAAGAAATTAAAGATATAAAAACTTAAATAATATAACCTAATATAAATATTGAATTTATAGTATATATTTATATTTATATATAATTATAAATTTTATATATTAAATCAATATATATATATATATATCATAAAATAATTACTTTGATTTTAATCGATGGGATGGGGGGGGGCGCTAAATCTGCATTCAATCTGATTATGTAAATGGATCATCCAAATATGAGATAATCCAATCAGGTTTTGAATTTTTGGAGTCAGTTGACAGCATTACTGATGTGGGATTGGCCCCTGGCTGGGCCTAGATACTAAACTCTGAAACAATAAAGAGCAGACTTGGGCTGGGGTTTGGAATAACTAATCGTTCCTCAATGTATAACTAACAGAGATGGGGGAAGGCCCATCTCGGTGCCTGAAAATGAAGGCCCAATAAACCTTTCTTTTCGGCTAAAATAAACAAGGCTGGACTGGACTGGTGGACCCATATTGGGTGGGAGCTCATTTTGTGTTTTAAGATCTATGGAATTGGACCATGTAACGTTGAATGGTAAAGCTATAAGCCCAAAATTCATATACCTTTCTTGGTCTTTTCACGGCCAGTTCTGCAACGCCTAGGATATGGATGCTTCTTGCCACCTAGGACTGGTCGTGCCAAGTCATCATTACTGTCTGGATCCCCAAGATCATTATACGTGTCATAATCATATATCCTGTCGAAAGTCTTTCGTTCTCCCTTTCCATTGCCACGTAGGCTCTCGAGTTCCTTCTGTCTTAGTGTCTTCAAGCCACTTGGTGTCTGTGATGGCAAGTAGGACTGGATGACACAATTAAAAGAACCAAAGTTACAAAGTGCTTAACAACTTAAAAAAAAAAATGTGACAATATGAAAAACTGATTAAACACTTATTTTCCCTTCATCCAATTTGGTTCAAATAGTGAACCAAATCAAACTAAAACCAGAAAGGTTCATTGAACTAGAAGACTAATAAATTCTTTGATCATCCTGTAATATGGCTGAGTTCCAGCTTCCAGCTAGGCTATGTTCTTCCTTCTATTTTATGGATGCCATTTTCTATGCAATTAATGCACAACAAAAATTGGTGGGATGGACCGAATGGTAAAACCTGATCTGCACACGCTGAGTTTATGGCTAATTCAAGGCCGAATTTTAAGTCTTGGACTCTTGTTCATCAAGGTTGAGACTCTAAGCCCAACCCTGTTATATTATATTATTTTTAAGGCTCAATTTGAAAGGAGTACAAATACAAATTTATATAGTATAAATACATACAAAATAATACAAAATTCAAGATTTTGCACTTCACAATTGTATTTGTATTCCTTTCAAACTGAGCTTAACAAAAAAATGCTTTTATATGAGTTAACCCAGTCAACTTGCATCATCATGATAATGTAAGTTTCCCTTTCAACCATTCATTGATAATATCTCCATACTTGTTTGGTTTTATTCATGCATAGATATTTTCGAATCACATCTGCAAGGGACTGTGAGGACCAAATCCAAATTCAATAATTGCATCTAAACCTGTGTCCTAGGATTTTTTTTTTAAGCCAATAAGACAAATTTCTTTCAACAATATCAGTACAAGCCAAGGTCCTTCAACATTAGTGGGTAGAATTTAATTTTTATTAACACTAATCCTAGCGGTATTTAGGAATATAATATAGAGGAAATACATTTATTAAAGTATAACTTGACAACAACAACAATTGATAATAGTAATTAGAGAGAGAGATAGAGAGAGATAGAGAGAGAGGTGACCTTGTTGATGAAGAAGATCCTCTTCTCTGGGTTATCAGACTTAGAATGAACCCAAGAGTTGCAGACAATATGTACAGGAGCCTGAGAAATGCCACCAAGAACAACGTCCTTTAGGAAAATCTCTTTACCAAATTCATTCTGCACAAGAACTGCTCCTACATCGCCAAAACTCGTAGGAACGTCGAATTTGCCTTGGTACTTGGCATCCTCCCCATCTTGGCTTACCCAGTCTACATGCCCCCTCACTGTTTTCTTCTCCAATCCCGTCTCTTCATCATCAAAGCATAATACATAACCAAAACAAACAACTGTTAACAAGAACTTAATGCCCTTTGATTGAAACCCAGAAACCAGTGAGCTAATTAAGGCCACCCTTTACTACTACAACTGGTGGAAACACTACGAATGCAGTAACCCAGAAACCCAGAAACCAGAAAGTTTTTCTGGAAACTGGGTTAGTGAGATCTGATAGACTTGACTCAGCTTTCCATTTTAAATGATATTTTGACTTCTGTAATTAGCTTTTTCGTTTTGGGAAGCTAATGTATTATTTATGGCTGATAAACCTCCAAAGCAGAATGCTAAGGCTTGGTGCAGAAATAATTCTCATTTATTTTTTGTTATTACTTACTTGGATCGAGCTCCGCGCTCACAAGCTCCAGAAGAAGTTTTTCACCCTGCACATCGTTGATGGTGTCCTCCACTTTGCCCAGCCCCAGGTTGGACAACAAACCAGTTAGTTTAACGTTGACAACTGCATTAACTGTTACAACCTTCTCCTTTGTAATTTTTACTGCCCTGATGTCACTAGAAAATGAGCAAACGGAACAACTCTTCCTCCTTTGACGTCTAATCGGCACTGCTCTAATCGGGAGCTTTCCGGCCGCCATGAAAGAGTTTTGCAGGAGAAATAGGGATCGGGCAGAATGATTTGTCTGATGAGCATTCAACATCTTTGGCTGTAATTTGGGAGGATAGATGGTAGTCATGGCTTCTCTTGCTTTTTACGGGTCCTTAGAGGCTAGAGCTCCCTCACTTTGTGTATTAAGCTAAGTTGTTGGTTCCATTTATAGACGAAGTCGTGAAAGAGGTTGACTTCGCTTTTTGGTATTACGTCGTCGACGTTGCACGTAAGTAGAAATGTCGAATCGGTGAGGAGCTTTTCCTAATTAAGCTGACTGGTTCGAGTTGTTCATATATTTCTTAAGAATGGTGGTTAGAGAGTGAGGGTTTCCCTCCTAATCAGAACAATGAAGAGCTTTTCCTAATGAATAAGTTGCCACTTGTCAATACAAAGAGGATCTGGGCCCACCGTGGACGGGTCCTATATGATAATCATCGATACAAGATGATGTCATCTGTATATAACCTTATTTAATTAAGACATAAATTAACCCTAACTTTTAACATAATTACAAACCATCGGGTGCCATAAAACTAATTCTATTGCTCTACGCATTGGACATTTTAATTCTTCAATGTAAATTGTTTTCCTTTGTTGAGAATTTCTAGCAAATCAAAACATGGAAATTAAAACATGTTTTTTTTGTTGTTGTTGTAAATGTACGTGTTTTTTTAAATTGAAACAACAAACGTTCTTGAATTTCTTGTTTCAAAGTTATGCTTTTTTTTTTTTTTGCTTTAAATCACACAATATATTCATAATCTTTCATAGATCATTTGGTAACAAAAACATTCACGTTGGTAACAACTCCTTTGTTGATAAATTTAATTTTTTTCATGGTAGACAAATCACAACTCCATGCGAATTTTGATGAAAACCCACTTGATTGATTAATCACTTCTATGATGCCCGTGGGTTGGTTATGTTTTTTCAGTATCATGTCATTTCGACATCATAGCCAAGCCTTTAAAGTTTTAAGGGCTATTTGTGGTAACATTAGCATTTCAAATATAAACATATCACCACATCAGCACCACATACACGTTTTGAATTTGTCTCAGCACCCTCATGAATGATAGATATGGTGCTGATGTGGTGCTGACATGGACCAAAAAAATCACATTTCTCACGAAACAGGATCCAAATAGACCCAAACAAACCAATGGTACAAAACTGGTGAGCCATTATTGACCCAAACAAACGCTGAGCAGTGGTCCTGGGTTTTGGATGTGAATAACTTTTGTCTTGCATTCCCACAGGCCCCTCTTGCACAGTTGCAAGCAAAAGGACGGTTTCCAACCATTCACCGGTAGCTTCCTTGGTCAACTTCCGGTGTGGTCTCAAAATTTAAAACAATGACATTTACCGGCGGCTCTTAAAGTTCGGTGGTCTTATGGTCCAATGCCCGCTTTCTTCCCATTATTGGCCACCTCCTGCCAATCCTGTCAAAGTGTTTTAATTTCCCACCTAACAGTTCAGGCGTTGGCGGTCTCAAACTTGAAGGGATTCCACAAATTAAGCTTTGAAAAAGGTACAAAGAATAAATCATAGTGTAGAGTGTAATATATGGATAATGAAGGGAGGAAAATATAATGGTTAATGCAATTCCCTTTAATCTCTTTCATTTTCTTCTTCTTAGTATATTACTTTTCAACATCTACTTAACTATTCTGTAATTCTTTAGATATCGACCCACTTGCATATATATTTTTAGTTAGATTTGGAGGAAGTCTTGGGTTAGATGAAGCATCCAAGCTGTATCCCTAGAGTAGAATATTCGGCGTGCACTGAATCCTGACGTCCAACACGTGATATACAAGTATTAATTAGACTATTCAAACTTTGAATGCATACAAGTAAATTAGGGTTTGACTATGATACATAGAAGATATGATATCTGATAAACTTGTTACCTGTCAACTGAAATCATAAATGGGATAGCCAATTAGGTGTTATTTATTAAAATTCACGGGTGAGTTTTGATCGGTCAAAACTCTTTTCATACCATATCTTTTTCGAAATATAAATTTTTCCGGTAAATTAATATTCTGGTTTCCTTCTTTTGATGAGGATTTATTTTAGGGAAAATTGTAGATAGGTATTGGATTAGAATTAATCTAAATTAAAATAAATGTGAACAGATTAGACCAAAATGGTCGAAAATATTCATTAGATTGGACTGGACCTGGTCCATTTGTATTGGCTCACATTGGATTGGATTGGACCAAATCCAATTCAATTGGCACTCCTATTTACTGTACATGTGTGTATTTGTACTCTTTCCAAACTGAGCCTGTCTTAACTTTTAAATGTATCACTTTAACATCTATATTCTAATCAATAGATATGGTGAGGTTACTTTGATGCCACTGGTTTGCATCTGAAGTCCAGAGGTAGAAGAAGATGAATAGTGAGAAAAAGAGACTAAAGTGGCTGTAAAAATTTAGTTTAACCGAGTTAAACTTAAATGTATATTTCTGAAAGTTTTAGGTATACTAAAACGACTCATTTGAATGTTCAGGCCCAAAAAGAGGACCATGAAGATACACGATACCTACATGCAATTGACCCATTGTTTTAAGGAATTCAGTTACAGGATCGGGATTCAAATCCATTTCTGCCACAGATTGCATAGTGATGGAGAAAGAACGTGTAAAATTCTCGCACTGAGAAGAAAAAGCTTCCCACAGAAAAATGGGTCAATTGCCTAGTTTGATACGTTCATTCTCCAAACCTACCGATCTTTATTTACCTGCCATTCTAATCTCCATTGCTGCCGGCTGAACAGAAACAAGCTAGCATTGCTCTCTTTAGAGCCTAGTTTTGAAAATTCTGAACTCTCTCGCATGTATATCTGAAAGGTTTGGTTTTCGGTAGCCTGAATTTCAATCTGTCATCCATAGCATGGTTTTGAAAACTGGACCAGAAGCTCGGATTGGTTGACCCAGGAAACGGTGAGGCAACTGGTTCTATTTCACCTTAAAACCATTCTTGGGCCATAAGCATTGGACGTTGTTCTTTCTCTTGAAAAAAATTCTACGATGCAGGAAGAGTTTTGATCAATCAATGCACCCCGTATCACCTCTTTTATGATACCAGTCGGTAGGGTGTAATTATTTGCAATATTATAGTCGAATCAGTCCGGATATGGTGGGATGGGGCTGTGAGGTCAATGTGAGATGCGTTTCTTCTGTGAGGAGTAAATCTCAATACCCTTTTTTGTAGTTTTTATAGAGCAATATGGGGCTTTAGCAGTTTAGGTAGGGAAGCAATTTAGGCGGGTTTAAGTTGGGCTTTTCTTAAAATTTGAATGGATTTGATCCAAAGCTCTAGCCCAATCAGTGTAAAATGTACATTTGGGTCAAACAAAATATTAAGACCCCATTTGGCGTGTTTTTTTGCATGGGTTGTCGGTTTTTTAAGAAGCCGACTGCCTATGTTTTGGTTTTTTTCTATTTGGTTGGAAAAAAAATATAGTTGCCTAAAGCCGTTGAAAGCTTGTTTAAGGCTATTTTCAAGAAGTTCCAAATGTAGCTTTTCACCTTTTTTTTCAATTCATTTTTACACATAAAGACACACTTTAACCAAAGGGTCTTCAAGTTAATAAGATCTTGAAACAAAAGCTCACATCATCCTTTTGATTGTCAAACTTACAAAAGATTTTTCAAAAAAGATTTACCAAACGACCCCTAAAAGAAAATGAAAGCATGATACAGATGCAACTTGGGAATGCTTGAATTGTTATTCCATCAATTTTTAAATTGGCTTAATCCAAAAACCCAGGCCCAATATAGTATAAACTCTTTAAATTGGAAACCCAACTTACACCTTTAGTCACGGCCACGGGTACTAGTCTCTTATCTACCAGAAAGAAAGCACATATATTGTACTACATACCTCCGATCACAAATAAAGACATCAGCGATCCATGTATGCCTCATATTTCTACCAGGTCATCAACAGTGTAATTTTTGTGGACCACCACCTAGCAGGCAACCATTTGGCTGGTGGTTTAGACTTTAGACAGGCTGCGTTACATTTTATAACCTTAGGCATACACACATTGTTGCTTGCCCCCTACTTCTTTTCTTTCCTGCAATTGATTAAAAAATAATTTTTGGCAGTCATCAACCTATTTACACGTTTGTTTGAGGTGGAAGCTTGAACCGATGTAAAGTTTACATTCCGGTTTGATTTCACATCTGTTTGTTTGAGGTGTTGGTTTACACCGTAAATCAGCGTAAAACTCCACTGTGCCCAAGTTTTACATCGATAATCGGTGGAAATTTATCATCGATAAAATCGATGTAAAATTCCATCGTCTTCCCCATCGGTGTAAAGCTCCCTCCTCCGACCTCTGGTCGTTGCAACGTTCAAACAATCACCAGTATTGCTCTCTATTGGCAATGGTGCAAGTTCAGTCTTCCATCATTTGAGCAGATATGAGGAATGAATGCATCAGTCTCATATCTGCACCATTTTGTTCCCATTTGATGAACAAATCTGAGGAAGAGATACATCGTTCTTCTCCTTTTTCATGGATCTGAGGAACGGATGCATCATTCTCAGATCTGCTCGCATTATTTCTTCTTTTTTCCTCGGATCCGCCCCCATCGTTCTCATCAGTTTTTTATTTCTCGCCATTTTTCTGCTCTGATAATGGTCCTGTTCATCGTCCTCAACATTCCAAAGCACTAACAGCGGTGGCGATAAGAGCTTTCTTTGTTTTTCTTCCTCCGTTTTTTTCTTGCTCTTCGATTCCCTTATCTTCCTCCTATTCTCTCCGCTTCCCTTTCTATCTTCCTTCTCGCCAGTGACCCATCATTACTCATTTCCTTCTCTAACAAAAGCAGGGGAGTTGCAGTGGCGACTGGCGAGTCTTCTCTCTTCGTTCTCACTTGAATCTAGTAAAAACCCCCCTGGTTTTTTGTTCTTTTTTCTTCCTTCCTATATTTCCTACAACATCTCACCATTTCTACCACTCTAATCGTCGGTTGACCACCCTGAACTGCCTCATGGAACAGAGCTACCCGTACCTGTGTTTTTTTATTAATCTGAGACTTCAATGTGCAGTCCATCACCTAGGGCCTAGGCATTATTTATTAGTGAAGTTTTACCTCGATGGAGTGTTATCCAAACACCTGCAAAAGTGCAACATTTAATTTTACTTGGTTTACAATTTCCTGAAAAAAAAAAAAAAAGCAAACACTTCAACATACCCTGGCTTTTCATAAAGTTATACATACAATGGGTTTTGCAGTTAGTCTTAAATATCCCTTCTTAATAAAATAACAGTTTTACCCTTCATTTTCTCACACCGCCCTCACAGCCTTGTACATTCTTTGTATGTTTATAAAAAGAACATCTCTCCATTGTTGTATGTTTATTTTCATGAGAAGATATTCTTAATGTACGGCTGTAAAGGGCTGTGCGAACAGTGTGAATACAGTCTAGTGAGAACCAAATCTGATTTTTCATTTAAGGGGGCATTTGTTTTTCAGATTTTGAGAGGGGGAAAGTTGGTCAATGGGATTTTGGTTCCCACTGACCAAGAGTCCCATATTCTTTTTTCAGATTTATGTGGGGATTAAGGAAAATTTATTTTCCTGGCTATCACTTACCGATACCCATCTCCTAAGTGGGTAAATAACTTTCCCACCTAGGGGGGAAATTTGCCAACACTTGAATGGGACAAAAATGTCATTTTTAATAATGATTTTTTATGGCTAAACTGGTCATTGCGTTATTTACATGAAAAATAAAAGAACATAATAAATGCACTTACCCGGATAGAAACACTTACCCAGATAACTGCATTTACCTGGATAAATAGCTTACCGAAAAGTGAACGGGGGCATAAGAGGTGAAACAGGATTGTGTTCTACCTTGAGGCACCACCATGCAAATCCTACTGTCTTTAAAAATAGAAAACCAGCATTAACTAGTTATCAAGACCTTGAATATATACATTGCACTGAAGTTTATAACAAGGTGGTGAGAGATCCAGGCTAGTATTTGTTTTTCTTATAATAATTTAACCTTAACTTCACATGCCTGCACTTAAACTGGGATTTGATTAATAAAATGGAAGATAATAGAGGTAGATGGACTGTCCTGGCTGATTCATGGGAGTGGCCACTATTGGGTTTCTTCCTGCTAAATTAATAACCAACCTTTCTACCTAGAATTTCTAACAGCGTACGAATACTATTGTTATCATACAAAAAGAACCTGCTGCTACACTTTCACTTTTTCTGGAGCTATCAAACTCCTCAGTAGCAGTAATTTGGAGAAAAGTATTTTCAGAAGTTTTAAAATCTTTAAAGATAATTCAATTGCTTGGTTAAAAAACATGGAATGGGTTTAAATTTAAACAGACTAGTTCTTACAGAAACAACATGGGTACTCATTTTTCTTGAATCTGACATTTGAGATTGACATAGGGAAAAGCACATACAAATAAATAAAACTTTGCACCAAGAAAAACTAAACATCAATGTTTGATGCTTATACCGAGTAGACTACAAGAATGAAAATCTTGTATGACTCCCCACCCTTGAACTTGAATACCAAACCTTTGACTCACCCCATGACCAGTCTTCAATCTCAATTCTCAGAAAGTTAAAATGACCTGGAACAAGTAGTTTGGTCCATTTTCACCGTCGTTCCGCAATACGTACAACATTGTTTAAAAAATTAGAGGTGTAAATCGGGTCTTGACACCTATGGCCTGACACGGTCTGACACAATTTTGAGCCAGTCCGACCCGGTTCAGCACAATGGTTTATGGGCTGTGCTGGGCTTTGAGGTTTACTCCGTGGGCTGGGCCAGCATGGCACAACCAAGTGGGTCGTGCCACCCGTGGCCTATGGCACGGCCCATATATATATTAATAAAATAAATAATCGTTCTTAATTTTATTATACTATTTTATTTACTTATTATATATAAACAGTTGTATTTATCAAAATTCTTATAAAATAAAAATTTTAAGAATTTTTTTTAAATAAATAGCCTGTGGCACGGCACAGGCCCGCACGAGCTCTGGTTGTAGACTATGCCGGGCCGATTCCCCAAAATATCCCAAGAGAGGAAGACATAACCCGAGAAGGTCCGCACTTTGCACGGGCTGCATGCAGGTCATACCATGCCAGCCTAGCACGACTCGTTTTACAACTCTATCAAACATGTTAGTACATGGTCTAACCAAATACTAGCCTATCCCTGTAATTTACCCCGTTTTTCATTCAATCTAGTTTGATTTACACAGGTTATCAGAACAGAGCATAGAGGGGCAAAATAGGGTTTTAAAAATTTAAGGGTATTTGACATTTGAAGTGTATGAAAGATTTAAACATATTCTGAGTTTTCATTACGTTCAATTTTTTAAAAAAACTTAAATATACCTTTAGGCTGACCCCATTGAATTTAACAAACATATCCGTGTTAATGAAAACACACATGTGAAGTCATTTAAAATTTTAAAGGATTGCTTCAGTTTTAAATATTCGGGATATATTTAAGTCAATTATGAAAACTTAGTGCAGATTAAGTGTTTTATCCACATTTGATAATAGAGGATATATTTAAGTCTAGTGGGATCAATCCAAAGTATATTTCAAAAACTTGGGATATGTTTAAGTCAATTTATAATGAAAAGTGTCGCCATATTTCAATGTTCTCCCCAAAAGTAAAAAGGAAAAACGTGTACGGAATTTTCTTAATCAAAATTTCTATTGATTATTTCTACTTCAATGAAAAAAAAACTGTTGACTTATTACCTGAACATTGAAAAATATATACAATCTTCAATTCTTAACTAGAAATCCTTTCAAACATAAATAATTTAAATTACCAAATCTTCAAATGAAAAGAAGAAAACTTCATTCTTTTACATTTCTACTTTGATGAAAGTAATTCAGTTGAAAAGAACATTAGAGCTACCACGAAAACCCAACCAGCTCCTAATTTGTTTTTATTGGTAATCAGATGGAGGCTAAACTTCCGCCATGAAAGGAACTTGCTGAATGGTAGGTTCGACCCTTTTTTTGGTGCTGGTCAAAGTTTTAGAATCTCATAACAACAATTCAATACATTGTTTATCAGTGAGAAATCCTCCAAAATGTGTTCATAACTATTTGGATTTCTTTCATCCGGTGTAAAGTGTAATACTAAGAATGTGGGTCAAATCATATACATGCTTAACTTGTCAAACAAAAAAAAGAAAATCATATCAATGTTAAGGACTGATGACAAAAAATCCAAACACAATTGGGTGAGAGAAAAGAAAGAAAAAGGGAGAGATTAGCTGGTGGCCTGATACCACGCATAAGCAACCATGTACAAATGGGTGGATGTCAGTTTCATGAGCTTGGCCCTTCATGGGTCTCTTACAACACAGAAAGGACAAAATGTAACACCCAATAACCTCTATATTTGCACCAACTCCAACTTCACCTGTTTTAAGTCATTTGACATTTCCATGATGGACAAAGGCCCATGAAATTTTAGCACTATTGATTGTATATTTAGAGGTCGATTTGTTAATAATATTATTTGTTTATCAATTTTTTAAGGAAAAATTTGTAATTAGTAACTAGTATTTTGGGTTTAGTGCTATTTTGATTTTCGAACTTTAAAATGCAACAATTCAGTATCCAACTTTTTAAAACATGACAATTCAATACCTGTCGTTAACTAGCTGTTAACTATTAAGTGGCATTTAAAAAAGACACAAATGCCCTTCAAGTGTTACTTAATTTTTTATCAACCATCTAAATGTTGACAAAAAATTAATAGTCCTAAATCTTTGCTTTTTCCATTCAAGAAAGTTGGGGTCACATTTGAGTGGGCATTCTGGTGACCTCAACTTTCTTGAATAGAAGAGGCAAGGATCTGAAATTGTAAATTTTTTGTCAATGTTTAGATGGTTGATAAAGAAAATCAGATGACACTCAAAAGGCATTTATGTCTTTTTTAAATGCTAATTAACAGCTGATTAACAGTTAGTTAACAGCAGGTACTGGATTGTAATGTTTTGAAAGTTCTGGTACTGAATTGTCTCATTTTTAAAATTTGAAGACCAAAGTGGCACTAGGCCCAAAATACAGGATACTAATTCGAGATTTTCCCTTTTTTTAACTCCAAACTTTATTCTGCAGCAGTCACCTTAATATTTTATTAATTATCCAGCATCGAAAAGAAGACTATGAGAAGACAACCATCTTGCCCCAAAAACCAAATCAAGAACGTCTCTAATACACATCTCAGTCTGCATTAAGAACAACTCGCGTATTTGTTATCGAAAGATATTTTCAATGCACAGTTAAGATCACTGTAGGGCAGGCTATATGGGGAGTGAATGTGAATTCGATTGCTTGGTACTGCCTTTGTTGGTTGATTATAGAAGTAAATTATAAGGACCCGTTTGTATTTTGGAGGGTGTGACATTTGGCTCTTGTTTATTTATTTATTTTGTCATTTCGACCCCTATATTTTTCATATGTTAATCAAATGCCTTGATCGTGTTAACGGTGAATGAGAATTTTTTTTTTTTTTTTTGAAAGGAATGGTGAATGAGACCTAGTGACATGACATCTATTGTTGACATCTAAATATAAGGTTTTGTATTCTGCATATTTGTATTTGTACTGCTTTCAAATTGAGCCTAAGGCTGTGTTGGATTGTAATGCAAATTTATTTGCATTAGTACAAATGCATAGAAGTGCAAATATAAAAAAACTGCAATTTTTTGTTTAATTTTGTTTTGGATTTTAATTTATTTTTCTTTGTCTTAACTTACTTCATTTGTATTGCAATCGAACAAAATAAGATAAACTTTTTTTTAAAAAAAAGGTCAAAATTCACACTCAAATCATTTGCACTGCTATGGTTTTGCATCAGTGCAAATTTATTTGCATTGCAACCAAAGACAGCCTAATGGACAAGATTAATCCATTTCTCTATGAGACGGCTTTGATGCATGGCATTAGTTTTTGAATTGATTTTCTATACTTTTTATATGGTTGAAACCTTAATTAGTATCATTTGGATGGTTGAGAATAGTACGTCGATTTTAGGAGGCCATTTTAACGGCTTAGATTCAGTCTTGGCCATCCAAGCAATCTATACAAGTTAAATACCATATCAACAAATTTACGTTATTAAAGTTGCCTATTACAATCGATGGATCAAATAAAATATTAGTACATTATTTAGATGGTTGGAGTGAGTTGATTGATATTATGATGCCATTTTATATGTCATTTTATTTCTTTGAGATTCTTTTAAGTTATGTTTGGTTCGAAGGAAACAGTAAGGAAAGGAAGGGAAAGACAGGGAAACCTATACAAGGCTTGTAAAAGTTTCCTTATCTTTCCCTTCCTTTCCCTACCTTTTCCTTCAAACCAAACACAGCCTTAAGAAAAATATGTCAGATTTTGGATCAGATTTGGATTTAATCCACAATCATCTTATTGTATTTAAAATAATAATTTTTTATATACATAAAATAATAATTGTTTATTGGAATTGAATTTTAGTTAGATCAAATGGGGTTAAATCCAAGCTAACCCCTAAGCTCAACCTAGAAGCTATATACATACATACATACATATATATATATATATATATATTACAAATATTATATTAATATATAGATGGGATTTTTATATATTTTTATAATAAACTAAACTTAAAAATAATTTAAAAACCATAGTTTTATAATTAATATGAACAAAAATATCCTTGTCCCATGCCTAGAAAAATATTATTATGCTTGGGTGTGGGCCAGACTGGGTTTGGCAACTTATAAAATTGTTAATACATTATCCAAATCTTGTCCGAGATCTTTTATATTTTTTGTTCATTAGGCTACACAGTGGGGGTAGCCCATCCCCATAGCTCTTTCAGGTTCAATATTAATAATTTTTATCTAAAAACAGTTAAAAAACCAAAACAATGCATGCATGGGTTATGCTTAGTTTGTTTCAATCTAATTATGAATGTCACGCTTTCTTAGGAGTACTACTTAGGGGGTTGGGTCAGGTTGAGAATCAACCAAATCCCAACCCGAAGTCTTAAACCTCGAACTTGGGCTTAGATTAATTTAATTATGACTAAAAAATTTAATCTATATATTAATTTAACTATGACTACAACCTAACTTTATATATTTACTAATATTTAAGTAACATTTATAAAAAAAAAATTATAATATAATTAATCCAAATTACTAAATTACTAAATTATTTTTGTAAAAAATTACTAAAATAAAGATTAATTATTTTCAACAACATTGCAATCTTTCCTAATAATAGTTATCAATTTCCATGATTAAGATTGATTCAATGATGTCAAGAGATCACTTCAATGGCCTAGATATTTAGATGCATTGAATACACCATTTGGATGGGTTAGATTGGATGGAATCTTGATATGCCATTTGGACGATTTAATTGAAATAGTTGAATGATCTTTTGAAGGGACCAGGAGGGCTAGGGGTATATCAAAAGATATATGGGTCTTGAAATAGTAGAAAATGATCTTAAGTACTTATAATTTAACAAAAGATATGACATTAAATAAAACAGAATGGCAAATTATGATTGATGGACCCGACCACATATTGTTGGAATAAGGATTATGTTCTTCTTAAGATGCCATGTTGATGGCTTAGAGTTCAGATATTGTTTGGTACATCATTCCTGCTTTTTTTTTTTTTTTGGTTTAGTGTTTCTAGAACATTAAAATTTGGTGCTTGATGGAATGATAGATTAGTTGAAATCTTTGAAAATAGATGGCCAAGATTGATTCTTTGAAAATAGAAGCCATTTTGATAGTTGTAGATTTTTTGTCCTCATTTGGTACACTTTTTGGATGGCTTGGATTTATTGAATCTATACACATCCTAACATTTGGATGGTTTAGATTAATGCATTAATCTAGAGACCCTTTGATGGTCTAGATGTTTGGATTAATTATTTATTATATCACTTTCATGACCCTTTCAAGCATGAGTTTCATGGACCAAATCTTTAGAATCAAAATTGAAAATATCTCATCTAGTTAAAAAGTGAAATTGTCTTTTCAAGTGAGATAAGACATTTTTAGGATTTAAAAAATATTTGACAACTAACATGACAAATATGAAAGTGGTGGCCAAAGGGATTATTTGGCAATTATACCTTAAAGTAAGTGATATTATATATTGACCCGTTGAAGATATGGAGATTAGAGGTTCTAAGGAATTGGGTCCCAGATAGGATTACCGAAGAAGTTAAGGCAACTCCAATCTGGAGGACCCCTCAAGAAGATAAAACAAGATGGAAGATGGACCCTAAAGGAAGTTGCTTAGTCAATTCCACCTATAGAGTTCTATGTCATGGCCAAGAGCCAAATAATGAAAAAGAAATAAGGGTAAAATGCAATAACCTCCCCTCAAATTTCTGATAATCATTTAAACCCTCTTATCATTGTAATAAATACCTCCCCTCAACTTTTGAGAAATTCAACAAAAAAAACCTCCCTTCTATCACTGATTTAGATGGAAAACATCAACATTTACGAAATTACCCCTGAGGCGTCACTTAAAGATTTCATAACATCTCACTCACATTTACTATTCTTTTTATCAGAGCAAAAGAACGTAAACCCTAACACTGACAGGGTGCTATTGCTCAGAATATTCGGCTTCTCGGAATATTCCATCTGTTTTCCAACAACTGTTCTTCACCAGTGACTATTCTTGACTGGTGAATTAAAATAAAAATACAGCTTTGACTATTCTTCACCGGCAAGTATTCCATCCATTTTTTAAAGCTTCCACTGTTCTTCATCAGAATATTTCATTTCTTCCCTAGAGTCAAGGATTCAATTTATTGGAATTCGTCATGGACTAGGAAATTTGTATGCATTAGGAACTCCTCTCATGCATGCATGTATCTTATCCTCAGTGAGTCTTCTACTCCTAAATTTCAGGCGTAGATTGTATGTATATATATATGGTTGTGCCTTGCATAATGGGGAAAAAATGAGATACAAAGATTTTCACATGGTATCAGAGCAGCTTCCTAGATGCCTTTCCTCCCGTGGACTTGCGAGCAGAGCCATCTCTCTGTCTTTGGAAACATCAGCTGCAGGCCCTGTCACAACGGATCCTAGGAGTCAACTGGATGTCCTTGGGCATGATCGTGACTCGCTTGGCATGGATGACACAGAGCTTAGTGTCTTCAAACAGTCCCACTAGATATGCCTCGGCCACCTCCTGCAAAGCCAACACAGCATGGCCTTGGAAACAGAGATTCATCTTGAAGTCCTGAGTGATTTCATGAACAAGCCTCTGGAATGGAAGTTTCCTAATGAGGAGCTCCGTAGTCTTCTGGTACTTACAAATTTCACGGAGGGCAATAGTTCCTGGATGGTATCTGTGAGGTTTCTTCACACCTCCAGTGGTTGGTGCAGATTTACGAGTTGCCTTGGTAGCGAGCAGCAGGATCTGCCTCCACCGCTGGCTCCAACTCTTAACGAGGACAACAGTAGGGAAGATCTTCAAGCCAGGGGCTTCGACGGTGTAGAACCCCAACATATTGCTTCCGCTCCCGCCACCGTCGACCGCTGTAGCACACTGCACAGAGGTGCGGCTCAGTCTGCACTCTGCAATCCTTAAGTTCAGTCTTTGTCTTCAAGATTTCTTACCTTCTCAGTCTGCATCTGCAATCTTCGTTCGATCGACAGTAGGGGCGATCTTCAAGCCAGGGGCTTCGACGGTGTAGAACCCCAACATATTGCTTCCGCTCCCGCCACCGCCGACCGCCATAGCACACTGCACAGAGGTGTGGCTCAGTCTGCACTCTACAATCCTTCAGTTCAATCTTCGTCTTCAAGATTTCTTACCTTCTCAGTCTGCGTTTGCAATCTTCGTTCGATCGATAGTAGGGGTGATCTTCAAGCCAGGGGCTTCAATAGTGTAAAACCCCAACATATTCCTTCCACTCCCGCCAAACCCGAACTGATCCTTTTTGGCTTCCGGTGTAGATCCACGCAGCGCTATGCCGACGACACCCGGCCGACCAGACATTGAAGACGAAGCCTGAGACTGTGACGCACCTCTGGCCATTACTATCTGTTGTTGCAGACAGGCTGATAGAGACGTGTTTTCTAAAGTTGATCAGTTGAGCAGTTGCTGACGAGTCTTGCTGATCAATCACCACGGCTGTCAACAATGACAGGAACGGTGAAAGCTCAAGTAAGTCGGTATGGTGGGGAGAAAGACCCCGCGTTACGACGACCAGGGATGGAGCAGGTCGAGGAAAACGGGGTGGACCCTCTGGCGGACGTGACCGAGGTTCAGCAAAAATTTATATTGTTCAATCATCAGCAGGGCGTGAGGTGGGTGCTAATGCAGTTGTGACTGACAGAGATAGGACCGGATTAAATGGGCTTAATAATGAGTAGTGGCAGTCTCTCGTAAGCATGCTTGATACTTACAAAACCAGGACTAATGAAAAACTCTCTGGTAAGAAAAATTCTACTGATTGGATAATTGATTCCAGGGCATCACACCATATGACTGGAGAAATTAACTTATTGATGGATGCATGGAATATTACACCGTGTCCGGTGTGACTTCCCAATGGGAAGCAAACCACTGCAGTGAAAGAAGGGACTTTACATTTGGGCGGAAATATTTATTTGCATCATGTGCTTTTTGTACCAAGAATGAACAACACCCTTATTTCCGTAGCAAAATTATTGCAAGAGATAAAATGTACTGTCACTTTTACTGACAAGATATGTGTGATACAGGACCAAACCTCGAGGATTTTGATCGGCGTGGGTGAATAGTGTGATGGGGTCTATCATTTTAGAGGAGTAGCACCGGTTCGGGCGAATAGAATAAGAGGTATGGATGAATGGGAGTTATGGCATCGTAGATTAGGGCATCCGTCTAAACAGATATTATCTTTTCTCCCTAAAGTAGATAAATTAAATAGTAGAACTGAAGGAGATAGGCCATGTGATGTTTGTTATAGAGCAAAACAAACACGGAAATTTTTTCCTGAAAGTAAACATAAAGCTGATGATTGTTTTTCTCTAATTCATTGTATTACATGGGGCGCCTATAAAGTACTTGCCTATTGTGGTGCACTTTACTTTCTAACCATTGTTGATGATTATTCTCGTGCTGTGTGGGTTTACTTGTTACTGGAAAAAAGTGAAGTAGCACATATTATTGAGAAATTTTGTACAATGGCAAAACGTCAGTTTGGCAAGCAAGTCAGGACTGTTCGAAGTGATAATGGAACATAATTTAAAAGCTTGAAATCATACTTTGAGACTCATGGCATTCTGCATCAAACTTCATGTGTTGGGACACTGCAACAAAACGGTCGGGTGGAGAGAAAACACAGGCATATCTTGAATGTTGCGAGAGCATTGAGATTTCAAGCAGGCTTGCCCATTGGTTTTTGGGGGGAGTGTGCCTTAACTGCCGGATACATGATAAATAGGACACCTTCTTCTGTACTTGGCGGGAAGACTCCGTATGAGGTATTGTTCGGGACGCCACCTCAATACGAGCACATGAGAGTATTTGGCTGTCTCTGCTATGCTCATTAGAGTCCTCAAGACAAGGATAAGTTTGGAGAAAGGAGTAGGAAGTGTGTTTTTGTGGGTTATCCCTACGGAAAGAAAGGTTGACGTGTATATGACGTTGAAAGAGGTGAATATTTTGTCTCCCATGATGTAGTCTTCCATGAGAATATATTTCCATATGTCACTGGTTCAGAAGCCACTCTGGGAGACAAAACCGGCCCAGCCATTGCACCAGTTGATGCCGGAGTTGATGATGATGTTGTACACAGCCACATAGAGAATAAAGACAGGGGAGTGATGCAGCCGACATCTGTGATAGGGGGAGCCTTAAGAATAATGATGATGGAAGAGAGGAGGAGCATGGAGAAGAAGAGAGTGTGCAGGAAGTGGGAATTGATGGCAGTGATGACAGAATTAATGTGGATCTAGCACCACAAACGGCACCAAAAGAGCAACTTGGTAGGGGACATCGGCATCGCACGCCGTCTATTTTGTTGATGCCCTACGTGACCTATAGTGCTCAACGCTTGAAAGGCCCCATTCACACTCAAGCCAACTCTGAATCAGAGTCCTCAAGTACGACTCCCTATCCCATAGTGAATTATGTGACATGTACTAATTTCTCTGCTAGACATTAAGCTTTCTTAGCTGTAGTCACTGTAGGAGCCAAGCCCACCAACTTTTCTAAGGCAATGAAAAGTGAGAAATTGAGGGAAGCTATGAGGAAGGAAATCTAGGCTCTGGAGGATAATGGTACTTGGACATTGAAAACTCTACCTCCTGGGAAAAAGGCAATAGGGAGTAAATGGGTTTATAAGATCAAATATAATTCAGACGGAACGGTTGAACGACATAAGGCTCGGCTAGTTATTCTCGGGAATAGACAGGTTGAGGGGTTAGATTATAATGAAACTTTCGCTCCTGTGGCCAAAATGACGACAGTTCGCACTTTCCTAGTCGTGGTAGCCGCTAAGAACTGGGAGTTGCATCAGATGGATGTACATAATGCATTCTTACATGGGGATTTGGATGAGGAGGTATACATGCAGTTGCCACCAGGTTTCGCATCTAAGGATCGAACAAAAGTGTGCAAACTGAAGAAATCTCATTATGGATTACGTCAGGCTCCCAGATGCTGGTTTTCGAAATTAACAGCGACCTTGATACAGTTCGGGTTTGTTCAATCGTATCCGGATTTTTCTTTGTTCACTTATTTCAAACACAATGTTCATCTGCACGTGCTGATATATGTTAATGATTTGATTATTGGGGGAAATGATACTGTAGCCATATGAAATTCAAAGAGTATCTCGGTCAATGCTTCCATATGAAAGATCTGGGACCACTCAAATATTTCCTAGGTATTGAAATAGCTCGTGGTTCTAAGGGAATATATTTATCTCAACAGAAGTATGCCCTGGACATTATCTCGGAATGTGGACAGAATCATCATCTTGCGCTGGCCAAGGGCGCTCTAATGGACAATCTGAATCAGTACCGAAGACTAGTAGGGCGATTGATATACTTAACCATCACACGACTTGAGTTGTGCTATTGTGTTCATATTCTAGCCCAGTTCATGCAAAACCCGCGGCAAGAACATTGGGAGGCAGCTCTGCGTGTAGTGTGATATATGAAAAGGTATCCTGGACAAGGTATAGTATTGCGTTCCGATAGCGATCTGCGTTTGTATGCTTATTGTGACTCTGATTGGGCAAGCTGCCCGTTGTCACGATGATCGTTGACCGGCTATTACGTTCTGCTGGGGCAGTCACTAGTTTCCTGGAAAACGAAAAAACAGCACACTATGTTGCACTCCTCGGCAAAAGCAAAATATCGTTCGATGGCTGCAACATGCTATGAATTGAAGTGGATAAAGAAACTTCTATTGTCCTTGGGAGTGGTGCATGACGAACCTGTGCACTTATATTGTGATAACCAGGCAGCCCTGCATATAGCCGCAAATCCAGTGTTTCACGAGAAGACAAAGCATATTGAAGTCGACTGTCATTTTGTTCGCAATGAGCTATGGTATGGGAACTTTGTTACTCGGCATATTCGAACCACAGAGCAATTGGCTGACATCTTGACGAAGGCTCTTGGGAAAGAGAAATTCACCTATTTCCTTGGCAAATTGGGCATTCGGAATCTTCATGCGCCAATTTGAGGGGGAGTATTGGAATTCGTCATGGACTAGGAAATTTGCATGCATTAGGAACTCCTCTCATGCATGCATGTATCTTATCCTCAGTGAGTCTCCTACTCCTAAATTTCAGGCGTAGATTGCATGTATATATATATATATGGTTGTGCCTTGCATAATGGGGAAAAAACGAGATACAAATATTTTCACACAATTCAAGTGAATCTGGAAGTCTAAACCTCTTCAAGATATTTAGCTATATGCATAAAGTGCGTATATGTTTTTAGAATCTTTTCTATTAGCTTCAATGATTATTTTGTAGATATCAGAACTTTATAACCTTTAGCTACGGACAAAACTGTGGCTATACATCAGAAAAACCGTAGCTATAGACCTATAGCTACGATTTAGCTATGGGCTGAAAACCATAGTCTATGTTCACGTGGCTATAGCCTATAGCTACGGTTCAACTAATTCATAGCTATAACTCATCTATAGCTACGGTATCTGTCCGTAGCTAAAGGATGGATGGAAACCATATGAACCTTTAGCCATGGGCTAAACCGTAAACATATCTAAATCTATAGCCACGGTTTTCTATAAAACAATAGTTAAAGTCTTCCATTTATAGCTACGGTTTGTTATAAGACCATAGCTAAATGTATCAACCTATAACCACGGGTTTTCAATTACTAAAACAGAAGTTAAATATTTTAACTTAAAAAAACCGTAGCTAAAAGATGTAATCTATAGCCACAATTTCTTGAAAAATCGTAGCTAGATATGCCAAGCTATAACTACGATTTTCTATAAAACCGAAGCTATATATATCAACCTATAGCTACAGTTTTTGAGAAACAGTGGCTAAAAGCTGAAATCTATAGCCATGATTTCTTGCAAAACCATAGCTAATTGTTTGAATCTAGAGAAAAAATGTGGCTATATTCCAAATAAAATAGTAAAATAACAACAATTGGAACAGCCACTTTGAAGCAACACCTGTTTTATTCATACATCACATAAAAATTATATAATAATTTTTAGCAAATTGTTATATTATTGCAATAAGAAATTACTTGCCATGTATAATTTGAATACATCCATTGTTTAAAATGTATTACAAATGTAAAATTTCCCTTAAAAGGTTCTAAATACAAAAGAATTATCCCTTGTCTTTGGCCATTCTTCAAGAGTCGCTCGTCGCATCTTTTACCTACAAAGAAAAACAAAAAGATATTAAAACAAAGGTTAATTTGATGATCTAATTAAATATGCAATATACGATGAAAAAATTTTCTTGTAGTAAAACATTTGGTAATAATTTTTCTATATTGAAAATAATATTTGGATTGTTGCCAAAGGTCAATTTTCTTGAAGTAACTTGGACTTCCATCCTTCAATTCTTTTCTAACAATTTTTCTTGGAACCCCCATAACTTGTTTGATTATACTAGTAGTAGATGCACTAACTTTAGGATGAACAAGGAAGCAAGATTTCTCTTTATTTACCAATTGACCTGAAGCTTGTTCATATGCGGATAGAAAAGCCATTAAATTTTGCAAACATCTTTTATCACATCTTGCAAAAATCATCGTATCATCAACAAACAACTTGTGAGAAATAGGTTTGCACCCTCTAGGTTAATTGAAATAAGGAACATGGCCATTTGAGAAAATGATGCTTAGCCATCTATTAAGAACTTCCTATACAATAATAAAAATACTTGGAGACATAGGATCCCCTTTCCTTAGTCCCCTACTTGATTTAAAATATCCCACAGGAGAGACATTAATCATCATAGAGAACCAACAATCAAATACGTAACTATAAGAGATCAATCCAGATAGAACTAAAACCAAATTTCTGAAACACTACAAAAACAAAGTTCCAATCCAACCTGTTGTAGGCTTTGGCCATGTCCAATTTAAACATTACATTCGCACAGCTTCCTTTCTTGCCAATTTCATTTGCTAATTCTTGAGAAAATCCAATGTTGTCATTTATGCTTCCTTTATTGAAAACACCACTAAATACTCTTTCATTCCATTCGTGCAGATGCTTCCTGAGATTCTTCAACTTCTCAACAAGAATGAAGTGATTCTTAAGATATGGAACAGCCACATTCTTTGAAATCTAAAAGGCTTTTGTCCTGAGGTAAGCTCATCAGTAATAGTAACCAGAAGTGGGGCATGGTCTAAGAATGATTGATTTAGGTGAAAAACTCTGTAGACTCAAACATCCATGACCAAGCTAAATTGACCAAACAACAGTCTAACTTTAGGCTATGTTTGGTTTGAAGGAAAAAGTAGGGAAAGGAAGGGAAAGGTAAGGAAATCTTTACAAATCTTGTATAGGTTTTTTTACCTTTCCCTACTTTTTCCTACAAACCAAACATAGCCTTAGGGCCTTCAATGAAAGGCTCCGTAGTAGCAATTATGGAAACTTTGTGAATTTTAATAAACTTTTTTAATTAGCCCATTGATTTTTTATTTCTAATACCTCTAATATTCCAAAATAAAGAGACCAAATCAGCCCTCCACAATGTCCCACAGCACATCCCCACTGTGTATTGGGAACATCTCCCAATGATGATATCATCATTTCTAGTATTATCATGGGAGATGTTCCCAAGACACGGAGGGGGGGTGTTGTGGGACGTTGTGGGGGGCAATCTTGTGGGGGCTGATTGGGAACCATTGATCTTACCTTTAGCGGGTCTCCTTGTTCGTTTTTGTCGAACCACAACCTGTGGTTCAAAGTCGTCTGATCAGCCAACTGACGTGCCAGAGACTCCTCCGCGATTGAGATATTGTCGACGTCCAACTACTTTTCTCTCTGCACCTCCAATGGACTAGGCACATTGGTTTCACAGCTAATGATTTGAACTCCATTGTTCTCTTCGTCACTTTGGCTTTTTTGCCATACAAGTTATGGCTCCATTAATTTTTTTATTCAAGCTCGCTTGGAAGGTTCTCAATTGATTAATGCTCACTGCCTTTGAGTTAACTGCCATTACTTTTCCATCTGCTGATTTAGGCCTGAGACTGTTAATCCATGATGCCCCAATAGCCTTTGCACTGGCTCCTCTTGTTGTAACTGCACTTAGAGGAGTTCCAAATACTTGGTGCAAAGCTTCTTTTACTGCACTACCTTTGGGTTGTTCATTATTTATCAAAATCCTATCACCTGAACTCTTCTTTGGTGAAATTTCTTTGACTCCAAATTTGCTAAAATCTCCCATGGGATGCCACTCAGATCTTATTACTTATTTGTTCTTCTTCTCTAAAATTTGTTTCTTTTTCTCAAAAAAATTCTTCCTTCTTTTCATCACTAGACTTCACCACCTCTACCTTGTCATTCATGAGGTTGTTTAGTTCTTTGTTCTTCTTCTTGCAGTCTTTGGAGATGTGACCAATCTCATAACAATCATCACAGTACAAGGGTATGTTCTCAAATAATTTTTTGAAAGAAACCTTCCTTACCGATCCTAATCCAGACCTTCTCAACCAATGGCTTAGAACTATCAATTTCTACATAGACTCTAGCAATTTTTGCCATGGTACACTGCAATGTTGAAATATGAACTTTCTGGACCCGTCCCATGTTCCCGGAAATTGATCTAATGAAATTCTCGTCTGGGTTGAATAAAGGAGACCATTTAAAGAATCTGAGAAAGCCTTTTAGTTAGACCACTTCTTTAAGCCACACTTTCACAAAGTCTTCCTCGCATTGGAAATGTAAGAGCAAGTCTGTGAAATCAATAACTGAGATAACCACCGGCACCACCTCTTTGAGGGAATGAGGGAAAATTTGAAAGGCTCACACATCTTGGTAGTTTCTTCATGAGTATTGGGTGAAGGACGGAGGCTTACCCTAATTCGAACTTGCTCCAAGGCACACGATTCTACTACGACAGCAACAAAAGATTTATTTCTCTGACGTGGGAGGAGACGCCATTAGAACCATGCCATTCGAGTTGCGAGATGTGAAAGATTTCTTCAATTTGTTGCAAACAAACCCACCCACATTGCTATCGATAAGCATTATATACTTGTATTACCTGACCCTAAGAATTGGTCCTAAGGCTGGAGCCTAGTTGACCTTAAGATCAACTTCGATTTCTCCAATTCAGGCGTGGGATTGGGCTACTTTAGGGTCAGGCCTGGGTCCATCCAAAAGTAAGAAAACCCAAAGTATTGGGCATAAGCCACAAGCCCAACTCAAGAACCAAAAATCTAAGCCCATTTTATGTAAAATTGTGGGCTGGATCAGTTTGGGCTTAGATTGACTCCAACTAAGTTGCACCCTAGTTTATTTGGAGTCAATGAATTCTTATTTCTTTTAGGGTAAAAGACTTGAACATACTATAAGTCTTCATAAATTGACTTAAACATACCATAAGTCTTCATAAATTGGCTATAAAAAAAACATTAATATACCTATTTACAAAACTCAGGGTGTATTTAAGTCTGCTGTTACCCTTTCTTTTATCTATTAGCTCATTAGCAAGAAATTAGCACCATGTAAGGAGAGGTTTAGGTTTTAAATCTTGGATTCTATTCTATGAAGCCAAAACATTTCACTCACATTGAAAGCAAAACTAATCTTTTTTTTTTCAATAACTAGAATAAGTCATTAGGCTGCATTTGTAAATCTCTGTTCAGGGTAAATTTGCATTCTGGTTCATTTTTCCTGCAACATTACATTTGTGCATTGACAAATGTCAGACCAACTCATTTTTACATTGATAATAAGATGTAAAAGTACATCAATAAAAAAGAAATAAATTTGCACTCAAGTGGGCTTTTGATAAAAAAAAAAACATATTTTATTGGAATCCGTATTTGCATCCATTACAACTAAAAGTCTCATTGATAAGAAGGTAAATTTGTCAGTGCAAAACTAGCCCAACTTCGAAATTTTTATGGACCATTTTACACTTTACCTATTTGCATTCCCACTTATTTGCATTGTTTCCAAATGCAGCTTTATTATCACATTAAAACATACAAGATTGACGTACATGATCCAATTTTAAATAGAGATGCTGTTGGGAATACCCATTCCTGTTACTCCAGGCTTAGAGGTTGGCTTCAAAAGCTCATAGGGCACGACACCAGCACCTGTTCTATTCTTCGACTTCAAATCTGCATTCCTTGCATCAATAATCCCTTCCAGCTCCATCATTCTTCCACTAAAACGTTCATATGCTGCTGCTATTATTGGATCCTCAGACCACGATGGCTCCATTGTAGCCCCCATATATTCCTCATCTACTGAATGGCTTGACAACACATCCAAGATAGCCATCACCTTGGTTGCTTGAACTTTTGAAGGGAAACAACGCAAGAGAGCAAGCTCTGGTTTCTCGAGGAATTGCTTGAACTCTGCTTCTGTTGGTTCTTCAGTGGGTATGTTTGTCCTGGCGATAGATGGCCGGTTAGGGAAGTAGCCGGCAAATCCATACTGACCAAAGTTTACAGCAGCATGGTGACCAGAGGCAACCCAGATGATAGTAGTCAATATCTGGATAAGATCATCCTGAGTTTTGAGGACTGGCCACCATGGCTCATCTTTCTTGTCCTCATGGCCCTTGGTTCGCACTTCGGTCCACCATCCCTGGAGTTCTTGGTCGGATTCAATTAGGCTGGCTTCCGGGTAGTAGTGATTCACATAGTCACTCACCCATTGCTTGATGGATGACCAAACCACAAGACCATCTGCTGCATAAGGGTAGTCCTCGATTGTCAACTTTACACCATGATCGCTTGTTGGATCCTCAACTGCCATTCCTCTGTGAAAAAATTAAGAAATATACAACTAGTTAGGGAAAATGCATGGGTGAAGACAAGGCTGTTTGGCACTTGTGTATCGATCATTGTTCCTGTAAAATTTACGCACCTTCTAATGAGGTCTGCAGGCAAAGCCTCCATGTCAAATCTCCAGAGCTGGTCATAGGCCGCAGAGCTCAGCTCTATAGAATACTTGCCTGGAGAGAAGCCACTCTCAATGATACCGCCTCCATTGATGAGTGATTCACGGGCAAGAGCATTGATCTCCATTGTGTATCGAAAATGAGGTAGCAACAATCTATAGATTGGGTGCATTCCACTTAATTGTCGATTTGCTGCGATTATGTAAGGCTCCGTGCAACAATGAGTCCTCAGCCTGCAAAATCATCAAGCAAATTTCAAAAAAAATAAAAAATAAATTTATGGATCAATGTATTAATTAGGGATATGGTGATGTCATGGGCCAAAACTACGAATCCTAATCTTCCTTATTGCTAAACAGCTTCTGAAAGCATGGTTTAGATGATAAAGATAATGATGATGATAGCATCCCTAATTATCTCATCACTTCTGAGGAATCACGTCGATCTTGTATTCGAGGAAAAAAGACTTACCAGTGACTGACAAGTTGGTGATAGCCAGAATCATGGGCCAAAACATGGGCTTTAGCTAGCCTCCATAGCCAACAATTAGTGGCATCCCAACTAGGTGTGAACACTTGCTTCCACTGAGGCTTGTATTGGGTGGGTGGCCGAGTGAGCTCAATGGCTAATGGTCTTAATGTGTTTTCGTGTGTAAGCATGAACAATGTTCGAGATCCATAAAGTGTTGTTCCTTCTAGCTCTCTTACTTTGTTCACATAAGGCAGGAGCAAATCATGATAATCTAACACAAACAGTTTCTTTTGCTTTATGGCCTGCAAGCACAAATTACAGAATTTCAAGCTCAATGACGAAAAATCCACAGATTGTCATTAGAACAGCAAAATTGATTTTGTACTTGATGCTTACTTCCTAAGACTTTGCTTGTTTGCTGGGGATGCAAATTTTGCACCCAGTTCAGGTTTGCATTTGTTCGTTTTGTAGCTACATTTACATTTACCTGATGCAAAATTTACACCTTTTGTCTCATTTGCCCTCATTGGAATTTCAAATATGAAATATTTGCATTTTTCTCAAATTTGCACCTATTGGCAATGTAAATTTTGCATTCCAAAATCTAGCTAGCTTGTCTTGGGCCTCTTGGCTGCTGCTTCATCTTCTTTTATTGCACCCATTTGAATTTCAAAATTTCCCATTTTCTGGCTTGAATTTTATTTTATTTTATTTGTTTCAGGGGTGAGGATAAAGCAGGGTGCACATGAGGTCTACCAACCTTACCACAAGCTCGCATTATGGGTTTCATCCCACACCTCCATATTTGAAGAGATAAATTTTGACATATTAGTTGATTGGTCACAAGTTTTCTGCATATTATCATGTCTTTCCTGTTTCATAATCGAACCCTTAAAACATTTATAATTTACTCATATAGTGCCGGTTTATTAAACTCGACTCACAGTGGAGGTGCCCAACTGGTTGACATTTCTAATAGTCATTAGGCACAAAGAAACGATCCTTAATCAAAGTATTGGAATTATATAAACAAGGGGTTCATCTTACCTCTTCAATGGTCATTATGCCTTTGATCTCTCGCTCAACAATTTCTTTTGTGATTTTACTCTCTGGTGGGCCATAAATTTTAGGGTCGAGTTTACTCTTCAATGGCCATTCCTGCACAATTTTTGTTCACACTTTGTTATCAATGAAATAATTTAACATATAATATATACTCTAAGCATGCCTAATTACCATCGATATATAATAAATGACATTGATTTATGCTTCATACCGTGACCAACTGAATGCTTAAGGGGTTAAGACCAGCCAGAGTCTGACGTGCAAATTCCTCATCTCTGAACCAAGAAAACTTGTCTCCTGCAAATAATACGAGTAAAAAGAATTAGATAGATAGATAGATAGAGAGAGAGAGAGAGAGAGGTCTTACTAAGTATCATTTCAGGGACCTCAAATTGGAGAAGTTCGTCTCCTCCATCTTCTATAGCCTTGACCAGCCTTGGTAGAAGCAGACTGAAAATTCCTTTATTAGGGGTTTTAATGTTAAACCCTTCATTGAAGAGAGAGTCTATTTCTGTGAAGTATGGAAAGCCAAGGCTGGTATCAATGAGCGACATCTCAATCTGAGGAAGCAGAGCATGTAGCACTGATTTTAAAGTCTTTGCCGAGAAGCTTAACTGCTTCACTTCCGAGAACGTTTCATCCCTTGGCACATAAACAGTACTGCTACGTTGCTCTGAATTTGGGTCTGCATCATTTGTTACATGTTAGACTGAATTTTGATGTACGTAGTATGCTGATGACAAATCTTGAGAAAATATAAACAGCAAATCTCAAGCTTAGTCTTCTTTTATCTATCAGCTAGTTGGTGTGGGAGGAATGGTCCAATCCGGTCCGACTTACATTTTATGTCCTACTGACCTTATTTATTCACCCAATTGATACTGCTGGATCAAAGAAACTAAGAACAAAATCAGAATGATCAAAATCTGTACAAGAAAACAATTTTATTTTATTTTCTGGCTGCAGATCATTTACAGCCTGGCCTAGCACAGAAATTTTCGAGCTTCAGCCTGAGCCCAGCCTCCACATATTTATATAAATATGTACTTTTTGTTATATTTTATATTATATATAAACATATTATACATGTAGACAACGCTCCTGAAATAGAGACTTTTAAACTGCACTCCACCTCAGAATTCAGATTTGAATTATAGACCTACAATAATTCAAATTTATAAACAGCTCCACCTATAACATCCATGAATTGGCATCAATTTCGAGCTGGCACTTACCCTGAACTGTACGGATTTCTGGGGAGGACTGAACGGTAAAAACCCCTTTATAATATATGATATTTTCATATTTAATGATATAGACGAAAAAATCGAGCCTGGCTGGGGCCATTGCCATAGCCCTTATCAAAAGTGTTAAGCCCAGCCCGGCCTCATAATAATCCCTATAATTGCCATCTTGTATTACTGGTATTGACAAAGCTCAATGGTTTTAAAATCAGAACAAGACATTAAAGATTATGTTTAGTTTAAAGGAAAAAGTAGGGAAAGAAAGGAAAAGGTAGGAAAACCTTTACAAACCTTGTATGAGTTTTCCCATCTTTCCTTTCAATTCCTACTTTTTCCTTCAAACCAAAGACAGCCTAACAGTTAATAAGCTTAAATGCCCAGAAATAACAAGAATGGTTGTTTACAAATAATCATACTCCATGGTTCCGAGATATACCTTTCTTGCAACGCTCACGCCCTGTTCTGCAACGCCTAGGGTATGGGTGCTTCTTACCACCCAGAACTGGTCGAGCCAGATCATCGCTCTTGTCGGGATCTCCGAGATCGTTATATTTGTCATAGTCATAGATCCTCTCAAAAGTCTTGCGTTCCCCTGTTCCATCGCCTCGTAAGATCTGCAGCTCCTTCTCCCTCAGCCTCTTCAGACCATCAGGCGTCCGGGATGGCAAGTAGGACTGCGCCATCCATACAGGGGACCATTAGTGTTGAATGATGGTGATTACTGAAAGCTACATTGCAATAATATATGGATTCGACTATGATATGAAAAAGATATAATAATATCTGAAAATTTTTTAACCAATGAACTGGAATCATAAACCTGGTAGCCAATCGGATGTTATTTATCAAAATTTAGGAGTGAATTTTGATTAGGGGTGCAACTTGGGCTCCCGAGCTCGAACTGGCCCAACTCGAAATTTTACACGAGTTGAGTTTAAATTTTCGGCCCTCAAACTAAACTGGAGCCTAAGAAGTTGAATTTTTTTTTTTGGGCCAGGCTCGGGCCTAGCCCTTAGGTAGCTCAAACCCGGCCTAAGCCCGGCCCAAACACAGGGGACCATTAATGTTGAGTGATGGGGATTGGGGACCATACTTATAGGTATGTATTTATATATAGTTCCAAGGTCTCTACAGTATGAACCCCATGGATTGGATTAAATTAATAATATTAAGGTCAGCATATTTTTTTATTTCATTAAATATCAAATTATCCATCAATACAAAAATTAATTGGAAAAATTAAAGAAAACCGTCCTTGTGTTTTGATCGTAAAAGAACTCTCCTAATAGTAATAGTGTTGAAAGAAAGGTGGAAATACCTATCTTTTGTTAGAGAGAGAGAGAACTATTTTACTTTCACATTAAGGTGAAATAGAGAGAGAGAGAGACCTTGTTAGTGAAGAAGATCCTTTTCTGTGGGTTGTCAAACTTGCTGTGAACCCAAGACTCGCAGTTAACGTTAACAGGGCCAGTAGAAAAGCCATCAAGAACAATGTTTTTGAGGAACATCTCTTTGTGGTGTTCGTTCTCCACGAAAACTGCGCCTACTTCCCCAAAACTCGCCGGAACCTTGAAGTTGGCCTCGTACTTGAACCCCTCATCATTTTTGCTTACTGTATGTGCATACCCCTTGATCGTCTCCTTCTCCGTCCCCGTCTCTTCATCAATACACACACATGTAGATCAGTATATATATACTTTAATATTTTATGGGATTAATTCGTATATACATTATATATGTTGCTGGGCAGCTCATTACTTACGTGGATCAAGCTCTGAGCTAACGAGCTCCAAAAGGAGAGTTTTACCAAGCAAATCTGTTATATCATCGAGCCCTCGCTCCAGGCCGAGGTTCGACAGCACTCCACCCACGGTTGGCTGCACCGTAACGACGGCCTTAACCGTGATGTTCTTACTAGTTTTAGTAGAAGCATCGGTGGTCGAGGTGGAAATTGCCCTTATCTTACTAGAGAGGGATCTAGCACGAGCACCAGAGCTCTTGTGCTGTTTATGGAGAGAAGGCCCTCGTCCTACTTGCAGTGAAGCGCTTCCATGGCTGGAGAAGAAGGACTTCTGCAACAAAAACAGGGGCCGATTGGTCGACTCCAACTGATGCACCTGAGTCTTCAACATCTTTGCTTATTGCTGCAGAATGTTGAAGAAGATAATGGGTTGTGGCTGAATGCCTAAATCCGGTGGGGTGGTTACCAGCTTGGTGCTGGTGGTGGTGGTGGTTGTGGAGTGAAGATTTCAGTGGTTTATATGGAAGGATTTGGGGATTGCACGTGAAAAATATTTGAAAATCGATAGGAGTTTTTTCGTTTTTTTTTTTTTCGCTCCAGAAAATCGAAAGGAGTTCAGCATGATAATTTTCTTCTTTAGAAATGTATAATATCTCCATCCACATCGAGTATACGCGTCTTATGCTCCCATCTCATCTTATAAAAATTCTCTTTACCCATGGAATTAATATTTTGTCTTTTTCATAATACACTGACGTGTTCAATAATCACTGGGGAGTCCTGAATTGTTCTGCGAGCATCGTCGTAGGCAATGTTATCTCTTATGAATTCACATCTGCGCTCCACACTGCGCGCCTCAACAACGTCCCACAGCCAATCTCAGCTGTGTATTGGCCCAATACACACTGAGATGTGCTCTGGGGCGTTTGTGAGCACGCTGAGTAGGGCGCAGATGTGAACTCTAAACTCTCTCGGAAGAATGATGCTATCAGAATAGAATACGTCGATAGATGAAAATAAACAAAAACCCGGGAGAACGGCAATCAAATTTGATTCAACGTACAACAGATGACAAAACTCAGCTACCACCAAACAATTATTTCGGTAATAAATACAAAATTTAAAAAATCAAGTAATTGCCTTGCCCATGAAAAATATAGACCCAGATTCATGGCTACACTGTCCATTTTCCCTATAATATAATCAAGGGTGTCATTGGATCCCTTCCAAACCAAAATCAATTCAGACAGATTGGAGAGAGCAACAAAGGCACATTAAATTGAACCAGTTCGAATTAATTGTCCAAATTGTTTATTGGATTAGATTGGACGTAGTTCATCTATAATGAATTTATATTGGATTGGGTTGGACTAAGCCAATATTGAGTCCATTGATAGAAGATAAGAATATATGTGTCAATGGATCAGGTTTGGGTTATAACGAATCTAAATTAAAACAAATTTGAACAGATTCAATGCTCCAGATATTGAATTAGACTGATCCAAAATATCATTGTATTGGATTTGACATAGTCCATTTGTAATGGACTCACATTGGACTAAATCAGGTTGGACCAAATCCAGTCTAATTGACACTCCTATGTACAATTACCTTCCATCTCACTGATACTCTAATAGTGTCAAAGCCCTCTAGCCTTTTCAATCCAAGGATCAAAATATTGTTATGTTCAATGCTCAAAGATGAATATTAATGCGTATTGGCCAATATTCTATATATTATTTTTTTATTTTATTTTATAATGATTAGAAGATGTCTTCTATCACCCCCAAGGTTGTAAAAGTTCATCCCCAAGCTTGTGTAGTTTACTCTACCAAAAAAAAAGGTTGTAAAAGTTTTAAAATATGATTGTATCAGTCTATCCATGCATGCATATATATCAGGGTGTACTGATCGGATCAATATTTGATCCTTGGTTCAACCTGCCCGGTCCACTCTCTCTACATCCTCTCTGACTATCGAGGGATGGTCAAACGACCATTCTTCATTCTAGGGGTTCATTTCAATTAATTAGTAAATATTAAATGATATTTAATATTTGATCCGATGATTAAATGGATTTGTCAAGCTGACATGAATGAATCAAATTAAATCCCAAACATCTGCAGCTAGCCCTACTAATTAATGAAGCTTAATCTCTATTTAGATTGCAGTATGAGAGACCTGAACCTTGGTTGCAAGCTTAAATTATGCTCTATTTGATCTATTTAGTAGGACCCATGTTATGACATGGTTCTGATGCACTAACGATGGAATTATGGATGAGGTGCCCTCAAACCTCCATTTTATATTCCTAAAAAGAGAAGATAAAAGGAAAGAAAAACATTCAGACTACAATACAAAACCCCAATGAAAGTGGGATCCAATCTCAAGTCTCTGCTACAACCAACTAGTTGACACCTTCCCCAAGCCTAGTGGGTGGTAGATTTAAACTCCTTTTCCCAAGTCAAAATATATGTTGAATCTTTAGATTTAAAAAAAAAAAGAAATTTTAAAAATAAAAAAAATTACCTTCCCATATTAGGATGGTGGGGTAGAATCCAAATTGATTGGAAACAAAATCATGAACAACGGATTAGGCAATCTATTGCAAGTAGTGAAAACCTTAGGCTGCATTTGGAAATGACACAAATAAGTGTGAATGCAAATATGTAGAGTGTAAAACAGTTCATATAAATAGTAAAGTTGGGTTAGTTTTGCACTGACTAATTTACCTTCTAATTACCAAACAGACTTTTAGATCTAATGGATGCAAATACGAATTCCAATAAAGTATAGGCCTTTTTTATCTAAAGCCCACTTGAATGCAAATTTACTTCTTTTTTATTGATGTATTTTTACATCTCATTATCCATGAATAAATGTATTTTCTGTTATTTGTTAATGCAAAAATGTAATGTTGCCAAACACAAACAAAAGTGAACCAGAATACGAATTTACCCTGAACCGTGATTTACATTCCATTTGTATTATTTCCAAATGCAGCCTTAGTGTTCCATATGCATGGGGTGCCATGTAAACCCCTGTGTTTTAGTGTTTCCAGTCCTGATAAATTGCCCAGCTTGCTATCCATGATTTTGTCTAGCAAGGGAAATCTTCATATACCCCAATCTCACAAATTTTTAATTTACCATACAATTGGAATTGTAAAAATAGAAAAGGGGGCATCCTGTGGTAACTGGTAAGTGAGGGTGTCAAAAGTTTTAAATTGTTGTGAGTGTATAATGAAATAAAAAATTTGTAAAGTTTTAATGAGATTTTCTGCTTTTATCTACATGCCATTCCGTTGTGACGGGAGTCTAGATTGATCCAAAACAATAATTTATAGCAGAATGGGCACTCTATCAAGAATGAATACACATAAAATATTGGGTCCAATGTGAGACAGTTCACAAATAGCTGAAATAGTCTCATTCCATTGGAATCTATTTGTGTTTTAGATTTCATTGGATGGTGGCCTGTGTTTTTTTTCCCTCTTTTGATAACCGGAAATTCATTCACCAGTGTTTCAGAAATGTTGAAAAGGACTGCGCTTACAATTTTTTTCTTATTGTCTTATTTCAGCCAACTTCAACGTGAGAATACAAAGATTGTCATTCAAAACTCACTCTTAACTGTGTTTGGTTGCGGTACAATCCTATTTGCATTACTACAAATGCATAAGAGTGTAAATGAAAAGAATGCAAATTCTGGTTAATTTCTGTTTGGTTTTACTTCATTCTGTTTTAAGTCTTATTTTGTTTTATAGGTACTGCAATCAAATAAAATAAGGTAAAATTTGAAACAAAAATAAATCAGAATTTTTACATCCAAATCATTTTCACTCTCATAGTTTTCTATCAGTACAAATTTATTAGCATTGTAACCAAACACAGCCTAAGTCTTATCAGAGAGCGACCCAGAGACTAGGGATGACAATTCCGAATGGGGTGGGTATGGGGAGACTACTCCCTGCCCCGCGGGAACCCCAATCCCCATCCCATGGGTTCCCCACTAATATATATGTATACATGTATGTATGCGTTATATATGTATATATGTACACATATATCTATATATTAATACTTTTAAAAATATGGTTGAATATGTTTGAATCTTTTCTAATAAGATTGTAAATTTTAATTATTTTATTTTTATTTTTTTAAATAAAATAAAAAACAAAAACAAAATGATTAATATTATAAAAAATCATAAGAAATGGGGATATCTCCGTGAAGACAAGAATGGGGATAACCTTATCTTAGTTAGCAGGGACAGGAATGAAGACAAGGATTTTTACGGAAACAGGAATGGGGAGAGGCTTTCCGTCCCCACCCCGCGGCGTTGCCATTCCTGTCGGAGACTCTGAAAGTGAAAGTGGGGTAATAATGGACTTCAACAAATAACTTTGACACCGGGCCCAGATCAAAATATCATCCATAATGGAAGGAAGTTGGAGTTGTACTACCATTAGCAAGAGCTGAGGGTTACATCTGTCTTATGGATAGATAGAGTAGGCCCATGCTGCTTTAGGTCTTTGTTCTTTCCCTTTCTATCAAAAAAAGAAAGAGTTGAGGCATCTCTAGCCTGGAGATCTTCAATCCAGGAATTAGCTCCCCCGTTTTTCTCAAAAATCTATTCGTTTTAGACAAGGTTTTTCTAATTTTGATCAAAAGTAAACAAATTGAAAATTATGAATCATAATTGTGTGGTAATTAAGAAAATTGTGAATTCATAATTGTGCTGTAAAACATCAAACAATTAAGAACATTTTTCTCCTTCATTTCTTTCTTAAATGATAAGTAGAAACTAATTGAAAGAACTCTTTAACATTATAAGCTGTTTGAAAACACTTAGTTGTTTTAAATTTTTTTTCTAGGAAAATAGCTCAGACCAAATTACAAGTTAGTAGGCAGATGTAAGGTGATAATAGTTTAGATAAATGTACTTACAGATAAAATTTAAAATTTTTATGTATTAAACAAATAATTCGCACCAAACAGAATAGAATGACAAAAGAGAATTATGTAACTTATTCTATATAATTGGAATAAGGTTTAGATGATGATGAAATATCAAATAAATAATTCCCTGGTTCTAAACACTGAGTAATCCTCTAGTTCTAATTGAAAACTTTCATTTATCATCAGTTTATTGGTCAATAGTGTGCCTGTTGTGGTTCCAATACACGTTATAATCAGTCAGAAAAAAATTCAGAAATCCAATGAAACGTATCAAAAACAAAATTGAATGACTTATTGTTTTACCTTGGTGAAATGACATTCTCTCATTTACCTCCCCCTTTTTTGAGAATGAAATCCCATTCCAACTGATTTCTATTCTCATTTTAATTCCTATTTGAATCAAGGTTTTCCAAACTTTAATAATTGTAGCCTCAGAAATACGGTCTTAGTAGAACTGCAAGCAGAGATTAGATCAGATAGTGTATAAATACATTCAAGTTTGATTTGTTTATATATTCAAATTGAATCAAATCATATCCCTCAAATTTACTAATACACGTAATATAAATATGTAATCATATATGTATTTAAATCTAATCAAATTGGATCGAGTAGGCCCAACCCAACAGGGGTGCATATCTATATTTGATTGGATAAATTTAGATAATCTCAATGGTCACCATTTTCTTTTTCTTTCTTCTCTTTTCCTTTTTCACCCACTGGTGGATGGGTTCCGTGGATCCTGTCCCCCTACCCATACCCATCCCTTGTGACAGGATTTGATCAGTTCAAACCTTACCAGTTGAGTCAGTTGGTACTACCCTCGGTAGTCTTTGTCAAAGAGAACAAGTGTGGGTGCTCACGATTCGGTTGTGGGTTAATTTTTTAAACTGAGCTGGGGTTACTGGTTTTTGGAAAACTGGTAATCGTAATTGAACTGAAACCTAACAGTTAACCAGTTGATTGATTTGGTTAACTGTCAGTTTGGTTCGTCAATTTTTCTGTTTTTTATTATTTACAATATTCATTATAGAAAAATATATAAATATATAATAAAATATAAGAATTATATATAATATTATATTTTAAATAATAAATAATATATTATATATTATAAATATATATTTATATATAATACATATTTATCAATTTATAATGTATAGGAAATATAAAATATATATAAAAATATACATTTTTATGCTTTCTTGGGATTAAAATATAGGTTGTCCACTTTTATAACTTCTCAACATTTCATGTATCTTTGGCATTGATAATTTGGAGATTTCTTCTTTTGTTTGGTGAAAAGTTATCCTCACAAGGCAACCCAAAATATCAAAATATATTTTTTATGGTTTATAAAAAAATCCTTGTCTCATCACCCAAAATACAATTATTTTTCAAAATTTTATATAAATGACTCATTCAAAATATGTCAAAGGATATGGCAAAGCCACCATATCATTAGGGATAGGATTTTGTAAATTCTAGACCTCCCTCCTTCCCCAAACCTCCTAACCCACACCCTACCCAATCCGATCCATTCCAATGTGAGTCCATTATAAATGGACCAGGTCCATTCCAATCCAATGAATGTTTTGGACCAACTTGGACTGGTCCAATTCAATGTTTGGACCATCCAATCTGTTCAAATTCATTTTGATTTAAATTGATTTCAACCCAAACCCGGTCCATTGATACATATCTTATTTTATATCAATGAACCAGATATTGGCTTAATCCAATCCAATCCAATATAAATTTGTTACGGACGGACCAGTTCCAATCCAAAACCAGCCCATTGACACCCTTGGCCCTACCTACAAACTAAAATGCAAAACCCTCCCTTGACCTTACCCTTCCTGAATGAGGGTCGGGTGGGTTGAGTTGGCAGGTTAAGTCAAGAATCCACATATTATTTCTTATTATATATAATAAACATGTAAAATAGCATGAACAAACATCAAATTTATCAACTTTTTTATTGAAATACTTAAAAAATACATAAAATTTTAATTATCCTTCATATAAGATTTAAAGCATTATTAAATTCAACACATGATACTTAAGCCCATATGCCTTACAACTATGATTTAATTATAAGCACTAAGGGCTTTTTAATAAATCCAATGTGTGGCTCGGAGAGGATTGGGTCTAGCATAATATCATACTCTATCCATGCCCATGTGAATTGTAAAATCCCAAAATCTGTCCCCACCACAAAATCCATTCTTCAAACAAAAAACCTGCCCCATCATGGAGAGTCAGGTACCCATTGGGTAGAGTGAAAATTGGCATCCATATATTACCATAGAGCCTTCCTCATATAGCCAAATACCCTTTTAAATTTATAACCCCTATAGCCTTTTATTTTATTTTATTTCCACACGCCTTGTAGTAACTAATGCAAAAATTTTAACTAGAAAAGATTTTGAAATTAGACCTGATTTCAAATAATCATGTCCTTCTTAAAATAAAGTTGCTAATGAATTGATTAGCGCAAATAATTAGGCTGTTCTACCTAATTTTTAGAAGGATATATAGTGTAAAAAGATGCTCAATTTGATTTTGAGAACTAAATCGAGAAATCTGAATTGATTGCGGATGAATTGAAATGGTCACATATTTGATTTTTATTTTTTATTCAAAAAACCTACAAAATTCTAAGGAATTGGGAAGCAAAGTAAATTAACGTGGAACTTGTGGAATTGTGGGCAATTACAAAAAAGTCTAGTTCACTTTCCACAACACTTTCATAGTAAATGTGATATATATATCCAAAACAAAATTAAACAAGAAATTGTATTTTTTTTATTTAAAAAACAAATTCACGTGAAGAGAAGAGTTTTAGCAAAGAATAATTTAGAATGCCCAATTAATTTGATATGGCCCACTTTAGGGCTTAGGATAAAGACCTGTATGGCTGATAAACCAAGGTTCTTGGATAATTCAAAAGGTAGACCCCAACTCCTCTGGTTGTGTTGTTGTAATTTGCACGAGAATCAAAGATATAAGTAGGGCGGTGCATGCACCATAGCAAAAGACAAGTGTGCCCCATGACACGTCTTAATCGGACACCCGGGCACTCGTCCTTGTGGGGTCCAGCCAGTCATCCCAATGCGGCAATGCCCTGCCCTCCGTTAACCAGAATTGAGAAAACGTCACTCTTTTCATTAGGAACCATGCAACACTAACACGTTTCTGTTATGAGCATCAGTCATTTTCATGCAAAGTCAGTCATCATAGTTAACGTCTCCTTCAGAAAAGTCTACCTAATGTCCACGTCCACTCCATTATTCCATTTAATAACACGTTTTCATGTGATGGTTTTTAACTGGTTGAGATCGTGTGATGTATAATGCATGGTTTTTGTTAAAAGAATTTTAGACAAAGAAAATAGGAGTGTAAACGATATTCAAATGACGTAAACAGTCGAATTCAAATATATGATTTATGATTTGTACCGGGCTAAATAGTTCCGACCTTTGCGTCTGTATCTTTTCGACTTTTGCGTCTGTCTTTTCGACGGTAATTCGAGACTCCTCGTTTTTGCTTTTATTTTCTTATTTTCCAAGTCCCTAGACAAAAGTCTAGACCTGTTTATGGGCCGGGTAGCCCGACGGCCCGGCCCGGCCCAGCCCGCACCCTGGTCGGACTTGGTCATATAATTAGTCCCGTGGGTCTGACCTCAGGCTTAACATAGTAAGCTCGACTGTGTTTCGGGCCGGGTTCGGGATTTGTCAAAAAAGCCCGGCCCGGCCCGACTCAGTATTATATATTTTATAAAATATATAAATAATATAATATTTATTAAAATATATATTTATAATTTAATATATATATATATATATATATTATTCTTTTCTTTATAATTTCAATCTATCTCTCTCTCTATTCAGCTGCTTCAACATTAATAATAATAATAGTATAGGCTAAATTTTGGGCCCGGGCCCAGGCTCGGGCTTCGGACTTTTTATGAGGGCCGGGCTCGGGCTCAAGTTGTAGGCCCGATGGTCGGATTGGACTCGGACTCGGGCCTTAAAAAAATTTGTTAATACACAGTAAAAGCCCGGCCCGGCCCATGAACAAGTCTAGACAAAACATGCTATATTGATAATAAGCCATCGGATGGTCGTGTATTGGGTCTTTGCACATCAAGAAGCTACTACTGATTTTGTTTTTACTATGAGTCACTGTTTTTTCATTGGGAGTCACTGTGACTCAAGTCACAGTGTCCTCACGTAAAATGGAGAAAGACAAGAAAAGCGAGGCTTCAAAGGGAAAGAGGTTCAACGGCATGAAAACACCTTGCATGCAAGGAAAGAGCCTTCCAAAAGTAATCTCTTACGATGACCTAGTGCTCGCGAAAACAGATCTAACTAATCAATTTTCAAAAGCGATAACCTCAGCAACAGCAACAGAGCACCAAGTACCTTCTTTTGGCCCAGTCAAGGAAGCACTTGATCTCACCGACCTAACCTTGAAAGGGAGAATATTCCCTAGTCAATCTGGCAGTATACATTAAAGAACTATGGAGTATTCATACTTCAATTTCAATCAAATTTATTGATAACGGCAACATTGAATTCATCTTCGAGCAACCTACAGACAAAACAACAGCCTTGGAAGGAGGTCCGTGGTTCTATAAGTCTAGTTGGATATTGCTCGAAGAATGGTCAAACTCTGCTACTGGAGCAGTTGAGAAAGTATGGTCTTAGCGAGTTTGGTTGCAGATTCACATGATCCCGCGAAGCATGGTAGATGACACAAGGATCTGTTTTTTGGAAAATTTTGCAAGAAAAGTTCTACCAAATCAAGAAAAAATCAGCTCCAGTCATCTAACCCGTGGACTCTACGTCCGAAAGAAGATCATCACCAATCTACAGGAACCACTCTATATAGGTCACTTCATCATTTTCTTAGGGAAACCTATCTGGCTTCGCTACTACTATGAGCAACTACCACGGGTTTGTGCAAACTGTGGATTAGTGGGGCACGTCTAGTACAACTGCAAACGAAGGGACCAAACAATCAACAATTACAAGGCTTTCCTTGAGAATCGTACAATCAACTACCCAGGAGACTAATTAAGAGCGAAACACAAGCAAGATGTGCCACTTAAAATACCAACTTTTTCTACTCAGCAGCATGCTCCAGAATCATGCAAAACTAGGCATAGTGACCATGGCTCAGATGAAGACACTAAAAATGAAGACCGATGTCCTCACAAGCGCAGATGCCTCAACATCTCCGGTGAAGGACACCAGCAAAACAACAATGCCATAACTTTAAACAACGTAGTACGTGGTGATGAAGGGGTCGAACCCACAGGGAAGCAAGAATAAATTTTTTTGTTCCAAATAAATAAAATGAAAGTGGATCTATGATTTGCAGAAAATCAGAAAATAAAATTTTTATTAATGCTGAAATTAAAGGTTCAGAATTAGACAAGACAATAATTTATGTTCAGAAATTAAAGAACACTGAAATCAATAAAAGAAATAAATAAAAGTGATCCAAAATTCAGATCCAGTAGTGGTAGCTGTCTGGGAAGACGAAGTATAAGCTTTCTCCTTCCGTTCAACCCTCGAACCCCTCGAGACACTTTAGCCTTGAACTGGACGAATTCAGATCTACAAAACACACAAACAAAAAGAAATTAAATCTAAAAGATTGCTATAATAAAATTAACAAAAAAGAAAATAAAGAAAATGAAAAGGATGGCTAATCAGATCTAGTGGCGGTAGTTGCAGATTGGTTGGACTGCTTGTAGGAACCCCTCCTAACAAGATCTGGGCGTCTTTTCCTTCTATAACCCTTGAACTCCTCAAGAAACCTTACCCTTGTGAACTGGGTGAATTGACCAACCCCTTCTCCAAGGCCCTTGGGGTCCTTTTTATAGAGAAGGGTGGACAAAACTAGGATTAGAGAGGAAGAGATGGGCAGCTCTTGGGTATATGCAGAAATATGGGTGCCCTAGGGTTTGAGAATGGAGGGTTAGGATTGTTCTAAGGAGATCCTAAGGCTGAAAAAGAGGAGGAGAGGGTGCCCAATATTATGTAGGGATGAGATTTGAGCGCCCAGAATGAAGGGTGCAGATTTGGGTGCTTATAACTGGAGAAAGGTGATCGGTTGGTGTGATGTGGCACCCTAAGGTGATTGGTTGAGGTTTCAGGAGTGAGGTGTAAGGCTAGGATGCTGTCTAGGGAGAGATCTAAGGGTATGAGGGGTTGCTAAGGCTTGGATGGTTAAGATTAGAGGTTAGGAGAGAGTGGAGGGCGGAGATTTGATAGTTAGGGGCGGCTAGGGTTTGTTAGAAGTGAAAAGAATGAGTGGGGAGGCGCCCTAGGGTTTGCTAAGGAGAGGGGAGTATTCTAATACAGTAGGAGGGGCACCTATCTGGGTTTGGCAGATAGGAGGCGCCCTCCTGTGCTCAGTTTTTCATAGAAACACCCCCTCTCTCAGCTGGAACTCACACTAGCTTCCTAAAAATTGCATTTCAGCCCTGAAACTTCCCCAGTTTTCCCCAGGATTTGCACAGGGACCCTCAGAGGTCGCAATATTGAATTTAACTGGGAAAATGGCACATTTTGACTATTCTAAGGCCTAGGTAACCCTAAAATGATGCCCGTTAAGGCATCAAAATACAGAGTTATCATACCCCCCAACTTGATCATTGCTAGTGCCTTAGCAATGCAGCCTTAAAATTACACTGAGTATAAAAGAAAATAATTTCCATTACAAGATCGTTCCTAACAAAATTAGCCAAGTATCCTAATTCCAGAATTCTCAAACTTTGTATAGATCAATATTGGATTTAAGGGGTAAAATCATCCCTCTTTGAACATTATAGAAATTTGCCTTAAAAATCTTATATACCCTTCCATTTGCCGACTGTCTCAAGCACGTCACACGATATCGATAATAACTTTTTTTCTCTATCTCTAATCCTCCCCTTCTCCATGTATATCACTTCTTCTTCTCCTTATAGAACTCTATCTCTTCATGTACCTATCAATATTGGATAATCATCAATAAGAACATATACATGTTTTCTCTCATTCTTCGATATCATTCTACATAATGTAATATTTTTATCATTTCTAATTTGAATTAGATTTATTTATTAATAGTTGCTCAATATTCAAAGCCATCTAAATCCAATGCAAAAGACTTGATTCAAACCTATACTATTAATAATATAATATTTTGATAACATTTTGTTTGATTTATTTATTAATTATTGTTCAATATTCAAATCCATCTAAATTCAATGTGTATGATTTGATTCAAATCTGCAATATTAACAAATCAAATTTTAAGCATAAAATTAAAAATAACAAACATTAGGTTCTTAGTGTGTCTTATATATAATCCCGATCCAATTTATATGCAACATTAGCCCAATCACCAATGCCAATTTCAGTTTGTGCCACTAAAATTTATTGGAAAGTTCCTAAAGAAGTTCTTAATCAATTTCCTGTATGGAAGCAATGAACTCAGGGATTAAAGACCATGTGCACATAGTGCTGCTCTACATGTATTGCAATCATCCTTAGCAAGCACATGGGCAACCATGCATATTACCAACAATTAACAAATATCTCGCAGAAAAATCCTACAATGGGTAATAATAAAGTTAATTTGCCAAAAGCTCATTAGTGCAAACATTGGTAGGTGCCATTAGGTTCATCTCACGAGGTGTATCCTGTAGTGGAATCGCGTTCGTCTTGCATATGCTTCGGCCCAGACTTTTCTTCGTGGTTGAGTGGCGAAGCTATTGGGGTCTCATCTCTGGCTGGGAAAACCGTGTAGTTGGGTTCAGAGAAGCCGAGTACATGCCTCGTGCCCAAATGGGTTGCTGCATCGAGGCTGTCCCCCATACAGGTCGCGCGAGACGAGAGTCTTCTTTACGCGGGATGGATGCTCTGAGTGATCCGGTCCACGAGTTCATTGGGTCAATGGGTTTGAAACAAAGGGTTGTGGCAAATGGACCCGTCGTTTTGGCCGATGTTGTTTCGTCTCCCCGAGGCTAAGTGTCGAGTGTCACGCCACAGATGGGCAACGAAGGCGGAGGCTTCCCCACCATTGGATCTGGCCGAATCTGGGCCATCTGTTCTCCAAAAATAGGGGCCTTAGTTGTGATTTTTTCTTCGTCATTTGACTCTAGATGCCCTTGCAATCGAGACTCCCACTTCCCAAGCCTTCTACTAACACACTTCATCTAGTTCCTTCCAACCTTTGTCTTTAGGTAACACCTTAGCCTAACGTCAGGTTCCAATTCTAGCCCCAAGTGTTATGAGCTTCCCGACCTTTTGGAGGGGAGTTCTCTTCGAACTCCTACTCCTCTTAGCTACAATTTGGGGCCATTGATTGCCAAGGTCCCCCCTCGGTAAGAGGTGGAGGAGCTGAAGGACAGGGTAGCTTCTGGGTGTGCCGAGGCAGTGACCCTCCTCTAGCCAAGGGGGACCAGGTCCCTGAGCACAATCCGAGGGGGGGCAATGGAAAGCGTTGCCCGAGGGGTGGCCCTAGCCAATTTACCACGTTCGGAGTTTGATAGTACTCTGGACGTGAACCAAGTGAAGGCCCTAGCTAGGCGCTTCTGCATACCTCGATCCTACTCACTATGAGTACCCGACGTTGGTGATCGTCCGTGGACTCCCGACCTTAAGTTCCATCTTCACCCTCTAATTTTTGAGTTGTCAAGGTGGTATGGGATCACCATCAGCCAGCTTGTCCCCAATGCCCTCCAAACCACGCTAGCCATGTTGGTAGTGGCTAGGCTTCAAGACGTGGAGCTGATGCCTAAATTATTTCATGCTTTGTTCATGCCAAGGAAGCACACCTCCAAAGCTAGCATGTATTACCTTCAACCTCAGAAGGGTAAGCCTGCTAATAACCCCTCGTTCGTCCACAATTGGAAGGGCAAGTTGTTTTTTATTTATTGTCCCGAGGGTTGGTTGTTTAGGTCAAGGTGGGGAGAAGCCTATACGACAGTGGAGAGGTGCCCCCCACACTTCAAAACGAGGAGGCCACTGACATAGCCCACCTACTCATGCTGGGAAAGGTCAAGGCCAAGCCTTTGGGGGAGGAGGAGTTCCCCTTGGTGTACGCAGGGCTCAGCCCTGCCCCCATCGGTAGGAGAGGTCCTGTAGTCTCTTAACACATTCCCATCATCTTCCTTAGCTTACTAACTTTTGTTTTTTGCCTATTTGCAGAGGTTCCCATGGACGCAAAGAAGATGTTGTTGGAGAGCGTTCGTGCCAGGAAGAAGGCCCAAGGGGGCAGCAGTCCAGGAGGGCAGGCGCCGAAGAAGCCTGCCGAGGGAGCACCCACAAGGGGTGACTGGTGTGTCCGGAAGTGTGTCATTAACCACTTTGGAACACTAGTTTAAAATTTATAAATTTTTTTTCCGATTCTCAAACAAATACTAATGCAATAAATCGGTGAGAACGGGTCGTATCCACAGAGAAGTGAGGGAAAAATTAATACATACTCAAATCAGGACAAGAGAACACAAGATGGAAGTGTAGAAATATAAAAATTAATTAATTAAACTAAGGAAAATATAGAATTCGGACAATACTGAAAGTTAAAAGTGTAGAAACATAAATAAATACAAAAATAAAAAACGAAAGAAACAAAAAAAAATCTATAATCCAAATAGAGGTAGAAGTCTCCAGGTCTCTCCTTTGATCTTCGAACTTCTCGAGCTAGACCTTCTGTCTTACCTGGCTGACTTGCAGATCTGCAGAAAAATAATGAAAATCAAACGGAATGAAAAAAAATTGCAAAAAGGAAATAACGGAACTGGAAATGAAAGAACAAAAATTAAAACTAAAACTAATGTAAAATGGTTGGGATCCAATTCCAGAGGTGGCAGTAGTGGTGTTGGTGAACTGCAAGTAGGAACCCCTCCTCTTGCTTGGGTGTCCTCTTCCTCTACCCTTGAACTTCTCAAGATCAGCCTTTCATCTTACTTGGGGCAGAATCCAACCCCTTCTCAAGAGCTCTTGGGTCCTTTTAATAGAGAAGGGTGGATATAATTGGGATTAGAGAGAAAGAAGGGGGCAACAACTGGGTTTTAGCAAAGATATGGGTGCCCTAGTGTTTCTAATGGAGGGTTAGGATGGGTTTGGGGTGATCTTAAGGCAGAGAATACAAGGAGATGGCACCCAATATTATGTAGGGCTGAGATTTGGGTGCCTAGAAATAGATGGTGGAGATTGAGGTGCCTAGGGTTGAAAGTTGGAGATTAAAAGAAGTGAGTGGCACCGTAGAGTGGATTGTTGAGATAGAAGATGGAATGGAGGGTTGAGATCTAGTGCTTAGGGGCTGAATGGTGAGGATTAATAGTTAGGTGGCACCCTAGGGTTTAAAAGCTGCAAAAAGAGTGCCCTAGAATGAGTGGTTGAGATTAAAAGATGTGGAGGATGGAGATTAAACACCTTGGGGCGGTTAGGGTTTGGTAAGAGTAAAAAGAATGGGTTTAAAGGTGCCCTAAAGTTTGCTAAAGCAAGGGGAGCATGCTAATACAATAGGAGGGGCGCTAAACTGGGTTTAAGTTGGATGCCCTTAAGTGGATTAACGGAAAGACAAAATAAACCCAACAAATGCAACTAATTAAAATGCATAAATAATTATTTCTAAAGTGCAATTCAGCAAGATAACATAAAAGAATAAAATAAACTAAGCACAATAAGCAATTAACATAATAATAAGAAAGAAAACCTAACAAATTCACAACTAAGAAGATAATTTTAGCAATGAAATAAACCTATATGATGCATGCCCTACAATATGAAACCCTAAATGTTGGGATGTGGTGTGTCCGGAAACGCCTCGTTAAACACTTCGGAGCACTAGTTTAAACATTTATAATTTTTTCGACTCTCAAACAACTACTAATGCAGTAAAGGGATGAGAACGGGTCGTATCCATAGGGAAGGGAGGGAAAAATTAATATACACTCAAATTCAGACAAGAGAGCACAAGAGGGAAGTGCAGAAATATAAAAATTATTTAATTAAACTGAGAAAAATATAGAATTCAAATAGTTTTGAAAGTTAAAAGTGTAGAAACATAAATAAATTCAGAAATAAATTAACAAAAGAAATTGAATAAAAATCTATAATCTGACCAGAGGTATCAGTCTCCGGACCTCTCCTTTGACTCTTGAACTTCTTGAGGTAGGCCTTCCGTCTTACCTAGCCGAATTGCAGATCCGTAGTAAATAAAACAAAGATCAAACAGAATGAAAATAAATTACAGAAAATAAATAACGAAATTGGAATTGAAAAAACAAAAATTAAAACTAAAATAAAGTAAAAGTGGTTGGGATTTGATTCTAGAGGTGGCAGTAGTGGTGTTAGCAAACTGCAAGTCGGAATCCCTCCTCTTGCTTGGGCGTCCTCCTCTTCCTCTACCCTTGAACTTCTCAAGATCAGCCTTTCATCTTACATGGGGGCCGAATCCAACCCTTTCTTAGGAGCTCTTGGGTCCTTTTTATAGAGAAGGGTGGACACAACTGGGATTAGAGAGAAAGAGGGGGCGGTAGTTGGGTTTTAGCAAAGATATGGGCGCCCTAGCATTTCTAATGGAGGGTTAGGATGATTTTGGGGTGATCCTAAGGCCGAAAAGAAAATAAGAGGGTGCCCAATATTATGTAGGGCTGAAATTTGGGTGCCTAGAAATGAATGAAGATTGAGGCACTTAAGGTTGAAAGGTGGAGATTAAAAGAGTTGGGTGGCATCCTAGAGTGGATGGCTGAGATAGAAGATGGAGTGGAGGGCTGAGTGATAACTCTGCATTTGGATGCCTTAAGGGCATCAATTCATGGGCATTTTAGGCCTTAGAACAGTCAAGATGTGCCCTTTTTCTAGTGAAATGCAATGTTGTGGCCTCTAAGGGTCTCTTTGCAAATTCTGGGGAAAATTGGAAAGTTTTCATGACTAAAATGAAGGTTTAGGGAAGCTGGTGTGAAGTCCAGCTAAGAGAGCGGGTGTTTTTGTGAAAAACTAAGAGCAGGAGGGCACCTCCTAGCTGCTAAACCCAATTTGGCGCCCCTCCTACTGTATTGGCATGCTCCCCACGCCCTAGCAAGCCCTAGGGCACCTTTTAACCATTCTTTTCACTCTTAAGAAACCTTAGCCGCCCCTAACTGTTAAATCCTCACCTTCCATCTCTTCTAATATCCACCATCCATTCTAGGGCACTCTTTTTTTAGCATTTTAACCCTAAGAGCCACCTAACTTCTAATCTTCACCATTCAACCTTTATCCATTAAATCTTAGCCATACATAATATTGGGTGCCTTCTCCTTTTCTTTTTAGCCTTAGGATCACGTTAGAACCATCCTAACTCTTCATTCTAAAGCCTAGGGCGCCCATATTTTTGCTAAAACCCAACTGCCACCACCTCTTTCTCTTTATTCTCAATTATATCCACCCTTCTTTATAAAAAGGACCCTAGGGGCCCTGGAGAAAGGGTTGGTCAATTCACCCAGGTAAGAAAGAGGTTGATCTTGAGAAGTTCAAGGGTAGAGGAAGAGGAGGATGCCCAGGCAAGAGGAGGGGTTCCTACTTGCGGTTCGACAACACCACTATTGCCACCTTGGATTTGAATCCCAACCACTTTTTTCTTCAATTTTAGAATTACTTTTTATTCTTTAATTTCCAGTTCATTTTTCCTTCCTACAAATTTTACTTTTATTATATTTAATTTGTACTTTATTACTTTTCTGCAAATCTGAAATTCGACTAGGTAAGACGGAAGGCCCAACTCGAGAAATTTGAGAGTCGAAGGAGAGATCCGGAGACTACTACCTCTGATCGGATTCTTAGACATTTTTATTTTGTTCCTTTTATTTATTTGTTTCTGTTATTTATTTATTTTTAAGCACTTGTTATTCTCAATACTATTCGAATTTGGTTTTAATGAATTCTATTTTTTTAATTAATTAATTTTCTATTTCTGCAACTCCCCTTTGTGTTCTCTCTCTCGATCTAAGTACATAATTATTTTTCCCCAACTTCCATGTGGATATGACCCATTCTCATCACTTTACTATGTTACTAGTTGTTTGAGAATCGGAATAAAATTAAAAATGTAGAAACTGGTGTTCTAGAGTGTTTAACGACATGCTTCCAGACACACCACTGAGATCTAGTGGTTAGGGGTTGAATGGTGAGGATTAGCAGATAGGTGGCGCCCTAGGGTTTAAAAATACAAAAAAGTGTGCCCTAGAATGAGTGGTGGTGATTAGAAAAATTGGAGGGAGGAGATTAAACAGTTGGGGGTGGCAAGGGTTTGCTAAGGATGAAAAGAATATGTTAAAAGGAGCCCTAAGGTTTACTAAGGAGAGGGGAGCATGCTAATACAGTAGGAGAGGGGAGCATGCTATTAGGTTAAAAGGCCCTCCTGTTCTCAGTTTTTCACAAAAATACCCCCTCTCTCAGCTGGACTTCACACCAGCTTCCCAAAAACTGCAATTCAGCCATGAAACCTTCCGAGTTTTACACAAAATTTGCACAAAGACCTCAGATGTCACAACATTGAATTTAACTGGAAAAGGGCACACTTTGACTATTCTAAGGGCGAAAATACCGCTGAAAAGATGCCCTTAAGGCATCAAAATGCAAAATTATCACACCCCCCAACTTAACCATTGCTAGTCCCTTAGCAATGCAGCCTTAAAATTAAACTAATCATAGAGATCATTTCCATCTCAAGATCATCCTTGGCAAAATTAGTCAAGCATCCTGATTCCAGCATTCTCAAACTTTGTATAGATCGTTATTGGGCTTAAGTGGTAAAACTGTCTTACTTTGAATACTACAGAAACTTGGCTTAAAAATCTTATTTACACTTCCATTTGCAGACTGTCTTGATAAGCTGAGATTGATTTTTAAAATCAGACATGTATTCTTCTTATCATTTTTTACAATGGATATGTACCCCTGAACTTGATTTGCACACTTATTTTTATTGTTATCTTCCACCGTTTCATGCAAATCTCGACACTTGCCTTAGGTGAAGAGACATAGTTACTAAGTGGTAGGTGATTGTCTTTGGCATTCCTTTCCCCATTTGACACAAACCTCGACACCTGACTTAGGTGAAAAGACCCGGTTACTTAGTCTAGAGTATCCATTGACCTTTTATTATCTCTTTCTCTCTCTCTCTCTCTCTTTTGCAACACTATTCAGGGTAATCCACTGTCTCTTAATAATTTGAAAATTTTGTGTCTAATTTCTCAATCTTTCTCTTTTATCTTGGCAAGGGCAAACTTGGGAGTATTTTCCAATTTCTAAACGGTTTTGACAATATTCAAATAAGACCAATTTTTACTCCAATCACTTGCTACCAATTTCTATAAAATTCAATATTCTTTTATCAATTTCCTCAACTTCTTCTGTTTGGGAATCACTTTTAACGGAAAAATTTTACAAATTTTTAAAAACTTTGAAATTTTAATTCTACATTTCTAAAGGCTTAGCTTCTCATTTTTTTTTCAATTTTTCTCTCTCTCTTTCCTTACCCCCAATTTAAATGTCATTGTCCCTAATGGCATGATTAGAATGATGCAAAACAAGGATTTGGGCCAAAGGGAACAATGAATAGTGTTTTCCTAAGGGGTTCAAGGTCTGTCACCTGGTCTCGAATCAAGAAAAGAAACAATAGTTCTAACACTACAAACAAAAATCAACTAAAAACTTCGTTGGGTTGCCTCGCAACCAGCGCTAAGTCTAACGTCTTCAACCGGACACATTCATGCGTTGTTCCCATCTATACTCCCTGACTCGCTTTTATCTTCCAATAGACAAGGTTCAAATTGGTCTAACCACGAGGTAGATAGGGCATCTAAAAGATCATTAACTATATCCACCTTGCACTCATCTTCCCCTAGCTTTGGATACTTAGAGGCACTAAAAATGTTTAACCGGACTTTCTGCTCCCCTAATGAAATGTCCATTTCTCCAGATTTACAGCTGATATTTATATTGGTCAATGCTTGAAATGGACATCTTAAGAATACCAGGATGTGGTTCATTTCCTCGATTAAGGTCATATCTGGGATGATGAAATCTAGTAGGAAGTGACAACCCTCTAGCCTGATAATGACGTCCTCAATAACACTTCGAGGGGTCTTGATTGACCAATCAGCGAGTTTTAGAATTACCGGATTAGGTTCTAACTTGCCGATCCTGAACCTATCATGAATGGATGGAAAGCATATTTATACTGACCCCAAGATCCAATAGAGCATGATCGAATGTGACTTCAGAGATGACACAACTTATGAGAGGAGCATTAGGATCTTTCATATTTCGGGGAAGTTGGTTTAGGAGAGCTACACTAACATCTTCCAAGAGCATCATTTTTTGTGGGGCAAATCGTGTCTCCACCATTTGAGTATACAACTTTTTCAAGAACTTGGCATAGGCTGGGATATGTTGGATCGCGTCAAGAAGAGGAAAGTTAATATGGACTTCCCTGCTCTCCTCGTTGCAAGTCTCTTTCTTCTTTAACATCGGCCTGACTATGAGTGCAATTGGAAAGGGAACTACAAGTTGGTTCATTATGGGCTCTTCTTCTAAGTTTTCCTTTCCTATTTCTTCTCCCCCCAACTTAGGGTCTTTCGGCTCCTTTTCTTCTTCTTTAATTTTCTTCTTCTCACATGCGCCCTCTAACATCACCCCACTCCCTAAGGTTGTAATAGCCTTGGTATTTTCAAGCTGAGGGTCCTTAGGAGGTGGTTGAATCTGCTATGGAAGAAAAACCGGTGGTTGATTTCTAGGGTTTGCAACCGGTTGACTCGGTAGTTGCCCTACTCCTCTCATCTTCTTGACTTCGGCTAGCTGTCCTATTCGGCTCTCTAATCTATCGATGGACTGCTACTGATTTAGGAGCAGCTATTGAAGCTGCATGAATTGATCATATATTGTACGAGTCTGAGGAGGTTGAGGCTAAGCTTGACACAGTTGAACCAGTTGGTTCCTAGGGTACACCTGCTGGAATGAACTTTGTACTTGGGGCCTCTAAAATTGCTAGGCCATGGAGTTAGATGGATGATGATTCTGTTGGGACTGTGTGTGGGTTTGACATGGTTGAGCTAGTTGAGTCCCAGGGTAATCTTTGTATTCCCAGTGGGTCTGGGCTTCAGACCCTTGAGAGTGCCAATCTAGCAAGGGGTTTTCTTGGACTTGGGCCCTATAAGTGAAGTTTGCCAGATTTTCCCACCCAGGGTTATATGGATTAAAGAATGGGTTAGCCTTGGGTTGGAAAAATCTATTGGCCACATATACTTGGTTTGGACTGATTGGTTGACATGGGCTTGCCGTAAGGCACTAGCTAACATAACGAGTCGGGCATGCAAAGATGGAACAAAATGGATAGGATGACAAGGTTGGGTATGGGCCACTTTTTTGACGATATGCAAGGACTTGGTCAATTCTATGGACTATCTAGGACTTGTCCAGTTGTTGGGATACATGGTTCCAATCTATCTATTGCTCAGGTTGGAAGTAGTTTTTCATTCCACAAACTCCGGCCATTGAATTTATTTTATCTTATTTTGTTTTAACCCCATTTTTCTTCTTGTTGAAATTTGAAATTTAATTTCAATTTTGGATTTTGAAACTTAAATTCTTGAAATTCAAATTCAAATTTGATTTCTTTTTAATTTTTGGTTTTTTATTTTCTCTTTATTTTTGAAATTTGAAATTTAAATTCAAATTTGATTTTTTTTATTTTTTTGTTTTTTATGAAATTCGAAATTTAAATTTTTGAAATTTAAATTCAAATTTAGATTTTGAAATTTAAATTCCTAAAATTTGAATTTATAAAATATTAAATAAATGCAAGTGAATCAACCACACAACCTAGGACCTAGGGTTTCCTAAACTAGTGGTTCAACCAATGTGAATCCATTTAGGTTCATTTGGAATTAGACCACTTTCTTTGTTTGCTAGGTAAGGGGTGGGGATGTGGGAAGCTCCCCTTGCTCTCGCAAGGACCTAATTATGTAACCACAAAACCCGCTTTGGCGTAGCCGTTTAACCTCTTTCCTTAGACACCAACTGTTGGTTATGGAAAGTAATTACAAGCTTCCCTAAAATAGAGCACACCTTTGAACCAAGTGTGAGGCTCCCTAAAGGATATTGCTATCTAAATTTTAAATTAGGGTTAGGGTGAACTGTACATGAAGGGTGGTAATTTTTGGGCCATGGAAGGGTGATGAAATCCCCTTAAAATAAACTAAGACCTTGGGGCGCTCTAGGGTTTGGTAAGAGTGAAAAGAATGGGTTAAAAGGAGCCATTGGGCTTGCTAAGGCATGGGGAGCATGCTAATACAATAGGAGGGAAGCCAAACTGGGTTTAGTAGATATGTGACACCATTCTGCTCTCAATTTTTCACAAAACACCCTTCTTTCATCTGGAATTCACACATAAGTTCCCAAAAGTTGCATTTCAACCATGAAAATTTTCAAATTTTGCACAAAATTTTGCACAGAGACCTCACAACATTAAAAATCACTAGGAGAAAAACATAGTTTGACTACTCTAAGGCCGAAAATACCCTAGAATTGATGCCCTTATAGCATTAAAATGCAGAGTTATCACACCCCCAACTTAACCATTGCTAGTCCCTTACCAATGCAGCCTTAAAATTACACTAACCATAAAGATCCTTCCCATCTCAAGATCATCCCTAACAAAATTAGTCAAGCATCCTAATTCCAGCATTCTCAAACTCTATATAGATCGGTAATGGGCTTTAGGGGTAAAACTTGTCTTACTTTGAATATTATAGAAACTTGGTTTAAAAATCTTATATACCCTTCCATTTAAAAATTGTATTGATAAGCTGAGAGTGATCTTTAAAATCAGACAAGTATTCTTCTTGTCATTTTTTTACAGTGGATTTCTACCCCTGAACTTGATCTGCACACTTATTTCAATTGTTACCTTCCACCAATTAATGCAAATCTCGACACTTGCCTTAGGTGAAGAGACCTGATTACTAAGTGTTAGGTAAGTGTCTTTGGCATTTCCCTTTTCCATTTAACGCGAATCTCAACACTTGACTTAGGTAAAGAGACTTGGTTACTAAGTCTAGGGTGTCCATTGATATTTTTCTCCCTCTTTTTTTTTGCAACATTGTTCAGGGTGTCCATTTAAGTGTTTAACGCGAATCTCAACACTTAACAATTTTAAGAATTTTTGTTTAATTTCTCCATCTTTCTCTTCTTATCTTAGTAGGGGTAAACTTGAGAGTATTTTCCAATTTCTAAACAGTTTCGACAATACTCAAGTAAGCCCAATTTTTACTCCCATCACTTGCTACCAATTTCTACAAAATTCAATATTGTTTTATCAGTTTTCTCAAATTTTTCTGTTTAGGAAAAACATTTAATGGAAAGAAATTTTAAATTGTCCAAAGAAGTTTTAATTCTACATAATTAAAGGCTTAGCTTCTCAATTTTTTTTTCAATTTTTCTCTTTCTTTCCTCACCCCCCAACTTAAATGTCATTGTCCCTAATGGCATGGCTAGGATGTTGCAAAAGGACTTGGGCCAAAGGGAACAATTAATAGGTTTTCCTGAGAGGTTCAAGGTCTGTCACCTGGTCTCAAATCAAAGAAAAGAAAAACTTAAATCCTAACAGTCAAAGCATTGAAAACTACGTTGGGTTGCCTCCCGACTAGTTCTATGTATAACGTCTTCAGCTAGACAAATTCATGCACTGTTCGCATCTAAACTCCCTGACCCACTTTCGTCTTCCAACAGACAGGGTTCAGATTGGGCTAACCAAGGGGTAGGCAAGGCATCTAAAAGATTGTCCACTATATCCTCCATGCCCTCATCTTCCCCTAGGTTTGGATACTTAGAGGCAGTAAAAACGTTTAACTAGACTTTCTGTTCACCTAATGAAATGTCCATTTCTCTCGATTTACAATTGATGTTTATATTGACCATTGCTAGAAACGAACATCTTAAGATTATCGGGATATGGTTCAATTCCTCAGTTAGGGTCATGTCTATGATGATAAAATCCAATGGGAAGTGACAACTCTCTACCTTGATAATGACGTCCCCAATAACACTTCAATGAGTCTTAATTGACCAATCAGCAAGTTCTAGAATAACCGGAGTAGGTTTTAACTCACCGATCCTGAACTTGTCATGAATAATGGACGGAAGAAGATTTATACTGGCCCCAAGATCCAATAGAGCCCAATAAAAGGTGATTCCAGAGATGACACAGCTTATGAGAGGAGCATCAGGGTCGTTCATTCTTCAGGGAAGTTGGTTTAGGAGAGTTACACTAACATCTGCCAGGAGCATCTCTTTTTTTGGAGCCGATCGTGACTCCATCATTTGAGTACATAGCTCTTCCAAGAACTTGGAATAGGCTGGGACATGTTGGACCGCATCGAGGAGAGGGAAGTTAATATGGACTTCCCAGCTCTCCTCGTTGCGAGTCTCTTTCTTCTTTCGCACCGGCCCGGCTGTGAGTGCAATTGGAATAGGAACTATGGGTTGGTTCACTAAAGGCTCTTCCTCTAAATTTTTCTTTTCTTTTTCTACTCCCCCCAACTTAGGGTCTTCTCGTTCCTTTTCACTAACTCTCTTTTTCTCGCACGGGTCCTCTAAAATCCTCCCACTCCTTGAGGTTATAATAGCCTTGGTATTTTCAGGCTGAGGGTTCTTAGGTGGTGGTTGAATTTGTTGTGGAGGAAAACCCAATGACTGATTTCTAGGATTCACAACCGGTTGACTTGGTAGCTTTCCGACTTCTCTCCTATTCTTGGCTTCGGCTAGCTATACTATTCGGCTCTCTAATCTGTCGATGAACTGTTGCTGACTTAGGATCAGCTACTGAAGCTGCATGAATTTGGTCATCTACTATACGGGCTTGAGAAGGTTGTGGGTGAGCCTGATAAGCTTGAGCCAGTTGATCCCTAGGGTACATCTGTTGAAATTGGTTCTGTACTTGTGGCCTCTGAAATTGTTGGGCTTTGGAGTTAGATGGATGGTATTGTTTTTGGGACTGTGTATAGGTTTGACATGGTTGAGCTGATTGAGTCCCAGGGTAATCATTGTACTCCCAATGAATCTCGGCTTCAAACCATTGGGAGTGCACATCTGGCAGGGGGGCTTCTTGGACTTGAGCCCTATAAGTGAAGTTGGACTGATTTTCCTACTTAGGGTTATATGAGTGAAAGAATGGGTTAGCATTGGGTTGGAAAAATCTGTTGGCCGCATGTACTTGGTCTAGAATGACTGTCGACATGGGCTCACCACAGGGCACTGGCCAACATGATGGGCCGGACTTGCACAAATAGAACATGAGGGATAGGATGACAAGGTTGGGTATGCGCTACTTTATTGACAATATGCAAGGACTTGGTCAATTCTATGGGCCATCCCATTAATCTTGTCCAGTTGTCAAGACACATGATTCCAATCTTTCTATAGCTCAGGTTGGAAGTAGTTTTTCATTCCACACACTCTGACCATTGACTTCATTTTCTCTTATTTTGTTTTAACCCCCCTTTTTCATTTTTTTTAATTTGAAATTTAAATTTTGAATTTTAATTTCAAATTTAGATTTTGAAAGTTAAATTCTGCAATTTAAATTCAAATTTGATTTTTTTTTTATTTTTTATTTGAAATTTAAATTTCAAATATAGATTTTGAAATTTAAATTCAAATTTGAATTTTTAATTTTTTTAAAATGCAAGCAAATCAACCACACGACCTAGGGCTGACCTAGGGTTTCCTAAACTAGTGGTTTAACCAATGTGAATCCTTTTAGGTTCACTTGGAATTACACCACTTCCTTTGGTTAGCTAGGTAAGAGGTGGGGATGTGGGAGGCTCACCTTGCTCTCGCAAGAACCTAATTAAGTAACCACAAAACCCGCTTTGGCGTAGCGGTTTAACCTTTTTCCTTAGACACCTACCGCCGGTTATGGAAAGTAATTACAAGCTTTCCTAAAATTCAGCACACCTTTGAACCAAGTGTAAGGTTTCCCTAAAGGATCTTTCTATCCAACTTTGAAATTAGGGTTTTGGGTAAACCGCATGTGAAGGGTGGTGATTTTTGGGCCAAGGAAGGTTGATGAAGTCCCCATCTTATCTTATTTAAGTTGGATGCCCTTAAGTGGATTAACGGAAAGACAAAATAAACACACAAATGCAACTAAATACAATGCATGAACAATTATTTGTAAAGTGCAATTTAGCAAGATAACATAAAAGAATAAAATAAACTAAGCACAAAAATCAATTAAAATAATAATAAAAAAGAAAACCTAACACATTCACAACTAACAAGATAATTTCAGCAATTAAATAAACCTATATGATGCATGCCCTAGAATATGAAACCCTATGCAATACTTTCAAAAATATTAATTAATTTTTTTATAATGTTTCTTATTTTTTTATTTTTTACTTATTTTTTAATTTTTATTTGAAATTCGAAATTTTAAATTTAAATTTCCAAATTTTAAATTCAAATTCAAACTCAGATCTGAATTAAAATTAAAATTTAAATTCAAATTCAAAAATTTGGACAATTTCCTTGTTAACAATTATTTATTCAATTAAATAACTAAAAATAAGGAAATTAAATAAGGAAACAACTAATTATAACAAACAGAAAATAAAGAAATAATTATGCTAAAATAAATTAACTACTACCAAAATAAATTCTAGCAAGAAATTGCTTTTCTAAAAATTAAACCAAAAATAAAATAAACAAAAGAAAATTATGCGGCAATAAATAAAATAAAGAATTTTTTTATCTGAAAATAAAAAAACTAACCTAAGAAAACATAAATTCGAACAAGGAATTAAATTACAGAAGAAAATATATCTAGAAACAAAATGGAAGAGAAATAATACTAAAAAATTTAAATCGGATCTAGAAAAAAATTAATTAAAATTTTGAAAATCTATTCTACAAAAGAAGAGTTCGAAAATAAAAATAAAAAAATCAAAAATAAAATGGGACGACTACACCTGAAACACAATCCAATTAATCTTCTCTTCTCTTCTTTCCTGTAGTTCTGCATTGCTCCGGTACCCCACCTTTTGCTATTCCGTCCTACAAAATCAAACAAAAGTAAGAATTAGATTGAGATAACGAATCAAGTAATAAAATGAAAATAAAAAAATAATGAAACAGATCTGGATAAAGTAATAAAAATTTTTCTCCGTGCTTCCCAGTAACGGCGCCAAAAACTTGATGTGTCCCGAAGCATGTCGTTAACCACTTCGGATCACTAGTTTAATATTTATAAATTTTTTTTTGATTCTCAAACAAATACTAACCCAATAAATGGGTGAGATTGGGTTGTATCCATAGGGAAGAGAGGGAAAAATTAATACATACTCAAATCCGGACAAGAAAACACAATAGGGAAGTGCAGAAATACAAAAATTAATTAATTAAACTGAGGAAAATATAGAATTCGAACAATACTGAAAGTTAAAAGTTTAGAAACAAAAATAAATAAACAAAATAAAAATTTGTAATCTGATCAGAGGTAGAAGTCTCTGGATCTCTCCTTTGACCCTCGAACTTCTCGAACTAGGCCTTCTGTCTTACCTAGCGGAATTGTAGATCTGCAGAAAAGAAAACGAAGATCAAATGGAATGAAAATAAATTGCAAAAACGAAATAACAGAACTGGAAATGAAAGAACAAAATTTAAAACTAAAACTAATGTAAAATGGTTGGGATCCGATTCTAGAGGTGGCAGTAGTGGTGTTGGCGAATTGCAAGTCGGAACACCTCCTCTTGCATGGGCATCCTCCTCCTCCTCTACCCTTGAACTTCTCAAGATCAGTCTTCCGTCTTACCTGGGGGCAGAATCCAACCCCTTCTCAGGAGCTCTTGGGTCCTTTTTATAGAGAATGGTGGATACAATTGGGATTAGAGAGAAAGAAGGGGGAGGCAGTTGGGTTTTTACAAAGATATGGGTGTCCTAGGGTTTTTAATGGAGGGTTAGGATGATTTTGGGGTGATCCTAAGGCTGAGAATAGAAGAAGAGGGCGCCCAATATTATGTAGGGTTGAGACTTGGGCACCTAGAAATAGATGGTGGAGATTAAGGAAACTAAGGTTGAAAGGTGGAGATTAAAAGAGGTGGGTGGCAACCTAGAGTGGATGGCTGAGAGAGAAGATGGAATGGAGGACTGAGATCTAGTGGTTAGGGTCTGAATTGTGAGGATTAATAGTTAGGTGGCGCCCTAGGGTTTAAAAACTGCAAAAAGAGTACCCCAGAATGAGTGGTTGAGATTAAAAGATGTGGAGGGTGGAGATTAAACACCTAGGGGCGGCTAGGGTTTGCTAAGAGTGAAAAGAATGGGTTAAAAGGCGCCCTAGGGTTTTCTAAGGCGTGGGGAGCATGCTAATATAGTAGGAGGGGCGCCAAACAGGGTTTAGCAGATAGGAGGCGCCCCCCTGTTCTTAGTGTTTCACAAAAACACCCCCTCTCTCAGTAGGACTTCACACCAGCCTCCCAAATGCTGCATTTTAGCCATGAAAACTTCCCAATTTTGCACAGAATTTGCACAGAGACCCTTAGAGGTCACAACATTGAAATTCACAGGAAAAAGGACACAATGTGACTACTCTAAGGCCGAAAATACCCCCGAATAGATGCCCTTAAGGCAACAAAATGCAGAATTATCCACGAGGGGAAATTTATCTCGGAGAAAGGGGTCGCCAAGGCCCTAGTGAGCAGGGTAGTCCTTTCGAAGGTCCGCTTCGAGATGATATAGAGTGACCTCCAATTAGTCTGTGATGAGGGTCTCTATCATGTGGTTGAGGTGTGCCTTCTCCCTCGTACTTCTTCCTTTCCTTAGCACTTAGTTTTTTCTTGATTGCTATTTAGTTTACTGATGGCGCTCTCCTCAGTGCAGGTCTGTTGTCACTACATTGGCATGGTGGACCGAATGAAACTTCTTTATGAGCACCTGGCTCAGCACGAGAAGATCAACAATAAGCTCTCCATGAAGATGGAAAAGGCGGAGAGTAGCCGAGATCAGGCCTACGCCACCCTCAAGGATGAGCAGTAGCTCCGGCGGACACTAGAGGAGGACCTGAAGGCGGAGATGGCTCGAGTAGAGTGCATGCAGGAGGCCCTGAAGAAGTTCGAGGAGGACAGGGCTGCCCATGACAAGGTTGTAATGGAGGCCCAAAAGCGGTAGCATCAATGGAGGCACAAGCAGTCATACGAGTATTAGAAGAACCTCGCCGACTATGCTGTTCAATCCTACCTAGACGGCATCGAGGACACAAAGAAGCTATTTTGCAAGTGCTGGCGGACTTCAACATTGAGGGGCTGCAAGTGTACTCAAAGTCCCTCGAGTAGAGCGCCCAGGCCCTCGACAGGCCCGTTGATGGAGTCGTGGCCGAGGTTGTTGATGGAGCCGAAGACTCTACCCTCCCCCGATTGTGGTGCTTCATTTTTTTTTACCGAGGTGTCCCTGCCCCTCCCAACGAAGAGATCATCATTCAAAAAGTGGCTCGTAATGGCTCGCTTTAGGTATACGCTCACTTTAGATAGTTGGGGGGTCGAGACTAAGGCATAAGGTGTGTGACCGATGTGCAGTTTTTATAACTCGCTTCCTCCCAAGTGTTTACTTAGGCAAGGCCAAGGTGGCTTGTCGAAGTGTGGAGGAGGGGCCAAGGCAGAGGTGTAGCTCGCCTAGCTAATCTCTTTCCCAAGTGGTTACTTTGGCGAGGCCGAGGTGACAGTCTGGGGAGGTCGTGGTCTCGGGCCAAGGAGAACAACCGAGTTATCCGAAGTGGCCATCCGCCACCAAGGCAAGTAGTGAGGCATAAGAAGCCTCAGTCGTCCTGATGTATTTTCAATTGGCGAGGCATTAAGTTTGGGTGTTCACCACTGGCTATGTGTCCTGGCGACAGTCTGGCAAAAGCGCATGGTCCTCGGGAGAGGTTGTGCGCTTCGGCCAATCGCGAAGCTGAGGGGTCCTAGGGACTTGGTGAGAACACACGCTAAACATTGAACCGAAGTGGAACTTTGCATTATTCATTCATCATTTGTCCATCAAAATTTGCATTTACTAATAGTACATCTGGAGGTTCATATTTCCTACTCCAGGCCAAGGACCTGCTTGACCTTTTTGGGAAATTCCCAGTTGGGGCTCATATTTCCTACTCCGGGCTCGGAGACCATGACCGTACTGAGGACGAGGTCTACCTCTCGGTAGTGTCTTTTTTTCACAGTAGCGGGCCACTCGTTGCTGGTAGGCGGCCACCCTAATTTGTGCCTGCTCCTAGGCTTCTTCCAGTAGATTTAGGTTTGTTCTCAATGCTTCACGGTTCTCGGCTTCATTGTACGCTTCAATCAGGAGCGTCGACTGGCCGATCTCTGTTGAGATAACTGCTTTTGTACCGTAGGTCAGGCCGAACGGGGTCTCTCCCGTGGCCATCCAAGGTGTGATTCGGTATGCCGAAAGGACACTGCTCAATTCATCAGCTCATAGGCCTTGGGCTCGATTTGATCTGGTCTTCAGTCCATCCAAGATGGTTTTGTTAGTGACCTCAGCTAGGCCATTTGTTTGGGGATAGCCTACTGAAGTGTATTGCTGCTTGATGCCGAGGGAGGCGCACCATTCCCAAAACCTGGCGTCATCAAATTGCTTTCCATTGTCAGTTACCAACATGTGAGGGAGGTCGAAGTGGCAAATGATGTTCTTCCAAAAGAAGCTTTGGATTGCTCAAGCTATGACGATAGCTAGGGGTTCAGCTTCTACCCACTTGATGAAGTAGTCCATAGCAACGTCGAGATATTTCCTACCCCCCGTTGCTTGAGGGATGAAGCCGAGGAGGTCCATTCCCTACTTGGCGAAGGGCCAGGGGCTGCTGAGAGCTGAGAGGGTTGTGGTCGCCCAATGGCATAGGTTAGCATGTCTCTGGCATTTGTCACATCTTTGTACCAGCTCGGTTGTGTCCTTGTGAAGGGTCGGCCAAAAGTACCCCTGCCTTAGCGTTTCTTGGTTTAGGGCTCTACCACCGAGGTGGTTGCCACAAATGCCTTCATGGATCTCTCGGAATACAGACTCACCCTCTTCCAGACGGAGGCATCGGAGGTAGGGCAAGGTGAATGATCTTTTGTACAACACTCCTTCGATCAAGGTGTAATGGGCTGCCTGACGTCGGAGTCATCTAGCTTCGTTCTTGTCATTGGGCAGCTGCTCAATCAAAGTGAGGTTGATGATGGGTTCCATCCATGATGATTCAGCCTCTATCGGGAAGACTTGGGCCTCTTCTATACAGGGTCAAGGTAGCTTCTCTATGCAGACAGTGCGGTCGAGGGTTGTGTCCGAGGTGCTTGGTAGCTTGGAAAGGGCATTGACTCTCATGTTCTCGGCTCATGGGACTTGTTGCAGGGAGAAGCGTTGGAAGTGGCGAGCTAGCTCTTGAACCTTGGTGAGGTACTTGGTCATGCTTTGTTCTCTGGCCTTGTACTCACCGTTAACTTGGTTCACCACCAGCTGCGAGTCGCTGAAGACTTCGATGTGTTGGGAGACGAGGTCCTTAGCGAGATGTAATCCAGCAAGAAGGGCCTCGTACTTGGAATCGTTGTGGGGTGGAGGGAAGTCAAATCTTAGTGTGTACTCTATTACTACGTCATTTGGGGTGAGAAGGATGAGGCCAGCTCCACTTCCTTTGGCGTTGGATGATTCGTCAACAAAAGGTCTCCATGCGGGATGAGCTTCCTCAACCAAGCGACCCACTTCCAACTCATCTTCGGGGGCTCGGCGGAGTACTCGGCTGAAGGTACATTCTACTGTAAAATCTACCAAGGCTTTTTCTTTGATTGCAGGCCTTAGTTGGTACTGGATGTCGAACTCAGATAGCTCAATGGCCCACTTAATCAGATGACCCACTTGGTAAGGACGGCCTTGAGGGGCTGGTTCGGCAGAATCACAATGGTGTGAGCCTGAAAATATGGGCTGAGCTTCCTGGCTGAGATTACAAGGATGAAGGCCAACTTCTCCACCTCGGGATATCTGGTCTCGGCATCACAGAGAGCCTTGTTGACATAGTATATTGGCTTCTGCGTCCCATCCTCTTTTATCAAGATCGAGCTGATTGCATCGTCCCCCGGCTGATAGGTATAAGTACAACATTTCTCCTAGAGTAGGCCGAGCGAGGAGGGGAGGTGAGGCGAGGTACCTCTTTAGTTCATCAAAAGTGTGCTGGCACTACTCTGTCCACTAGAAATCTTTTAGATTTTTTATGGCACGGAAGAAGGGCAGACAGCGATTGACCGACTTCGACATGAAGCGAATGAGAGTAGCTATTTGGCCAGTGAGCCTCTGAGTCTCCTTCACCGATTGAGAGGGTGCCATGTCTAGTATGGCTTGTATCTTGTCAGGGTTGGCCTCAATGTCTCTTTGAGTAATGACGAAGCCTAAAAATTTACCCGAGGTGACGCCGAAGGCACACTTACTAGGATTAAGCTTCATGTTGAACTTCCACAATGTGTTAAAGGTCTTAGCCAAGTCTGAGGTGTGCGCCTCGGCTTTTAAGCTCTTTACCACTATATTGTCCACATAGGCTTCGATGCTCCTCCCTATCTGATTTTTGAACACCTTGTTGATGAGGCACAGGTAGGTGGCCCTTACATTCTTGAGGCTGAAGGGCATCACTTTGTAGAAGTAGGTACCATGCTCAATGATGAATGAGGTCTTCTCCTCATCTTTAGGGTGCATCTTTATTTTGTTGTATCTGGAGAAGGCACCCATGAAGCTAAGTAGCTCATACCCTGCAGTGGCGTCAACGATGTGGTCTATCCTCGGAAAAAAAAAAAAAAAAAACTATCCTTAGGGAAGACTCGGTTAAGGTCTATGAAATCAATACAGATCCACCACTTCCCATTAGCTCTCTTTACCAAAACCACACTTGACAACTAGTTAGGATAGTATACCTCTTGGATGAAGTTGGCGTCGAGTAGCTTGTCAACTTCCTCTCCTATGGCCTTCCAATGTTACGGTGCAAAGTTCCTCTTCTTCTGCCAAACTGGCCTAGAGCTCAGGTCCACGCTCAGTCTGTAAGTGATGACTGAAGGGTCAATTCTGGGCATGTCAGCAGCAGACCAAGTAGAGACATCAGCGTTAGTTTTGAGGAAACTTACCAGTTCGGATAGGCTCTCCAGGGGAAGGTCATACCCGATGCGGAATATTTTCTTAGGCTCGGCCTCGTCCAAGGGAACTGAGATAAGGTCATCGGCTGGTTGGCCTCGGCTCGCTGGCTCCTCCCTGAAGTCAAGGCCCTCTAGTGGCAAAGCTTCCTTGTTCTTGCCCTTCAGTGCTACCACATAGCACTAGCGAGCGACTTATTGGTCCCCATGAACGACTTCGATGCCGTGTTCGATGGAGAACTTGAGGGTGAGGTGGTACAAGGAGATGGCTGCCCTAAGTGCATGAAGGGTTGGCCTCCCCATGATTGCATTGTAGGGCGAGCCGATTTTCAAAACCAGGAACCCGTTCATCCATGTCACCTGCCGAGGCTCGGTCCTTATCGTCACGAGTAGGGTGATTCTTCCCTCCAGTCTAACCACGTTACTAGAGAAGCTGACTAGTGGGATGTCGGTTGGTTGGAGGTGCTCAAGCGCTATATTCATCTTCTCAAAGGTTTCGTAGAAGAGGATGTCGACCGATGATCCACTGTCAACGAGAATCCTCTTAACTATGAAGTTTGTGATGACGACCGAGATCACCAAAGCGTCATCATGGGGGACTGTGACCCCCTTCAAGTCCTCGTCCATGAAGGAGAGGGTCTCCTGCTGCTTCGGCTTCTTGGGGGCAGGCCCTTAGATGCTTAGATGTCTAGCATAGGCCTTGCGAGGCGAGGCCGAGGATAAAGCGCCAGCCTCACCCTCGATGTACAGCTTGAAGTGCCCACGGCGGATGAGGAACTCTATCTCGTTCTTCAAATCATAATAGTCCTCCATGTCGTGGCCAATACTGTGGTGGTACTTGCAGTACTTCTTTGGGTTCCCCCTCTTGGGATTCCTCTTCATCTTTTCAAGCCACTTTATGAATTTCTCCTCCCCGACTTGCATCAAGATCTGGGTTCGGGTGGAATTAAGTGGTGTATACTAGTTGTAAGTCAGGGCCAAGGCTGGTGGCTTTTTGTTTTCCTTGTTGTTGTTGTTGTGGTGGTGGTGGTGGTCTCCGCTCTTCCGCTTCTTCTCCGGAGCCCTATTACGGCACTCGGATTCCCTTTCCTAGTTGTCCCTGTCCGAAGCCTCATCGGCCTGGATGTACTTCTGGGCCTTCTTGAGGAACCCCATCTTCATCTTCGTTGGGGTATTGTCCACCGAGCATTTTAGGGTCGAGCCTGGGAGGAGCCTGCTGATAGCGGTATGCATGGAGACCATGGGGTTGAGGTCTCTGACCTCAAGCTCTTCTTTCTTAAATCGGTCAATGTAGAACTGCAGACTCTCACTTCACTTTTGCTTGGTGGACATCAATGAGACCACACTCTTCTGGCACCTTCGGTTTCCGATGAAGCAGGCGAGGAAGAGGTTGGTGAACTACTCCCACGAGCTGATCCACCGAGGCAGGAGACTAGAGAACCAACAACGAGTGGCCACCTTGAAGGTGGCCTGGAAAGTCTAGCACGTCAGGGCATCAGAATACCCATAGAGTATCATGAACACTTTGAAACTCCCCAAGTGGTCATCGGGGTTTAAATTCCCGTCGTACATCTTTAGTGCAGGATCCTTGAAGTGCTGGGGAAGAGGCTTAGAGATAATGTCTGGGGTGAAGGCGTCCATCCTTCCCGTTGGATTGCCTTGTTCAGCCGAGGCGCCAGCTCAGCTCTCTCGGAAATGGCAGAGTTCGTCTCTAACAACCTCGAGCTCGACTTGTAGTTCTGTGATCCAAGGGTTGGCTGGAGCATGTGCCCCGCCTTTGTCTTCACAGGCATGGCGGAGGTCGGCTCAAACTCAGGAGTACTCCGAGGCTGAACCGTGCACCTCCCATCGGGCGTAGCGGTCATTCAGGACATCGCAGAGATTCGAGACGTGTGGGGGAGAGGCACGACATCGGCTCTCGGCCCTTAAGTGGGCACTAGGGCGGCCGAGGTGCCCACCTTCGTCCAGAGGGTTCTCCCTTCAGCGGCAATGATGTTGTTCGGAGGGCTGGCAACTATCTTCGCACCGCACTGGTTCTTCCTCCCTTCGGCTGGGAGGTCTCACATTCCTTTGAGGTGGGCTGGCAGGTCGGCTGCTACCAGACTCTGAGGGCTCGACCTGCCAAGTATTGGCTTGGCTGAGGGCTGGCAGCTCGGCCTGCTCACGCCAGCCCTAGTGATCTGACACCCTGACGGGGCGGTCGCCTCGGGAGGGACCTCTAGCCTGGGGGCAGAATTGTTCCACCCGCTGCGTGAGGTATTCCAGATGATCGAGGACCGCCCGGAATTGTTCATCGGTAACTAGGTTCTAGGGGTTCCTAGCTCTTCGTACCATGGTGTCTGAAGCTTAGGAGATCTTAAATTTGGAGTGTTTTAGGGGATCGTCTTATCAATGTTTCCCATAGATAGCGCCAATTGTTGGTACTCGGATTAGCCGAGGGCAACAAAGTAAATTCACTCCCGAGCTTCGAAGGAGGGCCGAAGGCTTTGAGGCTCCAGAAAGGATGTGCCGAGGCCGAGGCAGATCGCTCCCTCAGAGACTGTAGGGACTAAGGGCTAGTACTGAGAAGGACGTTCAAGGAGACCGAGATACAGCTGCTCACTTAGGCGTATGAGGGGTCTAGAAGAAGCTCTTAGAAGTTGCTCTGGAAGGAAGAGAGTGTCAGAGGCCTCGGGTGGAACCCGAGGCAAGGACTCCGACTGTCAAGTTAGTGTCAGCACAAGGTAAGTAGTAAGTCTGGAGCTGAGGGGTCCAGACGAGGTCACTGATAGCACTAAGTCCTCAGAGGAGAGAATATGAGAGGTGTTAAAAGTTTCGAATCCTTTACCTTGTGGGAAGCACCTTGACTTTATAGTCGGAGCTGCCTAAGAGTGGTTGGGCTCGGATGGCCGAGATGCGAGCCATACAAGAGCTTGTGAGATGTTCCAGCGGAGGACACACGGTGCCCTACGATTGGGCCCGTTCAGTTCGTACCAAAGGGGTCCACGCATCCTTATGGCGACCCCATGTTGTCTCTCGCCATCTAACATGCGTCAGCCCCGTATTGGGGAGCCGAATGCACCTACATCAAAAATTATTGTAATTTTTTTCAATTTTATTTATATTAGGTCTTTTTTTCAACAATGTAATTTTTATTTTCAATTTATAATTGTATTATGTTTTTTATATTTTATTCCATTTTCTATATTTCATTCATCCATTGTCCATTGACCATTGTATTATTCAAATTCAAGAAATAAAATTCTTATTTTTTCTAATTTGTTGTCCATTTTGTATTCTATTAAGTATTTAAGTATTTTTTAATTTCTTTGTTAGATTTTTTATTTTTCCAATTTGTTCCCATAGCTGGAACTATTGAATTAAGGAAAGTGAAGTATTATAGCAAAAAAATAAAAAAATATATCAAAATGTCAAAAAAAAGTTAAAAAAGAAACAGTTTGGCACATTTCAGCCTAGGTCCAAGGCCTAGCCCGTAGCCAATCCTGACATGGGCGAGGCCTATCACACGACCCGCAACCCACTTGTTCTAGGCCTGTGGCACGGCCCAACTTGGCACGAGCTTGGACCATGGGCTGTGCCAGGCTGACCCCCTGAAGTATCCCAGGGGAGGGAAGCATGACCCGGTTCGGCCTGTAGGTCGTGTCGTGCTGACCCAACATGACCTGATTTACACCTCTACATGCAGACAAGGAGACTCGCCCCCATTGAGTAGAGTGGAGCCTCCTAAGAACCTCGGTTGGTGGTCTCATCCCGACAACCCCACGGGCCTTGTCCAACTACAACATGAACACTCAACTATTTAAAGGCATCTCCCCCTCAAGATAAAGGACTTTTGCTCATGAGTACTCTTTACTTTTATATCAATCTCTTCAGTTCGAACTAGCTTGTTCCAACCACTCTCAACCCCTTTTACTAACTTGAGCATCAGAGTGCCTTCTTGGGAAATGACTCCCCAGGCCTCTAATTCTCTCTATGGTTGTAGATTACCTCGGTGCACGGCTTCGTCCTTCCACCTTGCCTTTGTCCAGTTGGCAAGGATTTATCTGATTGCATCCTTGGTTTGGTACACCTTGGATTAGACAGCACCAGTTATTATGTCAGGTTTTGAGTTAGATTCAGATTTAATCTACAACTATCTTATTGTGTTTAACTTATATGTATAATAAATATATAGAAATATTAAATATTAAATTTATTAATTTTAAATTTTATACAATTATGCATAATATTAATATACATATATAGCTATACTACATATATACATAAAATAATAATTTTTATCAAATTCAGATTTTAAACGGATCGAGTTGAGTTAAATCAACATTTGATCCAATCATTAATCAAATGCAAGTTTTAACATCCAAATTCGGAGTCTAATTGGATATTGGGCTTTTGAAACCCATTAGCAATCTAGAGAAACAAATTTAGGCCATTCAAAAAATATAGCAAATCAACATACCAAAAAAAAAATCTTAACTATCAAAATGATCCTTTGAGAGCAAAGAGTCAATTTTACCCTTCCAAGCAATGCATCAACGTTTTTATTTGTCTCAGCCGTTTCAACTAAAAGCAGTAATTTTTCTTAGAAAATCCAGGTCGAATAAAGTGTTGTACCAAACAATACCTAAAATCTAGACCATCGAAATGGCATCCTATGATCAATCAACTAATTCCAACCATCCAAATGGCATATCAAAATTTCATTTGATCTAACTTGTCCAAATGATGTGATAAATTAGCCATGATAACGATCTTTCATGATTAATGCATTTTCAAATCATGTACTTAAATTCAATAAATCTATACCATTCACAAAATGCACCAAATAAATACAAAAAAGAAAATTAAAAAAAAAAAAACTATCAATCAAAATTGTCTCCTCAGAGCTAAAATTCAATTTTGACCATTCAAACAATGTACAAGATTTCAACTAATCTTAGCATTTTAAGTAAAGCATCAAATTTTCTAAAAAAAAAATAAAATCCAAATAAAATGATGTACCAAAAAACACAACACCTAAAATTTAGATGATCAAAATAGCAACCTAAGATCAATCAACTAATTCCAACCAAACATCCATTTTTTTTTTTAAACCCCAATATTTACTATGGATGGAGAAGCAAGCTGGGGTCACCTTAATTTTTCTAACCATTATCAAAAGAGAGAAAAAAATTGCACTGAAAAAGGCAGCCTCATAAGCTCTGTAAGAAGTTGGGCAATAGAATCGAAGTAGCTCCACCTTTTCTAATAATTGCCTTTCACTCCAACGAAACATCCATATGGTGTATCAAAATATTATCCAATCTAATCCGTCCAAATAATGTATCTAATCAACCTAAACATCTAGGTTATAAAGCAGTCTCTTTAGGTCATTGAAGTAATCTCAACCATCGAAGTGATATACCAAATTTTAAACTAATATAGATCATCCAAACAAATGTAATGAATCAAAAAAAGAATCTTAGCTATCAATCAAAATAGTCTCTTAAGAACAAAGAATTAATCTTGGTCATCAAATCACAAATTTTCTTTAAAAAAAATTGAGCCAAGCTAAGCCATGTACCAAATATCATCTAAAATCTAGGTCATGAAAATGGCATCCTAAGATCATTCAAATAATTCGATGTAAAAAAGTTTTGTTTAATCTATTACTTTAATGGCTTTGATCTATTGATTTGATATCTCAGTTGGATGGGCTAAATTAGCTGAATCTCAATACATGGTGTTGAATACAGAGATTAAGGGTCCGTTTAGTTTACGGTCGGAATTGGAATTAGAATCAATATCTTTTGGAATCGAAATTAAAATGGTCTATTCCTATAATCTATTTGATTCAAACAAGAATTGGAATGTGAATTAGAATCAGTTGGAATGGGATTTCGTTCCCATGGGAGGAAGAGGGAATGGCCATTCCCTCAAAATGGGGAATGTCATTCCACCAAGAATTAAAGGGAATGGTATTTTGATTCCACCCAACCAAATAGTTGAAATCGGAATGGTCCATTCCAATTATGATTCAAGACCCCTATTCCTGGAGACCAAATAGGCCCTAAGTAACTAATTCTAGAGGAGACCACTTTGATGGTCTAAGATCTTTGGCATATCTTGCGCATAGCTGTATTTGAATTGCTTTCTTTATAAATTTTGGTGCTTTAATGTTACAAAACTTATAAAAAAAAAAAAAAACTTTATTTGATATAGTTCCTTTTAGCAATTCTGGTGCTTTAATTGAGTTGGCAGGATTATGAAATCTTACTCATTAACAATGACCAGATTAATAGGCACAATCCATAGAATGATCTCTCAATATCAATGGATTAATCTCAACCATCCAAGTGATACCAAGATTTTAAGCAACATAGTCATAGACCATCCATATCAGAAGCCAAATTTGTCCAAAACCCAATGCCGTGAACTTCTAGTGCAAAGCAAAGGATTTAGGTTATGTTTACCATTGCTGTTTCCACTTGATATAAATTAGCACACAATTGTTATTTGAGACCATTTACGGTTGAAATAGGCATACAAGGAGTACTCACACTCATAGGAGATAGCAGAGTTCTCCTCCAGGGTTGCCATTAACCAACATCAGATATCACTCGATTTTAATTTTTTTGTTTTTCTTGTTGGGTAGAAATTATATTTATTTATTGATTTATATTGGTTTAAAAGCAGAAAACAAAATATGGTCAATTAACTAATATAATATCTCATTCACCAATTATTAATCAGAACAATCAACTCATTCCATTATACTTCCACTTCTATAATTTGTTATAACAATAACAGCATAAACTTTGGTAATCTTATATATATTAAAAGGATATGGGTGCTTTCTGCATTCAGGAAATAGAATCTATTCGTCCAAACAGATCCCGCGTGCGAGCATCCATTTCTAATAATTAATTACTAATTAATAACAATAATTACTAATTAATTACAGTAATTATTAATAGTATAATTATATAATAATTACTGATTATGTTACTATTTAATAGTGTAATTATATTATTAATTAATTATACTTACAATAATTAATTATTATAATTATACAGTAATAATAATTACTGATTATCACAGGGATTTAATAAATATATAATTAGTGATTATAATTAATAATTACTGTTATCATAAATATTGTTAATAACTAAATATTTACTTTAAATTAAAATTAAAAATATTGTTATTAAAAAATAATGTTAATAATTTTAGTAACCCAATTTTAATAATTACTAATTATTACAGTAATTTAATAAATATATAATTAGTGATTATAATTAATAATTACTGTTATTATAAATATTGTTAATAAATAGATATTTACTTATATTCTACTTTAAATTAAAATTATAAATACTGCAGAGCCATTGTTAATTTAATGAATATTGTTAACAAATCCTATTCATAAATTTAATAATTACTGTTATATTAAAAATAACTAAATAATATTATTAAAACTATCATTAATTATTATTGAATTAAATAGTATAATTACTTACTATTATTGATAAATGTTGTTAATAATGTTCTGACAACCAACTCTTCAACCGTTTAGTTCGAACAGATGACCCGTTCTGACAACAAAAATTACAAGCAAAAAATTACAGAACCATTCTGGCCAGCAGTTTTTGGGTCGACGGTTTGATCATCCAGTTCGAACAGACAGTCCGTTCTGACAACAAAAATTATAGGAAAAAAATTGAGTTTGTGAGGTCCATTAAGTAGTATCATATGTGTTATGTCATTTGTGTGTGACTCATACAACCCGAAAATGGAACCGTTTTGGCCACCAGTTTTTGGATTGACGGTTCGGTCGTTCGGTTCGAATAGACAGCCTGTTCTAACAACAAAAAGTTATAAGCAAAAATTTATGGAACCGTTTTGGCCACCGGTTTTCAGGTTAGCAATTCGATCATCCGATTTGAACAGATAGTCCGTTCTGACAACAAAGATTACAGGCAAAAAATTGAGTGTGTGAGGTCCATTGAGCAGTATCATACATGTTATGTCATTTGAGCATGTGACTCATACGACCCAAAAATGGAACCATTCTGGCAACCGGTTTTTGGGTCGACGATTTGGCCGTCCGGTTCGAATGGACAACCCGTTCTGACAACAAAAATAAAAAAAATAAAAAAAAACAGCCAAAAACCATTGAACGGGTTAATGGGTTGACGGTTTGACCACTCAGGTCAATGGGTTGTGGACCGATTCAATGGTTTTTGGCCAGGGACTAGGATTGGGGTATAACGGAACTGGTTGCTTGGACAATTTCCAATTAAAAAAAAAA